>CM053591.1:140406362-140425532 GCA_028646515.1 Pseudochirops corinnae
TGGGTTGGCTTTGACTTTCTGGTTTTGGGACTCAGTCTTCTGGTATTTAAATGAATGCACTATCTATATTTCTTATGTAGAGAGCCTGTTCTATTTTGTGATTAATAACTATATCAGCATATTTATAGTTACTGTAGGCATTGTGAATACTGCATTGCTGATACAGATGTCCTCTGAAAATAAAACCTTTTTGTTCTTGACTCTGTTATCCAATTTATTAGTCATCTTTCTCAGCTTTGTGTCATTTCTTCTATGTCTAAGTCCAAGTCACTGATAAAAATGATGAGATATAGGGCCAAGCACAGATCCCAGGGGCACCTCACTTGAGAATTCCTTGTAAGTTGATTCTTTAGCCATTTGGCAAGTTTGGAAAATCAGCTACGTGTCTGCTCTCATTTGCCTTCTGAACAAACTAACAACTATTCTTTTCTTAATACCAGAACTTTGTCCCCATAAAATTTTGTTGAAAAAAGTCAACACCCAAATAACTTTGATATGTACTTTATTATAAATAATCACTGAGTAAATATATCTACATTAAAACACACTAGAAGCAAAAAAAGATTTGTTCTTTTCCTTTTGGAGTTGTAACTTTTACTTGGGAAAATTAAGTGTCTTACTCTCCCATTCCTATGAGAGAAAAAGGACATTCAGAGGTTAGCATTTGAAGAGTGTGCCAAGGAGTTGAAATGTGCTGAGATACAAAGCAAAGGGATAGAAGTACAAACAGCAAGTAATTAGGGGGAAATTTATTCAAATGTACTTCACAGTGCTAGGATATCTGCATAGAGCAGATTAGGTCCATGCCTTGCCAACAAATCACTGAGCAGGGCCAGGCCCACACCTATTTGAATAACCTGAGTCAGAGAAAGAGCATTTTCTAGAAAAAAACAACAAAATAGCAGAAAACACACAAGTACAGCATTGGGGCAAGGCTGGTGTTGCTTGGAGCTAGTATCTATGGGAAGAGGTGTGCACAAAGTTTTGTCTTCTCAGACGGCATTTTTTTCTTGTGTCTTTGGTCATCTATTCTCTCATTGCCTTGATCCCAAGTTTCAACTTCCTTGGAGACCTGTGGGACATAAGGAAACTGGTCTAGTGAAGAAGGACCTCAATTTGAATAGTTGAGATGATGGTTTTAAATTTGCTTCTAGGTTGGATAAAGGTAAGACATCAAACACTACTGTTATTTAAAAAGGTGGATGCCTTGATAAACTGGACTCTCCTCCACAACGCACAGCTAAAAGACAACTCTACAAGTCTCAGGATGGAAGGAGATATCGATATTCAGAGAAAGATCTAGAAAGACTAGAGTTTAAATGGAGACTGAAGCAATACATGCTATCGTTCTTTTTCATGTTTGGTTTTGTTTCTTTTTTCCCAGTGTCCACTAATTGGTTACAACCCTTCCATACAACCAGACTATTGTACAATGTGAAAGTATTTGCAGATCCTATATATGATTGCACGCCACCATGGTGGGGGGGAAGTGAGGGGAGAAAATCTGAAACTCAAGGAATTGTGGAACTGAATCTTATAAACTAAAAGTAAATAAACAAGTCATTGAAAAAAAAGTAATAGTTTAATAGCTTCCACTCTGGGTTTCCAGACTTACTTTTGTCTTTGGCTGGTTTTCTGAGCTTTTTACTGACTTTGGATCCATTGCCTTTGTTGTTATTGAGCTGCTGGTGGCATTTCTATGAGCTATTCTCCTTCGTAACTTGACACCTAGGGACATATATGATGACTGTACAATGGTACTTTATCTGTACATGGTACTCTAATACATAGGAATCTGCATACAGTACTTTAATACATCAAAAATTTGTGACTCCATTGATGGGGGGTGCTGCCTCCATTGACAAAGACAGCAATCTTTCCACCCCTGAGGAGACAGTTTCTTGAATGACAATAGTTCAAACACTCATCACTTGGTTGCCTATCCTTTGGGGATGACTTCTAGCACAAACCTAAGCTGGTCTTTCATTAGGCTCAACGTTTTTACAAGTTAGTAGTACAAGTTAGTCAGTTTTTTTTACAACTTAGTCAGTTGTCTTCTGATATAGGCTTAAAAAAATCCAGGTTCATTTCTATGCTGTGAGGAGGCATGAGTATAAAGCTCTTTTGGGGGGCCTGTATAGTATATAATACTATTGGAAAATGACTACTTCACACATCAAGAATGTTTTAGTTTCATTTTCAGTAGCTCTGATATAATTTCCCTCTGCTATAGATAATGGGAGAAACAGGTAATCTTTGTGAATCTCTCCCACAAAGCAACTAGGGTTAGCTAGTGCCTACAAACTTTTACTTTAATTATAAAATTATTGCCTTACTTTTTCTTTTGAAGTAAAGGGAAACAAGGAGCTCAATGACAAAAAAAAAAAAAAAAGGAATAGCTCTGTATATAGCAAAATATTTATAGCAACATTTTTTGTTGTAGCAAAGAACAATGTCTGTCCATTGATTGGGGAATGGCTAATCCTATTGGGATACATGAATGTAACGGTATATTACCAGGGGTGGGGAACACATGAGACCTTCTAGGTCCTTGGGTGTGGCCTTTTGACTGAGTCCAAGTTTTACAGAACAAATCCTTATATTAAGGGGATTTGTTCTATGAAGTTTGGATTTAGTCAAAGGACCTCACTTGAGGACCTAGAGGGCCACACATGGCCGTGAGGCTGCAGGTTCCCCACCCCTGTGTTGTAAGAAGTGACAAACATGATGAATTCAGAGAAAAGTGGGAAGATTTATACGAACTTGTGAAAAATGAAATAAACAGAACCAGGAGTACATAAGAGTACAACAATGTAAATGGAAAGAAGAAAACAATTGAAACTAGATGATACAAAATGTTAATGACCAAGCATTTGGAGGGATATGAGAAAGTACTTCTACCTACTTCTTTGAAAGGTGAGGGATAAAGCTTGGAATCCTGCATATAATGTCAGATTTTTATCCATATTTTGGTTTCTCTTGACTCTTTTTTTATTCTTTGTTCTAAAGGGTGAATTTTTTGAAGGGAGAGACATTATGAAATGTAGATGATATAAAAACAAAAGGTGGTCAGTAAATCCCTTCCTGGTTTCAACTCCTCAGAGGAAGATACCCGTGACAGGTTAAGCTCATCACTTCTTTGCCCAACTCAAGCCTTGATTGACTCCCTCAGCCTCCTTTTTTTTGAGGACTGGCAGACTATCAAACTCTTCCTGCGAATTTCCTTTATAGAGGTCAGAAACTAGGCTTTTCAGTTCACTGTACTCTGCATCTGCTACTCTCCCTGGTTTCAACTCAATAGCACAAAATGCCCCTGCACTAGACACACCTGGTCTTTCCCTTCCCTCCTGCTTTCCTTCCTCCTTTTCTGTGTTGTCTCTCTGCATTAGATTGTAAGCTTCTTGAGGGCAAGGACCATCTTTTTGTTAATTGTGTCTGTAGCCCTTAGAGTGCCTGGCACATCAAAGGTACTTATTTAATGTTTGTTGAAAATTGGAAAAATTCATTTTAAAATTGATTTTTTTTAAAAATCAGGGATGAGATGAAAATAACTAAACTTACTTTGTTTCTGAGCATGTTCTACTGCCTTGGAAGCTGTTAGCATGGCAAAAGGATGTGATGATAGATGAATATTTTGGGCCTGAGGAACCTGGAAGGAAAACAGTACAACTTTAAAATAATGAATGCATTTGTGCCTTGAAGAAAAGTTGCTCATTTCCCTTGGCTTATTTAATCAATCAATCAACAAATATTTTTTAAGAGCTCATTATATGCCAGATATTATGCTAGGCACTAGGGATACAAGCACAAAGAATGAAGCAATCCTTGCTTGTTATTCAATCACCCTCTTAGTCATTAGATATAACTAATATTCCATTTTATATACTACATTTTGTATTTCAATATAAACTTTATTCCTGTTCAACTAAGCCCTATTCCTCCTCAAGTCCACTCTAATATGGCTCACCCCTCCCTCCCCCACTTAAGGCCACTGGAATCCCTCCTTTATACTTAACAGACTCCCCTATCTATATCCTTGAATGATTTGTTCAACACTCCTTCCATCTCCTTGTTGTAACTGAAACTTGTTTTTTCACTGAACATACTATACTCCTTACAACCCTCTCCTTTAGTGATCTCTCCTGGAACTTCCTGACTTGCAGCATCAGGAGAAGTTGGCATACTCTTTCCAATCCATTGCTACTTTCAGACCATTCCTTTATTATCTCTAAAATTGATGTAATTCATTTATTTCCAATCCTTCTGGTTGTTACCTTTGAACCTCCAGGTCAGTTTCCCAACATTCAGACTTATCTTCCTTATCCATAAGACCAATCATGTTACACTTCTTTTCAAAATACTTCCATAGCTCCCTGTTGTCTTAACAAATAAAGATCATACTCCTTTGCTGGGCATTCAAGGGCCTCCATGTTCTGGCATTGAATGAATATTGTAGGATTGTACCCTGCCCCACAACCATATAATCTAAACTGGACTACTCACCCCATCCCCAATACACAGTTTGCATTTTTTCCACATCTGTGTCCTTGCTCATGTTTTTCTCCCCATGACTGTAAAGACTTCTTCTTCTACACTTAAAGCTGGAATTTCTGTCCAATTTTAGAGCTCAGATTGAAAGAATAACTCCCCTGATTCCCAATGACTGGGTCTCACTTAGAACTCTTCATTTCTGTTGTGAGCTTGTGCTTTATTTAGAATTACGTTTATTTATGTGCAAGCTTCCTCCATTAGGTTGTAATTTCCATGAGAGAGGACCATATCTAAACATCACACTTCATTTAGAGTCCTCTGTACCCAGTAATGACTGAATAAATGTTTGCCAATTGAATTGAAATACTTTTTTAAGTTCATGATTTCACTGGGTCTGGTATTCCCCTCATTATGAAGATTGCAACCTTTTAGTCTTCTGCTAAGTTGTTGGGGCCAAAACCAATTAATTATCTGGTAGCCAACCTTTAAGGTCCGAGCCTCTCTAGATGAATCTAGGCTGGAGGCCAAATATGCAGTCTGCATATTTGTACTCAAAGCCTTTCCAGTTTGGAAAGCTTTTCCAGCACTTGCATTTTGTTAGCATAATCTTAGAAAACCCAATGGCTACCGCTTTGTCACAAGGAAGTGTTAGGACAGAACTTTAGTGGAGGGCTGCATTTTAAAAAATTTTGCCTTATAGTTTTCTTTATGATTTATGTTATCTCTTTATGTGGGTTTCATTCCACTTTAACCTATGATGCCTTTAGCAGGACCTTGCCTCATCCTACCAGTGAGAGGAGATTAATTGCCAAAATGAAAATGATTAATGGCTGAAAAAGTTGAAGTACATCTATGAAAAACAATTTTTCTGCATGCTCAATGACAGGTTCAGTCTCTATGGTCAAAACATGGAACCTCTGACTCCAAACCTAGAGTGTTTCTACTATACCATCCAAGGAAATAGGGGGAAAAAATCCAATTTAAATCCCCAGTCAAATGCTTGCTCATTTCTATTCTTGGCAACATAAACAAACATCTAATCTTATACCTCTCACAAATATAGTATGTCATCTTACAAGTCATTGTGTAGCAGTCTACACAACAAACCTTAAAGGCCAGAGACTGTCTTGGGAAGACATAGAAGTTGTCATGAACTTAATCTGTGGGTAGACTTATTGGCCCCCATGTATAACCAAGAAATGACCAACTAACCTTCATTTGGCATGAGGGATGGCATTTGGTTATTTCCTCACATCCTGTCTTGTTACAAATGATGGTCTCTATGACCTCATATTACAAGGTCACAGATTTTGAGCTGAAAGGGATTTCAGAAGTCTTCTAGTCTAAATCCTTTCCCAATTTTACAGATGAGGATATTTAGGCCCAGAGAGGGTTGGTAGTTAATTTGTCCAAGTTCATACTGCAGAGTAAGTTGCAGAGCCAGGATTGAACCTAAGTCCTGACTCCATCAGCTATGTTTTCCTCTGCTCCCCTCACACTTCCCTCTCTCATATATATATGTGTGTGTGTGTGTGTGTGTGTGTGTGTGTGTGTGTGTGTGTGTGTGTGTGTGTGTATACACCCATACTTGATGACAGTGGAAATTACAGCACTCCTCAGAGGACAAGAAGCAGACACTCAAGGTCAATAATGTAAATGTTCAAACTCAGTAGAAGTGGACTATGAAGCAGTTGGTTTCCATTTGGTCCTGTGTGTCCTTCAATAAATACATCTAGTCTTAAAACCATAAATCTTCATCATGTTTTAATTTCTCACATCTTGTCATTTAAATCTATGATTAGCTGGCCCCTGAAGCTAATATGTAATGCAATTCAACATTTACTGAGCACCTACTATGTGCAAAGCACTGTAGTAGGTTATTTGTGGGATACAAAGAAAAAGGCCCGGTTCCTACTTGTAGGATGCTTAAATTATATTTAAGATATTCACACATGCATAACTTTCCTGATTGGCAATTAGCAGTGTACAGAAAGATACAAGTTGGTGAGTCTTTTGTTTTTTGTTTCTGTACTTTTGTACAGCTGAACTGGACTTTCTGCTATCCGTGGTACTGAGAGCAAACTGAGGTCACTAGTCTGGTTTTTATAACCTCTGAACCATTACGTCTATTTTTCAGAAAATCAGGATAAGTCCAAGTAAATGCTTGTTGTCTGACTGAAAATTATCTTAGTGACTCATTCCAATTCTTTCAGACTAAGCTACTGAGAAGTAGCTGGTCTTTATCAATGGAGAAACTTTATACATTAGGACGATTCCAATACTAATGGGATCAGAGATCTGGCTCACCTCTTCACCCCAAAGCATTTATCACCGTTTATACATCTATACTTTTAAAAAAATCTTGACAATTCCTGGGTGAATGAAAAATTAAGTTCTCTCCAGTATGGATGGGTTTTTTTTGTATGTATTTTGTCAAGTCTAGCTGCCTCTTCCATTAAGAGTCACTGACACCCCCTCCCAGAGTATATTGGGTGAATGAGGTTTGATGTCGAAATGTGACGGTTCCATTCTCATCACTGATATGAATAGATTTTTATTAGAAGACTAGCAGATCTGTTCCATTTCATGTTTCTTTGTTACTTCCTTTTGATTTCATCTCCATATGCTCTTGGAATCAACTAAGTTAGATCTGATGCCAGGTTTCTTGCAAGTTTGTTTTCCTTTCAACTGATTTTTATTGTTTTGTACAGTGACATTGCTCATAATATTCCATCTTTCTCTTCTATAATGTTTTGTTAATATGCTTCTACTCTGTGTTGCCTTGGATGCCACATTTTTACATCTGCCAAATAAAATGATTTAACCAGTCAACCTCTTCAAAATTGAAACTATTTTGCCTCAGGAAACTTCTCTAAGAAATGGCAATAGAGTCAACATCTTTTTCATTTTTTTCATTTCTTATTTTTTTCCAGACTTGACAGCATATCATGTTGGATGTGCTATAGAAATGTTCAGTGCTGTTGTTCTATCTTTATTTTTTTCTTCTAATTTGGTGCAAAGATTTTGAAGGTGGGAGGACAGAAAGGATTTTAAACAGTACCAAGGTCAGGGTGGGATAGGCATTTCAGTGAAGGGTGCAGAGAAAAGGGACTGCTAGAAGAGGAATCTGGTGTTCTAAACCCATTCTAGTCTTTTCCTTCTCCATTTAGTATTCTCTATTTCACCTTCCTCTTTTATTTATTATCTTTTTAATTTTCCCTGATTTTCTTTTTTTCCTCTGTTTTCTCACCCCTCACTGTCTACTTCATTCTTTCTACCTTAAATGACAATGATATGTAGCAAATATGTATATATTTTCCTAGTTTTTAAATTTTAAAGTAGATGAATTGAACAGTTTAGATTTAGCTCTACTTTTTTTTCAAATGAACTTAAAAGCTATATATAATATCTATTTTCTTTTACTTATTTGTCCTCAATTTCTTGTTTTGTTTTGTTTTAGTTTTAGTTTTTTGCTTTTTGGAGGGGGGAAGGCAGGGCAATTGGGATTAAGCACCTTGCCCAAGGTCACACAGCTAGCAAGTGTTTAGTGTCTGAGGCCAGACCTAAACTCAGGTCCTCCCGACTCCAGGACTGGTGCTCCACTCACTGTGCCACCTAGCTGCTTCTAGTCCTCAATTTTTTAAAGACATTTAAAAAAAATTCTGTGGACTAGTGACCAATAAAAATTGAGACAGAAACCCAACTCTTTATTATGATACAATACTGAGTTGTAGTAATGTTATGGATACACTAGATGGCAGTAAAGGTTAACAATAGGAGCCATTAAGGTTATACTGTATCTCTACCTATATTGATCAAGTTGCACTTTGCAGATTTTAAAGTGCTATGGAAATGCTGACTATTATTGTGTTCCACTGCCAAATACCACTTATGAATAATTTATGAGAGTATAATTAGGGTTCAGTGTGGGGTAGAGTACAATGTTTTGCAACCCAAATTACAGTCCCAATTTGGCAAAATATGTACATTTTCCATGCTGAAGTTCTCTGCCCTCTGATAGGGTTGCCAGGAGCAGGAGTCAGTCTTTTAAGTTCCCAAACTCTAAGTAGTGGGAATATCTGGTAGTCAAATTTTGGGAAGTGGCAAACATTTATCACTGATCTTTAATGGGGTTCAGTGGTTGGAAAACACTCCTATAAAACTGGTATCCCAAACTAGAGAAATTACTAATCCTTTACATTCTCTAGCACATCAAGATTTGTAGCATGTTCTTCACAAGCTGTCTTGCCTGGTACATACGTGGTGTGTCATAGATAGGCAAAGAGAAGATTCTTAGGTTCATCCTCAGGTGTATTTTGACTCTGCCCCTCACTATCTGTAGATCACTCCATTCCTCCACTATTCAATTTCCTTATCTGTAAGTTAGTAGATTGGACTAAAGAAGCTTTAAATTCCCTTCCAGCTTCAAAATCCCATGACCCAGCCATTTCCCCTTATCAACTGGCCACATGACACTTTATTAAAAAAAAAAAAAGACCCATAGTGGTTTACATATATATGTGTGTGTGTATATATATATATATATATATATATATATATATATATATATATATATATATATGTATGTATGCCAACAGGTGGCTAATGACAGAATGCTAGACCCAAAATCACAAGAAGACCTGAGGTGAAATCCAGCCTCAGATACTAGCTTCATGACTCTGGGTAGGCCACCTTAACTTCTGTCTGCCTCAGTTTCCTCATCTGTAAAATGGGAAATGTAAAATAGCACCAACTTCCCAGGATTGCTGTGAGGGTAGGATGAGATAATATTTGAAAGGTGCTTTATAACCCTTAAAGAGCTATATAAATGCCAACTACTTTTATTACATAAAATTTAAGCAAAAACAGTGGAGTTGTCTTTTAAAAAAACAAGAATATTTGCTACCATGTAAAGGTGTTATGTTAAACCTCCAATAAATCCTCTAAGAGATAATGACCATTTGAATCTTAAATAAATGCCTTTCTTTTTCTTTTTGGAGGGGGGAAGGTAGGGCAGTTGGGGTTAAGTGACTTGCCCAAGGTCACATGGCTAGTAAGTGTGTCAAGTGTCTGAGGTAGGATTTGAACTCAGGTCCTCCTGACTCCAGAGCCAGTGCTCTATTCACTGGTCCACCTAGCTGCCCCAATAAATGCCTTTCAAATGAGAATTTTTTAAAAATTTTTCATATAGTTTTTCATTTTCCATAAAAGGTATGACACCTAGCTATTGCTTCATCTAATGAGTTGCAGCAAGAAAAAAAGAACTGACCTGGGCTTATTATTAATATAAAAATGTTTATTATTAAGAACCTACTATGTGCCAGGTACTATGCTAAGAGCTGGGGATACCAAAAAAGTATAAAATAGCTTGTCAAGGAGCTTACAATCTATTGGGGGAATTATTATTATCTAGTGTTCCTCCTTTCACCCACTGTAGGAATTTTCTCTACAACACCCTTGACAGCTGATGCTGAAATATTTCCATTGGCAAAAGCTCACTAGTTTTCAAGGAAGGATAACTCTCCTAAGATCATAGAATCATAGCTTTAAAGCTCAAGGTCTCAGAGATCATTTAGTCTAACAGCCTTTATTTTTTATATATGACTCAATCCAGGCTTAGAGAAATTAAGTGACTTGCCCAAGGTCACAGGACTCGTAACTTACAAGCACAGGAATTCATACTCAGGGTCTATCACTCTCAGTTGAATAAACTCTACTGAATCACAGACATGGAGGGGAAATCTACCCAATGAACTTATATTCTTCGGTCCTAGTTCTTCCCCCTGGAGCTACATAAAGTAAGTCTATTCCATTTATCCACGTCATAGGTCTTCAAATATTTGAAAACGCCTATCAACTCTTCCCTTGTTCTTCTTTACTCCGGCTGAAACAGCTCTATGATAGTTTCTAGACCTCTCACTATCCTTGTTACAGTCTTCAGGATATAACTTCTTTGAAAATGTCTCCTCTAAAACTGGTATCCCAAACTAGGTGCAAAATTCTAGCTTTGGTATGGAAACAACTTGTGGATCAATGCAACCTACAATTGCATTAGCTTTTTTTTTTCTTTTTAAGTAGTTGGATCACACTGTTGGCTCCTAATGAGTTTATAATCAATCAAACCTCTAAGTCTTATTCTCACAAACTGCTATTAAGCCAACTCTCCCACAGTCTATACTTATGTAATTGACTAAAGAAAAAAATGTTTAAGGAATGTGTCTTTGAAAAAATAAAATAAAATAAAATAAATAAAATAAAATAAAAGGAGGCAGCTAGGTGGCGCAGTGAATAGAGCACTGGCCCTGGAGTCGGGAGGACCTGAATTCAAACATGGCCTTAGACACTTTAACACTTACTAGCCTTGTGACCTTGGGCGAGTCACTTAACCCCAACTGTCCTGCCTTCCCCCTTCCAAAAAGCATATATATATATATATATATATATATATATATATATATATATATACACACACAGATAGATAGATAGATAGACGGATATAGATATAGATATGCCTTTGCGTTTGAATGCAATCTTATTTATGAAAAATAAAGATAAAATAGTGGTGAGTGGGGGAGAAGTTAGAGACACAGGCTAAGAAAGAGGAAGAAAGAAAGAAAAAGAGAGAGAGAAAGACAGAAAGAAAGAAAAGAGGACCACTGAAGCATTTTTTAAATGCACAGAAGAGAACAGAAGTAATCACAGACAAGCAGAACAGCTTTAAAAGTTAAACGTGTTGAATTTATCACTTTCTTAGAAAGAAAATTGAGATGTATATGATAGATTTTTGGTTTTGTGCACAGTTCTCTTTATCTCTTCTACTATGTATATGGAAATGTTCATTTTGTCTGGTGTTTATTAAGTTCAGAATAAAAATATTTTTAAAAAAGATAAATAGGCAATCTGTTAACAACTTACCTTCTTAGCACCAGGCCAGTTCTTTGCAGAGGGGTGAATATTATAAATTTCAAAGATTTCTTCAATTGGGAGACTGTTCTGTTAAACAAACATAATTATGTCACGTTTTTCTGCATCTTAAAAAATAGATACCATGTTCCCAATTAATATCAGGAGTCTTTATCGTAATCATCTTAATCTTTATCTTAATCAAACCTTAATCATGAGGTTTATAGTATTAATTATTTCACAATGATACTCCAATGATGACATATTTTTTACATTTTTACCTTTCAAATAAATGTCACTAAAATGAGTCTACTAATAACACTTAAACAGGTTTTTTAAATAATAGGAAAATATAATTTAGAATCACTGAATCATAAGACTAAATTCATAAAGGATCTTGCATATAATCCAATCCAATTCCTCTCCACTGAGGTCCCCACCACCACCACCAAACTATGCCTCTCACCCCACCCCCATCCCCAATTGTGGATGATGAAACTGAGGGCAGAAAGGTTAGTTGATTTTCAAAAGATTATTCAGCCATACCAGAGCCTGGATTTGAATCCAAGCCATGTGTCCTCCAATACAAGGCTCTTTCTGTTACATCAAATTCTTTAACTTTGCTTTTAAAAGTATCAGATGTATATGTAAGTCAGAAACATCCAACAAACAATAAAATTTTAACAAAAATTTTATTTCCCCCCTTACCATTAGGATCCCAGCATAAAATGATAAAATCATAGCTTCTCGTTCAAGGTGGTTAGGAAATACATGCTTGCAACGGAATGGTACCTTCCTAGGAAGGAAAACATATAAATAATTTCAGCTAACCCCAGATTGAAGATGATCATCTATATAGTATTTACATGCTGCTTAATTTGCATATCAAGATAATGTGACCCATTTGACACACGTCAGTAAGTAGGTCATGTACTAAACATTACTCTGCCCATAACCCCCAGTACCTATGATAGATTCATAGTGATTTATTTTAGGTTTTCCACTCTGCCTTCACTGTGACCAATCATACACATTTGCAAAATTGCCCTCCAAATGAAGTTGCCCAATTTGAGACTATGAAAGAGAGTGAAACTAATTGACTATAGGAACTAAGCCTGTGACCACAATTTTATTAAATTTATTATTAAATTATTTAAATTATTAAATACTCTAACCCAGTGTTGCCAAAGTGGGGGCCTTCTGATCCCATATGGCATTGTGGCCTGACTTTAAAAGATGTGGGATCCATCAATCACAGGTTAGGAAGATCATTTTCCCCACAATAGTCAATTGTTGGTCTTATCTCCAACACAAACATGTCTGCTCTTACCTTCTAAAACTACACCTTCCCTCCAGTTTTTAAGCTTTACCTTCCCCACATTGGAGTGTCAGCCCCTCTGGGCAATTTTAACCTAGCTACTCCCTGGAACTCGCAGAAGCAGCTGTGCAGAGCCATTGGGAAAATTCTCTCCCTCCTAACTCCGTACTCCCCCCATCCACCAATTTCCTAAACATACCCATCTTCTATGCTCAAATCACCTTATGCCTGCAGCAGTCTCTGTTTGGAGAGCAAGCCCTGTGATCTGGATGTGAGAACTGATAAGACTCCCCTCATTTTTTTCCTTTTGAGTGGGAAAGAATGAATACCACAGGAAGAGAAGACATCAATCATAGGATTAGAAAGAGAGAGCTAGGAAGGACTTCACAGGTGATCTAGCACAACTCCATCATTTTACAAAGTAGAAAGTGGAATTCCAGGGAGGATCAAACGAGATACCAAATGTGAAGTGTGTGCAAACCTTAAAGCCACAACTATTGCTATTATTGTTACTGTGCAGATAATAGGTGGATGCATTCCAGATCTTGTCGTATTATCTTCCCCCCCCATCCCCCCTTCTTCCACATTTCCTGATTATTACCAAGAATACTGCCATCCTTCCAAGTTACCCAGATTTGCAACCTTGGGGTCATATTTGAGTCCTCCCTTGACCTAACCCCGCACAAACAATCAATTGTCAAATCTGGTCATGTCTCCTCCACGTTTCTTGGCATCTATCCCTTTCTCTCTACTCACACAGTTACCAGTCTAGTTCAGGATATCCTCTCATCTGAATTGCTTCAGTAACCCCTTAATTGGTCTTCCTATGCCAGGTTTCTTCTCTCTTTGCCAAGCCATTTTCCTTGCAGATGCCAAAGTGATTTTCTGAAAATGCAGGTCTGATCATGTAACTACTCCACTCAATAAACTCTGGTGGCACCCCACAGACTACGATCAAATACCTTATCATTTTAAAATGTCTGCATTTAAAAAATTTAAACATTAATTTTTCGTGTGTGTTATAATGCATACATATGTATATTTACATACACAATTGCTTACATAATAGCACATTATATAATTTAAAAATAAGCAAATATACATGAATTAGGGGTGGATACTCAAAAATTTTTCTAGATAAGGTATACAATCAAAAAAGTTTGGAGGATGCTGCTCTAAATTTTGGACTGATAGATTAAGACACTAATAACTCTGAAAAGGAGCTTCCATGAGCCAAACTGGTAGATGTAGCCTTGTACACATATCTGTTTAATTCCCTAGAGCCTTTTATTAATAGTCCTTAGGAGATCAATGCCATCATTGTAAAAAAAGACTTAGCCCTTAATAATCAGGGACATTTGAACAATAAATCACAAGAGATCTTCTAAGTCTCGTAGTTTTGAGGTAGGGTATTCTA
This sequence comes from Pseudochirops corinnae, assembly GCA_028646515.1. Lineage (NCBI taxonomy): Eukaryota > Metazoa > Chordata > Mammalia > Diprotodontia > Pseudocheiridae > Pseudochirops > Pseudochirops corinnae. The sequence continues at coordinate 140,420,492 of CM053591.1, forward strand.
GCCATTGTAATTTGGTTTGATTTTTTTAGAGGAAAACTGTGGAGGGCCATGTCTGAAAGCCCTTGAGCTCAGCTTGGATACTAGGAATATGCAAGGTCTCTTCCCCCAGACATAAGTCCTTGTACTCTCTCCCCAATAAGTAATAATAATAATAATAACCAATATTCAGACCAAATAATAACCAACGTTCAGAAAAACACCTACATACCCTGTGACTGCCAGTACTTGGAAAACAGGAATAAGTCAAGATAGTGCTATGGAACATCAACAAGAAAAATATGTTATTCTTGCATTTCTGCTTTTCCCATGAATTATGTACACTAGGATGAAGGTCAAGGTTCATCTGTCATTGCTTGAATAAACCAGTCAAGTGCAACTTGACTCACCTAGCCCAATTATTTGTGACACCCTCCATCCTACACCACCAGGTGCTGGCAGAAAATTAATTATTAGTGATGTTTGGGGTATGAATATCCACATTTCCCAAGTCAGTGGCAGTTTTGTAGAACTTAGAGCTGGAACTAGAGCTTATCTAGACCTAACTCCATCATAGTCCCTTACAGATGAGGATACTTTCTTGGCCCAGAAAGGTTTAAGTGATTTGCTAGAGTTACACAATAAGTTCCTGGGCTAGGTAGGACCCAAACTCAAGTCTTCTGATTGTCAACTAGTATTTTTTCACTCCAATCCACTGCTTTGCAAGCATAGTATCATAGAATGGTAAGGCTGAGAGAGACCCTTAAGATCTACAACAGGAAAGTCATTTTCAAGTTCAGGAGATCTCTTTAACTATTAAAGTAAAAAGAGTCTCAAGACACTCACATTTTGTCCCAATCCAAATGTATTTGGTCTTCTTTGTAACCGAGCCATTGTAGCGCAACACTGATGGCCAAATCATAATGAGCCTGAAAGCAAAGATGTTTTTCATGAAAAAAAAATAATCATGGCAGCCAGAGACTGGCTGTAACACCAATTTAGCAAATTGTCAAGATACTAATATTTGTCATGTATTAAGTATAAAATAATGGATAACCATGTTTCTTGCTTATATATCTTACCAACAACTTACATGGCCCTTCTAGAGACTGTACACATTATTAGATTGACATCTGGAAATGACTTAAAGGCCATCTCCTTCATTTTACAGATGAGGAAATGAAGGCCCAGGGAGTTTAAGTGACACAAGTAGAGTTGGTAGGATCAAATGCAGGTTCCCTGGCTGTATTGAGAAGCAAACTTATTTGCTGCTTAATTTCGTACTGGTTCAGAAATGACACAGAGTCTTAAGTTTTTTCTATCTATCTATCTATCTATCTATCTATCTATCTATCTATCTATCTATCTATCTATCAGTAAGTCTCAATAGTTATATTACAATCAATAAATCTCAATAGTTATGTCACAATCAGTAAATCTCAACAGTTATGTCACAATCAGTAAGTCTCAATAGTTATGCCACAATTAGTCTCAACAGTTATGCCACAATCAGTAAATCTCAATAGGTATGTCACAATCAGTAAATCTCAATAGTTATGTCACAGTATTATCATTGATCAGCACTGATAGGGGTATTATCTACATCTGGATCTTATGAATGGGGAGTCCTGGGTTAGCTTCCAGAGTCCCGACAGGAAGGTCCCGGACTACTCATCTGTACCACTGGGTTGGGGGGGATTCCCAAAGATGGCTCAGGACTACCCACCTTTAGTAGTTCCTTCTAATCAAGAAGGCATTTTGCCAATTAAATGTGTGGTCAATGGGAAAGGAGCTATTCTCAAAATATCCTTGAGAGCATTTCTGTTTTAGGACTGTCTGATTCTGGGAGAAGTGGCTAGTCCTCCCCAGTAGCAGACATCATAAGCAGTCCTTCAGCATCTGGGTAGGAATAAGATTAGAGTCAGATTGTAGGCATACTGATTTAGGTCAGAACGTTCTAAATGAATTTATGCATCACACTGACCAGAACCAATACTTTCCCCTATTGTACTGCTTTCGCCTATTTAAAGTAATAACTTGAGATTTATTACATTTTTAAGAGACTTGAATAAAATCAAATGATGGGAAATAAACCTGGAATGAACCAATCTATTTTTCTCAACAAAAACAAACCTGAATAAAGGTTTTGTTGAACTGTGAACCAAATTAAATTATTAGGTTCTTCCGCACCACTTAAATAGAATAAAACTATAACATAAAAAGATTTCTCAAATGAACCCTGAAAAAAACTTGATATTTCCCTTAGTTCCTGGTCTGAATATGTCTTAGAATTGGCTAATAGGTAATACTAACCTCAAGGGTTTACAAATGGCTATTTTTAGGAATTCTAATAATAATTTAATAAATTTATAGAATGTTAGATTTAGAAGGGACCTTGAAAAACATCTGGTCAGCCTCAGTTGTTTTTATGGATGAGAAAATTCAAATTCAAATGGGTCAAGTTATTTACCTAAGGCCTCCTGGGTAGATAGGGAAAAAACTAGAGGTAGAACTCAGGACCTCTGATCCAACCCAGGGCTCTTTGTACAGTAACACTTCTTTCAGTCTTCTCCTCCCGGTAGGATTTAGTAGGCACTAACTAAACATTAATATAGTAATTTATGCTTGAAGTTTGTCCAACAACCTGATAAGAGCTCCATAGCATTCTTGAGTGAGTTCTTCTCCAAACGAAGGTCAAAACCAAAACAAAATAAAACCCAAGCCTAGCCACAACATACATTTAAAAATCTATTATTTTATTTTTTGTATGGAAAAATACCATCCTTTTTTTAAAACCTCTATCCCTTATTTGAGAACTTAGAAACCACAATGAGAAAAAAAAGCATATATAACATTTACAGAATACTTTGAAATTTGTAAAGTGGACCAGGCACAGTAATATCTTCAAGTGTTCTCAGTACTAACATATTCTTAGACCATTTTTCCTTACTGCTTCTTTACATTTTTAGATCATAGATTTTTATTTAAAATAGCCCAAAATAAGCATGTTCTTTTCATATCATCTCAAAGGAAGAATTATCTGTAGAAGTAACAGTGATGCTTACTCAGAAATTTCTGCTAGTGGGGAAGCTGAGACTGGTTGATCACTTGGGTTTGGAAATTCTGAGTTAAAGCAGAATTAAGCCATTCCACACTAATATGGCAAGTCCCTAGGAGTGGAGGACCACCAGGCTTTCAAAGCAAGAGTGAATCGGTGCAGGCTTGGGGATAGGGGATGGGGGTAATGGAAAGGAACAGGTTAAAGATCAGTGCTGGGATTGGGCTGTGAGTGGCCACTACACTTCTGGCCTGGTGAGATAACGAGAAATAGTTTCAAAAAAACAAAATAAAGTGTGCAAAGTATTTTTATGCATTACTTTGGTTCACAACAATCCTATGAAACAGATGCTACAAGTGTACCATTCCTGTTCTAGAGCTGAGAAAACTGAGGCTTAATGGGACAAAGTGATGTATCTACAGTTACTCAACTGCTAAGCGTAAGACTTGTAATTTGTCTTTCGGACTCCAAATCCAGCATTTATGTTGCGCTTTGATAAATAATTCCCCCCATACCATTGTCATTTGACTCAGAGATTATTTCAACATCTATATATGAAATCTCAATGTATTTATGGTTTGGTTTCTTAAAAACTATATCTCTTCTGTGAGCTGAGGCAAAAAATCAATTGTGATAGTGGGGAAGGGAAGGGAATACACATTTGTCAATCCCCTACTATGTGCCAAGCACTGTGCTAAATGTTTTATAAATATCTTCTCATATAATGAGCCATCATTCTGTCTATTGAGCAAAGCAAGAAAAAATGATATTTCTAACCCTGAAAAGGTCGACTGATTGCAGTCCTCCCCACCAAAAAGCCTTAACATTCATTTGGATTTATTCTTCTTCTGTGATCACATTAAATCCCCAAAAGCTTAGTGAACAGGAGGACAGACGAGCATTTGTTAAGTGCTTTATGATGATATAATATTATCGTACTTTATCCTCATAACCTAAGAGATAGGTACCATTATTATCTCTATTATACTGATGAGGAAACTGAGGCAGAGGTTAAGTAGTTTTCCCACCCAGAGTCACGCAGCTGGTGTCTGAGGCCACATTTGAACCCAGGCCTTACTGACTCCATCCAACCCCAGTGCTTTTTTCACTGAGCCCCCTCGTTGCCTAGCAGGCAAACAGATGTTAAGTGACTTGCCCAAGGTCACACAGCTAGTAAGTGTCTGTGTCTGAGGCCAAATTTGAATTCAGGTCTTCCTGATTCTAGGCCACCTTAGGACTAAGATCAAAGCTCTATTTATCATATCTCTAATGGTCTCATTCACAATATCCTATTAATAAACACATGAATAATACAAATATGATTAGCATAAATGTTTCTTTCTTTACCATATCATCTAGATAGGTGAGTTGCCTTCTTCCCTGTGGGTCAAATCCATTTTCCCGAAGTCTGATGCCCACATAATCACACCTTAAAAAGCAAGAGAGCATTGTTGAGCCATTGCACATGCCTAGGTCACATTTCCCTGTCCTGCTTTCATCCTCTTAGAATTAAGAAGACTTAAGGAATCCTAAGTGCATTTAAATTTTGAATTAATGTTACATAGGATTGTAGATTTAGGGCTGAAAGGAATCTTTGAGGTCATCCAGTCTAACTCCTTCCTTTCACAGAAGCCTAGAGTTGATGTGGCTTGCCCAATATCCAATAAATGGCAGATCCAGGCTTTGAACCCAGGTCCTCTGACTCCAGATCTACTCTATTTTCTATTGTACCACAGACCTAAAAGTGTGAATTTTGGTACACTGAAGCATGTTGTCAATTTCCCCAAGAGATATTATGAAATTCTCTGGACCCTCTAAAGACGGCTTCCTTTAAGTCTCAACTAAAACCCCAATATATTTTACAGGAAGCCTTTCCCAACCCCTCTTAATCCTAGTGTTTTCCCTCCTAATTATTTCCTATTTATCCTGCATATAATTTATATGGGTATATATATATAAATGTATATATCGTATGTTTATATATAATGTATATATCGTATGTATATA
>CM053591.1:140426032-140444422 GCA_028646515.1 Pseudochirops corinnae
TTCTCCTGGCTTAGAGAATGTCACAGCCCTCTGGACCCACTGCCCAATCAAAAGCTACAAGGCACGGGCATTCCTGGAAAACAAGCCTGGCGCCACAGGCTCCATGTGAACACATTCAGCCTATTAAGGAACAGAGTATACTTTCAAATATCCAAGGGTCCTCAGAGTCACGTAGCCACATTAGCAAAGGGCCTAGGGGCAGGGAAGATCTTTAGATTCCCATAACACTGACTTGCTATGTTCTGTCAAAGATGAAAAAGGATTTAGAACCATGGGTGGGGAACCTGAGGCTTCAAGGCCACATGGGGCCCTGTAGGTCCTCAAGTGTGGCCTTCAAAGGGCCCTACCAGAGGACCTAGAGAGCCCCACCTGGCCTGGGGGCTGCAGGTTCCCCACCCCTGGTTTAGACCATAGAGGTTTACTCAGTAGCCTCCGTCTCAGAGCACAGAGCCAGATGAGAGACACCTGCTTGTGCTACAAGGTAACCTGGGAGGTAGGTTGTAGATATTCTGGGATTGAGTGGGAGGTGAGGTGAATTTTCCCAGAGGCACCTGTGCAGCTAATGGAGCTGGTGCTCAAGCTGAGGTTAGGCTATTACCGTCCTAAAGGTAAAAAGGGGACAAATTTAAAACTTGCAGAGCTTTGGAGGGGGCAGAATGGGGGAAAATTAGGCAGATAGTAGGTGAAGAAAGTGGTGATTCAGTGTTGGCAACAAGACTCAGGATGGTTCATCTTCCCAATCCCTGACTGGTTGATTACCTATCTCTTGGGGTCATGCTACTGTCCACAGGAAGCTGTCCTCCCATCCCTTACTTTGGAGACCACTGATTTGGGATAATAAGGATCTTTTTCAGTTGTCTTGAATGCCCACCCAGTACACCAGGAGTGCTCTTTAGCTCTTAAGCAGTAAAAACAATACCACCAAGAAAAATGTTCTATAGTAAGCGTAAGGAGAACCTTTTAAAATCTGGCTCTCTGAACTGCACTAGATTTAATATAAAATCTTACAGTGGATGCCAAAGTGGGCTTGCTATTTACTACAGAGAAAAGCAAACCAAAGATATGACCTATAAATAGTGCAGGAAAATATGAATGAGGCCATAAAGGCTTCATTACCCAGAAGCCTCTGAGACAAAGCCTCCTCTATATAGTTAGAAAGTGACATTGTTACTGATTACAGGCATTGCTTAATATTAGAAGGCAGGCAGCAACCCAGGTAAGTGAATAAAATGTGACTTGTCAAGGCTAATGTTGGACCCAGGGAAGAGAAATCCATTTTATTTTTCTTCCTTTGTGATCTTCGGCAAGAGAGCAATAATAAGTTTCAACCTCTGAGGATTTTTGTTCAATCTGAGTTATCAGTAAATGATTTTCTAGTCTTTTTAAAAGGTAATCTTAAAGCCCAAGTGTTAGAATAGACTTGGATTTATGAACTTTTTTTTTCACCCAGAAGGAAACTTAGGAGTCATCTAATCAAGACTCCACTCCCCATTTTGCAGGTAGAGAAACTGAGGCCCCTAGAAGTTAAGTGAAGTAAGTGAAAGTTATGTAGCTAATTAGTGGCAAGGCCAGAACTAGATTCCAGATCTCTAAGGCTGGTCTGTCTTGATCTCCATTAGCTTGACTCTTTTTACATGATGAAGAAGAAAAAGAGACCTACGCAAACCTGTGTCCTATCCTTGAAACATGATTTGGAAAGGGGAAAAAGTAACAGTATTGAATGATTAATTAGCATTGTAAGAAATAAATCTACTCCTCCTACCCCCTCCATCCTTCTTTAAAGTTCAGGCTTTCCTGCTCTCCCCACCCACTATGGCCTTTCCACGACAACAGCAACAATATCATGCATTTATTTTGTATATATTGACATGTATATATGTTGCTTCTACTGATAGAATCTAGGCTCCTTGAAGGAAGAAACTGTCTCATTTTTACTTTTGTGTCTTCAGCTCTGTGCTAGGCATGTAGGAGGTGCTTAATATGTTGTTGATCATATGAATTTCCTTAACTCTACAAAATGTTATAGAGTTTTAATTTAATAGTTTAGTTAATAGCATTTAAGTTACTTTAATATGTTTAATAGAATTTAAATTACTTTAATATGTTTAATAGTTTAAATTACTTTATTTGGCACCATGTGGAGAGACCCATATATGTATATGCATGTATATGTATGTTCAAGCATTAGAATGAGACTTTGGGTGGGGGTGGGGATTTGTTTGTTGGGGGCTTTTTTTGGTTGTTGCTGCTAATGTGATTTTCTGTAGGGCCTGTGGTTTTCTCTTGCCACATCTGGTTTAGCCACAAGAGGGAACCAACAAACAAAAATTACTAGGCCTTGATGTGCTTTTTTTTTTTTTTAAGCATTAACAAAAAATGAATAGGCACCAGCCCCCTAGATTCTTTTTCCACAAAGTCTTTTTTTCCTTCTCCTAAGCTTTCAATCATTGTTTGCAATGAAATATTAGCCCAGTTGTCTCCCACAGTCACGTAAATGGAAGACGCTGTGGCTTGGGCTGTCTTGCCCCAGAAGAGGTGATGTATTTGTTACCTTAAAGAGAAGTACATTCATTAGTCATCCATGGAAGTTGCCACACAACCAGGAGAAACCTGATCTTATCTTTTCTTCTAGAGTACTCCCAAGCCGACTTTCCTTAAGAGGGTTCTGTCCTTCCTCAAACATAAACCTGTCCTTCCTCCATGTGCCACCCACAGGGGAAATAGCCCAGCTGCTGGGAGTTTAGTTTGAGACTAACCTTTGTTTTTCCTCCTGTAAGAGGTTCATGCAACAGGAACAAGCAGTAGGTTTCTCACCTGACTTAGGTAAAACTTCAAGGCTGAGTCCATTAGTTGGGTTTTAGAAGGAACTTCATTTTTGTTTTTCAGTCCAGGCCCAGAAGAACCAATAGTAAAAAGTATTGAATCTCAGTAGTGAACATTGGTCATTAGCTGCTTCTGCTCTTCATGTAGATTTGATCGGACAGATTGGACATATTCATTACTGATCACAGGTTGGGGTGGGAGGGAAGGGCAGGGCATTTTGGGAACTTAAGCATTTCTAGACACTGAAACCTGGAATAGTTAAATACCTCCACAGCCTTGCTAATAATGTTTCCCACTTTTCCCCCTCTTACCTCTGGGTTACTTTCATCTAAAAAGTCTGCATATTTTAGAATATTACACAACCATCCTCATTCACTTAACATGTGCAGCTCTTAAGGAATCCCTTCAAAGACCTTATCTTGCTACTCCAGGACATTTTCTCTTGTTTTGCAAACTCAACCTTCAGCAGGAAATCTTTCCTTCTCTCCTGCCTCTACAGCCTTAGGGCATCACTGTTTATCTGCTCTCTTCTCTGATGGTATTTTTGTATCTAGCAGATTTGAGTTGGAGATCCTTGTGGGCTGGGATTGTTTTTGCCTTTCCTTGTATCCCCCATGCTTTCAACACTGTACCTGGCATAGAGTGCTAAATCACTGTTTGTTCATTTACTGTGGGAATGAAGAGCAGCTGGTCACTGACCCCTGTCTTCATAACTTTGAAAAAGCACTGCCATCCCTGGCCCTCCAAACAATAATCCCTATACCACTGAGTCTACTTGTTGGCATTCCTCCTCACTCATCTCCTTTAAGAACCAGCAGCTCCGCAGTTTATCCAAAACTGGATTTTGCCCAGAGAGGTATTGAAATGCTCCTTTAATGTTTTTGTTCCTTTTGTTTCCCTAACCCTGCTTTTAGGCTCATAACCTGGAATGCTTGGCAGAGAAGGGCTTTACCAGGCATGAAGAGGGGAGTATTTGTTGAGCAAATCTGTAGTATCCAGTTGTTTAATGAAACACAGTCCTGTCCTCCAGTCTGTTCTCCTCTAAGATTTCTCCCCATCTACTCTGTAACCTCCTTGTAATGTAGCTATTTATGGTCATATTGTTTCCTCAGTTAAAATGTAAGTTTCTTGAAGGCAGCTACTGGTTTTCTTTTTACTTTGTAGCCATAGTACATAGTACTGTCCCTGGTACATTGTAAGATCTTAATAAATGCTTTTGGAGAGATTTATTAAGTCATGGAAAAGTGAGAGATAAGAAGAGGGGAGATTTCCATAAACTTTAAGGTTTGCAAAGTGCTTTTAGATATAATCTCTTTGGATCCTTTCAACAGCTCTACAAAGTAGGTACTCCAGGTCTTTGTAGAAGAAAGCAAGACTCAGAGAGATGAGTTAAATGACTTAGTCACTGTCACGCTTTTCAATTTTAGAGGCAAGATTTGAAGCAGAGTCCTTCTAGATTCCAAGTCCAGTGTTCTGCTTACTTTCACAAGTTGTAGTGGAGGAAAGACAAATATTACAGAAGTGGAGGAAGGAAATAAAAAAAAAATAAGAAAGACACCAGATGAAAAGAATAGAAATGCCACTCTCCTAATGTCAATATCCAATGGGAGGTGCTGTGGGACATTCAAACTCTACTTTCCTGTTGCAAAACATTCTTTAGGGAATAGCACAGCAATGAAGAGTTAGCTACAGACTCATTTGGGCTTCAGACTCACCCCTAGACCTTACAGTAGAGTCTGACTTTAAGGTTTAAGGACAAACAGTATGTTAATATTAAGAAAAATTGTCATGAATGTGTAGAACTCATACTAACCAATTCAATTCATCATATGAATGTTTAAGACCCACTGATCTTTTCAGTTCATCATTTTCTAATTTATAATCATAGAAACAGGATTTGAAACTAGAAGGGACCTTGAAGGTCGTCCTTCATTTTATAGACAAGAAAATTGAGGCCGAGGCGGGGGGAATGGCTTAGAGTGGCATGACATTGTTGAATTACCACTACTATGGCATTTGCTTTCAGTGATTTTTTTGAAGAAGGGATGATGAATTTTTACTGACTTCTCTGTTTTCTTCATATTCATCTTATATCACTATTGTTTATGTCTCATTTCTCCCCTTCCTGTCCCCACCCACAATTGAAAGCTCCTTTCAAAGCCTCCTTCAAAGAAGCTGGATCAAAGCTGATTTTGTATTTGTAAGGCTTAGCACGTAGCAGATAATTAATCTGAATTCCTTTTCTCACTTGGTCTCCCTTGTAATCAAGAGTATTACATTCAAAAGGAAGGAATAGTTGATTAAGCTTAGGGATTCCGTCTCCTGCCCATGAAACAGAGCAAAACTAACTGGCTCATTGAAATAGAGAACTAAGACTTTGGTTTTGCATAGTGTTCTAACCAGTTAGGCCAGATGTTTGGGTGTTGAACAGTTCATTAAACTGCTGATCAACCAAACTGCTCTAAATGGGTTGAGACCTTATGGACACAATGCATGTATGCAGTCATACATGAACTTTTAGCCTGATTAATATTTCACATATCACCTCAGACTACTAGGAAAATGAGATCCTATTGTTGGCATTATTGACTTTGCACCAATGAAAAGCAATGACTCCATGTACCCTGTAGACCAAATGTTAATTCCTCTGACTGGATTTCATTGGTTGAGGGAACTCCCAGATGAGGAAATTCCCGCTATCAATATAATCCAGTCAGTACCTTTTTTGCAGTTTATAATCTTCAAGAATCACCTATAGCACTGAGAAGTTAAGTGAGTTGCCTGAAATCACATAGCCAATATATGTCAGAGATGAGACCTGACCTACCTTTAAGGTTCTTTTAAGGCTAACCCTCTATCCCCTGTGTCACTACCACCTGTGTTTGTTCTTTTTTTGGGGGGCAAGGCAATTGGGAATAAGTGACTTGCTCAAGGTCACACAGCTAGTAAGTGGGTCAAGTGTCTGAGGCTGGATTTGAACTCAGGTTCCCTATCTTCAGGGCAGGTACTCTATTCACTATGCCACCTACCTGCCCCTCTGTGTTTGTTCTTTTAAAAAAATCATTTGTTTTGGCCTCTCACCTATGTTCCCTCAGTCGTCTGTGATTCCCACCAACCTCTTGACCAGAAACTGGTTCAGGGAAAAAGGTATCTCAAGAAACACATTAGTTATCTTTCCACATTGCAACTTTCCCCCATCAAAGTTTCAATATATTGTGGGTCAGCCTAAGAAATTAAATTGGAGTTTTGGGGGAGTTTTGTGGAAGCCCAGATGACACAGAAAAAGTTTAGAAACTCAGAAATGCATAAAATATGTGTATAGTATTGTATAATAGCAACACATTCTATCTTTTAATGCCATAATAATTAAGACTTCTCTGGTGAAGGGAAGGCTAACAAATTTTACTTGGATTCTCTGGGGGTGCTGACCTTTAACCCCTGCAATGTGGAAGGGATAACTGTATTGTCAAGAGAGAGGCCAATTTGATTTTATTTGGTCTGCTTCAGTGCCTGCAAGGTAGAGGGTATGTGGGAATAAATTGACAGCAGAGACTTTTATATTGGCATCTCCAGCAGTAGTAGGAACCTAAAGGTTTGATGATTGATAAGCCTTTAGGATACTCAGGAAGGCCGTTAAAAGAAATATTGCAACAGTGAGCTATGAGGAAAGATTTTGCTTGTATTTTTTTTTTTTGTGGGGGGGTGGATAGTGGGTTTAGAAATGGAAGAAAAGGCAAAGAAGCTTTGAAAGCAGTAACAATTTAGCAGAGCTGACTCTGGGAGCTGATGCGTAGAAATGAGGAAAGAAACTCCCTCCTGACTATATAACCCAGTCTAATATAATTAGGATTAGAAATCAGTAACCTAGGCAGCTTTCCAGGCTGCATTGTACAATGGGTGCAACAAGGGACCCTTCTTAATTCAGGGCATACCCAAAGCCTTTTTAAAGCTTAAAACCACACTAAGACTTTTGGGGTAATTGAACTTTTTTATAACTTTACATATTTTTAACACTAGAAAAATCCACAATTTCATTCTGCAATGGTACACAGACACTTTGTACTGTCCATTTGCCTATATCATAATTGGAAGCCTAATGTTTCTGTTAGATTGTGACATCTAGGGAATACAGTTTTCAAAAATGGGGGAGTGGTAGAATTTTCTAAAGGCCTTATTCAGACTCTGGAGCATGGCTGCCAATCTAGGTATCCAGAATTCAGTTTTCTGCTTTCTTCCCCCCTTCAGTGCTTTAGAAAAAATTTCTCCAAAAATATATGGCTGTGGACCTGGCATACCTGAAATTTCCTCTCAGTGTCCTTAAAAATTTTCTTATGTTCTGCCTTTGGCACACATGTAAAATGTTGCTAAGGAAACCCTTGTGTTAAGAAAAACAATAAAAATTGTTCCCTGAGATTAGAGTTGCCATATCTGATATTGGAGAACATGGGATGTTAATATGACCTGGTGTGGCTAAATGAGTGGAAGGGATTCTGTGCTACAAATAGTTATTTGGCAATGTCTAGATTTACTATGTGATTTGACATAGTGAAAAATCAGCCAACAACAATTGAAATGGAAAGAACAATAACCATAAAACAATTAAAAGTGATGTTGCAAAATTACAAAGAATAAGCATGATCCCAAAGAAGAGATTTGAGAAGAGAATGCTTTTAGCTCTTTTGCAGAGATGAGAGGTCCATGGTTATGAAACATTGTGTAACTAGACCTGGAATCAGGAAGACTTGAGTTCAAATACAGCCTTATGTACATACTAGTTGTGTGACCCTGGACAAGTAACTTAACCTGTATCTGCTTTAGTTTTCTCAATTGTAAATAAAATAATAATAATAATAGTAAAAGCACCCACCTCCCAGGATTGTTGTGAGAATCAAATGAAATAATATTTGTAAAGCACTTAGTAAAGTGCCTGTCACATAATAAATATTTATTTCCTTCCTCGTAATATAAGATTGGTCTATGGGAGGGAAAAGAAGGGATACAAGGGAAAATTTAGGGTATGTAAAAACAAAAGGCTGATAAAATTTATTTTTTTAAATGGAAAGCAGTTGGTCAAACATCTATTTATGTATATATGCATGAGATGTCTGGGGATCTTAGACTATATCTCTATCTTCTATGGATCATCACCAAAGAGCTTTAGCCAATATGTTATAAGCCTTCCTTTAGATCTTTTAATGTTTTATGGATGCCAATGCAACATCCTATCTGTTCTTTATCATTGTTGCTCTCTGTGAGCAGCCCACTTCCTTTTATAGTCTGATGTGTCTTTGATCATGCCTTTTAGACCACTTCTTGCCCTTAAGTTATCACTGGCACCATCTTATAACATACTTAGATTCACCATATAATTCTTCATTGTTCTTTGTGCCATCTGTGATTTTTATTATTTGGAGAATGGAGTATTGCATGATTTATAACCATACAGAACTACTGAGAGGCTACTGGTGCCTGAAGGAATTGTCTTTGGCAATAGGGGTACAGCCTGTAATGGCTGAAAGTGCTGAACAGTTTCCAGAATATAATCTCTTTTTTTTTTCCTTTTGGCATTGTTACCTTGCAAATGTTAATGGTACCTAGAGGTACCAGACCACTTGTATACCAAACCAAGGAAGGTCCCTTCATTTGCTGCTACTGAGTGTGTGTATGTATGTGTGTGTGTGTGCGTGTGTGTGTGTGTGTGCGCACGTGCATGTTTATATATACACATATATATGCAGGAGTGATGGTATAATTGACCCCGTGGTCAGTCATAGTCTTTAGTGTACTGATCTGTCAGAGTTACTAATGAAAGTTACTTTCACTCCCTTAATCCCACATGCTGTCCCTAGAGCTACTTGGCAACTAATTCCTGCTTAGAGGTCAGCTGGTTGGGATAGATTTTAAGGAGCTGCAGGTCTCAAGGGTATTTTAGTTAGAGACCTCTCCTTTTCAGTCTCAAATAATCCCTAATGGCAGAATTTCAGGCACTAGGAAAAACTGTTGAGAGATTTTTTTTGAGGGGGGGGAACAACCTGTTGGTACCCCTCAAATAACCCCAGATAACCTCTGAGCATCGCATTTTAGGAAGGACATTATTAGCTGGAGAAAAGGGGAGGAAGGGAACCCTGTATAATTAAAGATTATGACATAGGATCAGTTGAAGGACCTGGGGACATCTAACCTACAGAAGAGATGTTTCAGGGAGAAATGATAGATGTCTTCAAGTATTTGAAGAGCTGGCATCTAGAAGGTAGAATAAATCTGTTCTTATTGCCCTGAGGGAAGAGTTAGGATAAATGGGTAGAAATTAAAGAGAGGTGGGACAGCTAGGTGGCACAGTAGATAGAATACTGGCCCTGGATGGAATCAGGAGGACCTGAGCTCAAATTTGGCCTCAGACACTTGCCTTTTACTTGCTGTATGACCTTGGGCAAGTCACTTAACCCCAATTGCCTCAGGGGAAAAAAAAGAAAAGAAAAGAAATTGAAGAAAAGCAAAGAGAAGCAAAATGAGTTTAGAGGTAAGGAAAAAACTTTCTAATAATTAAAGCTATCCTCCAGACATCCTTTTATTAGAGGTTCTCAAGCAAAAGCTAGATGGCTTCTTGTTGGGTGAATCTTAAAAGGGAGGGAAGGGTACATGGCCCCTGAGGTGCTTTCCATCTCAGATATTTGTGTGGTTCTGATTTCCTATGGTCCAGACAATGCAATTTCCTATTTTAGAGGTACTTATTGGGGTCACCACATTCCTTTCCAGAGGCAGCTGATTTGGCAAGGGGCAGGGGGGATGGGATGTGTGGGGCAGGGATGGCAGTACAGAGGGCATGTGGTTCTTTGGCTGATACTTGAATAGCACCCTGCCTGTGCTTTAATGAAGAAACTTGGAATTCTAATTTGGAAAGTTGTTTTTAAATGACCTTAAATATTAATCTTGGCTCAGGGCCTGTCACGTTCTGCCATGACCTAGCTTGCCCATTGAAAAGTTAACAGCTTTATTTTCTAGAATATAACTCATATTGACTTTATATCTAATGAACAACAAATAGACTTTTAGCTGACTTGATTGTTTTTTTTGGACTAGAATAACAAGAGCTGACATGGAAATTGAATGATTTGTTAGTTGCCTGATAACCTGTAAGTAAAAGTTTAAAGTATTTATGTTTTATTATTTTTAAGCATTTTATTTTCTGCTAGAATAAAGACCATGGATGTCCAGGTAGCTACTGATACCTCCTCTAAGTTATGTAATATCAGAGAGAAGATGAAGGAGAAAAGACGTGGATCTTTGAAGACTGCAAAACAGAATGCTTCTCTTGCATCCAAAATAAAAAATAAAATAATAAGTAAGTTTTTACTTCATTTAAATAGTGCTATCATTCTTTGTTTTAAGGGATAGCTATATGGATGGGAGAAAGGGAGGGGACATATTGGGAAATGAAGGTGATATAAAAAAGATATTTAAAAATCAGCCAAAAACTTCAAATAGTACAGTTGATAAACTTTGACAGCTACCAATGTCCTTCCATCCTTTAATACAGAAGGAATTCTAACATGTGAAATACCTATAAAGAAAACAATACATTGCATTTATATAGCACTTTTATGGTTTTCAAATTTTATTTGATTATCTCTAAATAAAGTGACCTTTTTTTAAAGTTCAAATACATTAGGACTGATTCATTCAACTGAAAAGAATGAACTTGTTGATCTCTGAGGTCTGTTCCAATATTAAATCTACAGTTTTAGGATTGGGCCCCCATTCTACAGAGACAACTTAGAATGCTGCTTTGCTCAATTTTTTTTTCTTTAAAATTCATCTTGGAATTGCCTTCAGCACTTATCATACATTCTTATTAATACCTGGCATAGCAGCAGGTCTTCATGTTCCACAGGTGGATTTCAACTACAAAAAGGAAAGTTATTTGGTACTAAGTCTGATCAATGAGGTTGGTGATCAATCAGGGGAATATTGCTTTGGATTGCCCTGTCCTCCCCCCCTCCAAAAAAAAAGCAAAAAAAATTTTAAAAATAATAAATTTTAGGGGCGATGAGGGGTGCAGTGACCCTGGAGTCAGGAGGACCTGAGTTCTAATCTGGCCTCAGACACTTGACACTTACTAGCCGTGTGACCTTGGGCAAGTCACTTAACCCCAATTGCCCTGCCTTCTCCCCTCCAAAAAGCCAAAAAAAAATTGCTTTGGATTAAAAAATGAAACATGCTGAATAAAATAACAAAGGTGATGACTTTTTTTTTATGTGTCCTGAAACTATCTTTTAGGAGAACTCCAGAAATATCTTGAGCTGGGGTAATGTGTGGGGTGTTCAGGTAAGACTAGCACCTCTGGTGTGGGAGCTCAATGAACTCTTTTCAGGGCTGCTTATCCATCTTTGATATCTACCTATCACCCAATTCTCACCTATGGCTCCAAGAAGCTGCAGTAGCCACACCCCAGGAAAATCATCTCAGCAGACAGGCTAAACCAGCGGAGGGTAACAGATAGGCCTTATACCTATCAGTGAATTAGGGGGATGTCTACCCAAGCATGTGATGACTTTCCCCAGTGGAATGGATGGTTGAGAAGAACTTGTTCCAATGACTGTAAAGGCCTCTGAAGCAGGTGCTATGGAGTGCTTAGAGCTGGGTCAGACACTGAAGATGCTAAGGTCATCCTGGGCCATCACCAGTCATCTTGACTTTGTCTTTCCACTGGACTTTGCTGACTCTGGAAGAGAATGAGGTTGATGACTTTGTGCAATCCCCGATCACTCAGATCCAATTCACACCGTGAGTGAAGACATTATGTTACTGATCCTCTTTGAAAACAAAGGCAAAACAACAACATAGATAGAGTTTTCTGAGGTGTTTCCTTTTAAAAATACAAGCTCAAAATTCCAGTAGGGAGGTTTATAAAGTAGTGCAGCTGACTTAAGATAAGTTCTTGTTTCAGGCTTCTTTAGATGAACTGCCATATTCTTTATTATGAATGTAGCCATTTTTTGGCAAAGCTGGACTGACTGCTTCCACACAGGCATAGATCTCTAAAAAATCCTAGGGTTTGAATTTCTTCCCAGACAAGAAGAGAGGGCATGAAGAAGAGAGGATCGCATGATCCTCTGCTGGTTAATATGTATTTGAATCATTGGTGAGGAAGGAAGTTTTAGTACTAGAACGATGAACACAACTTTGAAATGGAAGTTGAGAAATCTGCTGTCATTCACTACCGTGTGTAATTCTATTTCATTGTGTCTAGCTAGGCAACTAATATTCAGCTAGCTGGTGCAATGGATAGAGTACTTGAGCTGGGCTCAGTACGACATGAATTCAAATCCAACCTTAGATATTTTTTGTGATTTATATCAATTCTGCCTGCCTCAGTTTCCTTATTGTATAATGGGGATAATAATAATACCTACTTCTCAGGGTTGCTGTGAGGATTGAGATAATGTTTATAAAATGTTCTGCAAACCTCAAAACATTATATAAATGGTGGCTATTGTCATCATTCTAAGGAGATTAGGATGTAAATTGTTGGTTGCCTTAGGTATACACAAACATGTTTGTGCAGTCTTTCTGGGTCGAATATCAGTATGTCCTGAAAGAGATGGAATTATTGTTTAGATAGGTTGCTTTGCAAGGCAAACTCTAATCATTTAGGATAATACTTATCCTTTTAAACTAATATTTCTGAAACTGATTGCACCCTGATTATAGAAAGTAAGGATTTCATTAAAGTGATTTGGTTTTTTTTAAATGGTCCCCAGTTGATTAAACAAATTAAGTCTACTCTTGTTGATTAATCTTTGAGGCTAATAGTCTCTTTAGACTGTTTATAATTATTTCTTTGGGTATTCAGAGAAAATGTTTCTGACAAAATTGAATAAAAACAACTTACTTTAAATTGGTTGTGGTTTTTGTTCCTTCTTGAAATTTTATGCCTTGATTAAGCACTATCACTAGTGAATTTAACCTTCTCTGGTACTTCATGCTCTCCTCTATAATTTCTCCTAGTCTTTATACCTAAAATAGCAAGCCATAAATTATTTTTCATGTTCCTAAAAGTTGGCTGTATGAAAAAAGTTATTCAGAAAGAATGGACAAATACTCTACTGTGAGTCCCATGGTCTTTTGTATGGACTAAGAATTTAGAATGAATGAACTCACTATTTTGCTGAGAGAGAGAAAGAGACAGAGACAGAGAGAGAGAGAGAGAGTGGGAGGAGAGGTGGGGGAGCGGGTTCTGGACCTGTTAATTTCTTCTATGTGGGAAACACCCAGCATGGAAACACTCTCCATGTGTAGATCAGCAACTTGTCTGTAACTAAGAGTCTTAAGGAATTACCCTGAGACCCTAAAAATCCAATGACTTTCTTCCCATGGTCACCGTTACCGTGTGTCAAAGGCAAGATTCACAGCTAGATCTTCCTGCCTCTCTACCTTGCCATGCTGTTTCTCCAATATAAAATAATGATTCATAAAGTCATCTCCAGAGAAATTCAAGGAATTAAGCTAAGAGTTGTTTTCCTCCATTCCCTCTTTTTTTTTAATGATTCTACAATGTTAATAAACAAATATTTATTAAGCACTTATGATGTTCTAGGCACTGTAGTAAAGGGTCTCTACCTCAAAATAGGGTCTCTACCCTCAAAAAGTTAACATCCTAATGAGGGAGACAAAATGAAAACATCTATGTACGTACAGATATATACAGGTCAAATAGGAGATAATTTCAGAAGAAAGGTACAAGTGATGGGGGAGACCAAGAAAGACCTTTTGGTAAAGGTGGGATTTCAGCTGATTCTTGAAGCAGCCCAGAGAGAAGGTTGAGGCAAAGAGTATTTTGTACTATTTTTTTTTTTTAGTGAGTCTAAATGAAAATTATAAAGCCAATTCTGCTCACACTTCACAGAGCTCAGTGTTAATCACACCACCTATTCTGAATCTTAACTTAGACTGAATGATTAAAGGGTTCCCATAATGCTAGATTTTGAAAACAATATTTTTAAAAGGTAGATGCCGGCAACTTTCATGAATTTTAAGTGTGGTCTAGAAAAGTACTCACAATTCAAGGACTATGGGAATCTTTAACCAAAAAATGAATTCTGGTCTCAAGCAAGAGAAAGCATTTTTTTGCTTTTTGTGCCTGAGAGATAAATGTACTATTAAAAAAAAAAAAAAAAGAATGGGCAGGCAAGAAGCTAACACGGAAGTTGAGTAGAAAAGAGGCAGGGGGCTAAGAAAGAGGAATAACTGTAGTTATATGGACACAAGGCTGCATTGGGAGTTGGTCTCCTCTACCCCCTTGTGAACATTATTTAACCAGCTTTCAGAAATATGAGTTTACGCTAAAAACTGTGTGGTTTTTAGTGCTGGCAATTCTGGCCTAACTTGTATCTAATATTTTATCCGCAGGAGCATAGTAGGAAAAATCTGAAAGAAGAAGAATAGAAATCCCTTCGCTAAAATATTTTGTTTTTGTGTGTGTTTGTCACCTGATCTGCAGATAACTCTTCTGTCATTAAGGTATCTCTGAAACAAAACAACAAAGCCTTGGCCATTGCCCTCAATTCTGAGAAGGTTCTCAGCCAGAAGCTTATAGAAGACAGGAAGCTTCTGATGAAAGAAATTGAGATGGGGATGTTTAAGAATTCCAGGCTCCGGAGAACCATCTCTTATACGGTAGGAAAGTGAGAAGTCTCTCCCCTTATGTTTTGTTTGATTCCTGGGACTTGAGCAATTTATAATACTGGGGCATCCAATTTTTCTATTTAGAAAATAGTAAGTAGGGAGTAGAGTAGGACTATTAGAAGGTCAGTCTTAGCAACAGGAAGACCTGTGTTCAAGACTTTACCTATGGATAAATCAATGCCTCAGTGCCCTAGTCATGTCTTCAAGAATATATATACATCTATGGGGCCGCTAGGTGGCGCAGTGAATAGAGGACCAACTCTGGAGTCAGGAGGACCTGAGTTCAAATCCAGCCCCAGACACCTAACACAAAAAAAACTAGCCTTGTGACCTTGGGCAAGTCAATTAACCCCAATTGCCCTTCAAAAAAAAAAGCCAAAAAGAAAAAAAGGAATATATACATCTATCTATATACTATCTAGATCTATATGTGTCTATATGTATGTATATACATACATATATGCATATATATATGTACATATAGTTATGAACTTTTACACAAGAGTATATATCTACATATACAACACATACTGTATATAAACTTATTTACATATGCAAATATACATGTTAACATATGTGTGTATACACGAACAAAACCTTTCTGCATGTGCATGTGCCATATACATATGTGTGTGCACGTGATTTTGAGACCTGGTCTCCCTATCTGACATAGGCTACAAATATGGGAGTCACTTACAACCCTGATCCCAGTGCTGATGGCCTAGAAGCTTTGACCTACTCCTTTTTCAATTTGGGCCAGTTTTCTCTTTCTAAGGAATCCTGGTGGCCCCAAATTGGAGCCAAATTGCCTGTGGACACAGCCCTCTCCACCTCCCCAGTAGCAGAGATTGCAAAAGTGGCCAATCTCCTTACTCCTCTCCCCCACTGCCCCTAGGCTCTAGAAGACTAAAAATTATAGAGGGGTTACCAGTTTGTCCTAGAGAAGAGGAGTTTTCTACACCAATGAAATCCCAGGTCTACACCAAACTTCTGCTCCTATTCAAGTCCCTGCCTTCTATGCCTTCATATCCATATGGCAAATTAAGGTTTAAAACTTTGATTTTGATTATGTGATTGGGATCACTCATGTCATAGATTTGTTTCTTCTTTTGGTTAAATTCACCAGAAGAATTCATATGATAAATAACTATCTAGAAAGATTTTTCTAGGTACAACATGTTGAGAACTATACAAAGTATGACTATTTCCCAGCTAGTTCACTGAGTACCCATTGCATACCAGGTGTTGCCGGGATAGAGACATGAGCCTTGGCTTTGGAGTCAGAGAACCAGGAAAAAACACAGGGCTTGTTGTAAATTTAAGTAATTTATTGCAATGCTGGGTCAGTTTCAGAATCTTATAGAACAGTGGTTCTCAACCCTCCTAATGCCACAACCCTTTAATACTTGTATGTGGGTGTATCTACATGTGGGTGGACCACCTGGAGACAGATAGAGGAACAGTGTATCAGTTCCTAAGATCATCGGAAACATGTGTTTTCCGATGGTCTTGGGCGACCCCTGTGATCCCTGTGAAAGGGTTGTGACCCCCAAAGGGGTCGCGACCCACAGGTTGAGAATCACTGTTATAGAAGGATATGGTCAGCTGTAAGGACATCATCTCTTCTGGCTCAGCAGCCAGTCAGGAAGACTCTTTGTCACCTGCCATTTTGGAAACTGAACACTCCAGGCTTCTATGTGGTCTCCAGGAATGGCACTGAGCATGCTTCGTGGGGGGGAGGGGAAAGAAGACCCTGGCTACATCAGGATTGAGAGCTTTGGTCTCTAAGATCTGAACCTACGGCATTTGCTATCTATTTGCTATAAACCATGTAGTATATTTGTAGTTAACGTTAAAAAAAATATCACCGTTTGTTTTTCAATGGGATTAATTCCTTTTTTTTTTTTAATTTTTTTAAGCAGATTGAGGTCCTCAGAGACCTGGAAGCTTGTATAAGTGCTAAACTCCTGTGTGCAATTAGAGAGAGCGATCCCTTTACAGTAAGTGCCTGTTGTCTGAGCATCACCCAAAGGAACTGTGCTTGGAAATCCATTACTTGTATGTAATATCCTCTAGTGCTGGGAGTGGGGAATCTTGCAGCCTTCAGGCCACATGTGGCCTGAAGGCCATAGGTTCCCCATACCTGCTCTAGTGTATGTATGATGCTCGGCTATATGGAGCATTAGATTGTACTGTGGGCCAGAGCAAGTCTATTTCTTCAGAGGATACAAGGCCTCTCTGTACTACAATATAGAAAACCAATTGCATTTGTCTTATCCTTGCCCATTCTCATCCTGCCCTCTCTTGCCTCGGGGCTTTTGGTTATAATATCCCCACACTTGACATGGCCCTCTTCCTTTACCTGCCCAACTCCTTTCTTTGAAGGGTCTCCCCCTCCTTTTTTTTTCAAGGTCCGACTCAGTTGTTCTCTTCTCCATGAAGCCTTCCCTGATTCATAGGGTCATAACTTTATTTTTTTTTGGAGGGGCAATTGGGGTTAAGTGACTTGCCCAAGGTCACATGACTAGTGTTAAGTGTCCGAGTCTGAAATTGAACTCAGGTCCTCCTGACTCCAGGGCTGGTGCTCTATTCACTGTGCCACCTAGTCGCCCCATGGTCATAAATTTAGAACCAGACAGGACCTTAAAGGCTATCTAACTTAATCCCTTCATTTTATGGATGAGGATCTGAGTCCCAGAGAGGCTGTCACTTGCAGTGATATGACCTATTTTGCCTGTCACCCGTGGTTCAGAGAAAGGATGGGTAGGATTCCACTGATTAAAATTTTATAGGGAGAGTTAGCCCAGGAAGAATGGAAAAATCTCAAGAATGAAATTCTGAAGATGCAAAAAGAAACAGTTCCAAGGAGACTTGTTGCATTGAATCATTGAAGAAAGCTAATGGAATCTCAAGCTGCGTGAAAAGAGGTATGCCCTCCAGAAATAAGAAAGTGATACCTTCATTGTACTCTGCTCTCCTCAGTCCACATTTGGAATATGATGTTCATTTCTTTTTTTCTTTTTATTAATCTCTTGAGTTTCAAATTTTCTCCTCCCCCTCACCACCCCCTCCCCATGGGAGCATGCAATCAAGTATAGGATCTGCAAATACTTTCACACTGGACATTAGTTTGCTTGTATGAAGGGTTGTAACCAATGGAGTGAACAATGGGAAAAAAGAAAGAAAACCAAACATGGAAAAGAATGCTAGCATGTAGATTGCTTTAGTCTCCATTTTAATTCTGTCCTTTCTAGATCTTTCTCTGAATGTAGATATCTCCTTCCATCCTGAGACTTGTAGAGTTGTCTGATAACTGTGCATTGCTGAGAAGAGTCCAGTTTATCAAAGTTGGTTATCACATATATGATGTGTCTGTGATTGTGTACAAATTTTTCCTGGTTCTGCTCTTCTCACTTAGCATCAGTTTGTATAAGCCTCTACAGGTGAATATGAAGACCATCTCCTCCCCATTTCTTATAGCACAATCATATTCCATTACATTCATATACCATAACTTCTCTAGCCATTCCCCAATTGATGGGCATCTCCTTAATTTCCAGTTTTTTTGCCACCCCAAAGAGAGCTGCAATAAATATTTTTGTACATATGGGTCTTCTTCCTACTTCTATGATCTCTTTGGGATACAACCCCAAAAGTGGTATTACTGGGTCAAAGGCTATGCAATTATTTGTAGCCCTTTGGGCATAGTTCCAGATTGCTCTCCAGAATGGTTGTTTCAGTTCACAACTCCACCAACAATGCATTAGTGTTCCCATTTTTCCACATCCTCTCCAGCATTTGTCATTTTCCTGTTTTGTCATCTTAGCCAATCTGACTGGTGAGATGTGGTACCTCAAAGTTGTTTTGATTTGCATTTCTCAA
>CM053591.1:140444922-140475720 GCA_028646515.1 Pseudochirops corinnae
TGCCTCCTTAACTTCTTTCTTGTTTATTTTGAGGTTAGTTTTATCAAGTTCAGAGAGGGGGAGATTGAGGTCTCCCACGAGTATTGTTTTGCTATCTATTTCTTTCTCTAATTCCCTTGACTTTTCCTCTAGGAATCTGGATGCTATACTGCTTGGTGCATATATGTTAAGTAATGATATTGCTTCATTCTCGATGGTGCCTTTTAGCAGGATGTAGTTTCCTTCCTTATCCCTTTTAATTAGATCTATTTTTGCTTTTGCTTTGTCTGAGATGAGGATTGCTGCCCCTGCTTTTTAAACTTTAGCTGAGGCATGATATATTTTCCTCCAGCCTTTTACCTTTAACCTGTGTGTATCCCCCTGTTTCAGATGTGTTTCTTGTAAACAGCATATTGTAGGATTATGGTTTTTAATCCATTCTGCCATCCACCTCTGTTTTATGGGAGAGTTCATCCCATTCACATTCACAGTTATGATTACTATCTGTGTCTTTCCCTCCATCCTATTCCCTCCCCTGTTTATGCTTTTATTTTCTCTCTTCTCCCTTCCCCTTCTTAAGAGTTTTCCTTTTGACCACTGCCTCCCTCAGTATTCCCTTCTTATCCGCCCCCCTCCCTTTTCCTGCCCTTCTCCCTTACTACTTCTTCCCTCCCTTCTAACCCTCCCCCACTTCATGGCTCTTTCCCTCTCCTACTGCCTGTAGGATATGATCAATTTTTATATACAAAGTTGTATGTTATTTCTTCCTCGAACCAAGATTGATGAGAATAGGTCTCATGCAGTGCTCCTCTCCCTCCCCTCTTTCCCTCTATTATGATGAGTTTTACGTCTCTTCTCAATACAGTCCTATATTTAACTGGTTGTTTTATTCCCTCCTTGCACCAGAACCAGTGAGGGAGAAGCTCATATAATGGTCACCTCCCTCCCTTCTTTCCCTCTACTATATTGTTTTTATGTCTCTTTGTGCAGTATAATTTACCCCTTTCTGCTTCATTCTTTCCTCTTCTTTCATTGCAGTCCCTTAATAAGGATTTTTATCATCATTTTGCATAATTTATATACACACCCTCTATCTATCTGTATCCCTTTTCGATATTGCTGTAGGCATAGAGTTCATGATATTAACAGGTATCTGCTTCCTATAGAGGGATATAAACAGTTTGCTCTTGTTAAATAACAAGTTGTGTGTGTGCGTTTTTTTTTCCTTATTTACCTTTCTATGTCTCTCCTGGGTCTTGTAATTGGAGGTTGAATTTTCCATTGAGCTCTGGCTTTTCCATCAGGAAGGTCTGGAATTCTGTTATGTCACTGAATGTCCATCTCCTTGCCTGGTAGATTATGCACAGTCTTGCTCGCTGGATAGGTGATCCTTGGTTGTAGCCTGAGCTCTTTTGCCTTGTGAAAAATCATATTCCAGTTCCTCCGATCTTTCAATGTTGAGGCTGCCAGATCCTGTGCGATCCTCACTGTAGTTCCACCATATCTGAATTGTTTCTTTCTGGCCACTTGTAGTATTTTCTCTTTTATCTGATAGTTCTGGAGTTTGACCACAACATTTTGTGACTTTTCAATTTGGGATCTCTTTCAGGAGGTGTCCAGTGGATTCTCCCTATTTCTATTTTAGCCTCTGGTTCTAGGATCTCAGGGCAATTTTCCTTGATGAGCTCTTGGAAGATATTGTCCAGACTCATTTTTTCATCATGATTTTCCGGTGGGCCAATGATTCTCAGATTGTCTCTCCTGGATCTGTTTTCCAGGTCAGTTATTTTTCCGTTGAGATATTTTACCTCTTTTTCTAATTTTTCGGTCTTGATGTTTTGTTTGACTGATTCTTTGTTCCTCATAGAGTCACTGGCTTCAGTTTGGTTGATTCTAGTTTTTAGTGAATTATTCTCCTCAGTTAGTTTTTGAAGCTCCTTTTCCATATGCTCAGATTTCATTTTTTAGTTCACACATTTTACTTTTTAAGGACCTGTTCTCTTCATTGTATTGTTTTTCTAATTTCACAATTTTATTTTATAAGAGGTGTTGATTTTATCTTCTACCTCTCTAAGCCGAATTTCAAAGTTCTTTTTGAGCTCATCTAGAAATGCTTTCTGTGCCTGAGACCAGGTTAAGGCTTCAGCTGCAGGTGTGGAGTCAATACTCTCTCCTTCTGAGTTTGATTCCTCCCTCTCACCATAATAGGATTCCAGAGTCTTGGTCTTTGTAGCCTGCTTTCTTCCCATTTTGAGGCAGGACCTTAGCCACGCCCTTCCTCCGGGGTTCCTAAGCCTTTACTGCTTAAAATTTTCCTCTGGGGCAATAATTACTGTTTTTTCGGGTCAGAGTGGGGAATTGGAACAGCCGGGGTTCACTTTGCCATCTTGGTCCCTTGGTCCCTTGGTCCCCTTGGTCCCTGGTTTCAGATAGGGAGTTTTTAAATTTCCAGGCTGTGGATGGCTAGTCCTGGGAGCAGGTGCTGTCCCTGCCGCAGGAACTGCCTTTGTCTCTTACCCAGCTCAGTTCCATCTCACCCTGTGGTGATAGGCTTGGGAATGGCCCTTGTGATTGGTAGATCAGCAGGCCTTGTGTTTGTGTGTGTGTGTGGGGGGGGGGGGGCCAGGAGGCCTCTCAGTGGGGGGGCTGTGTCCCTGTTTCCAGGGTGCTGGGCTGCATCAGTGGGGCCTGTCTCCGCGGGGCCTCTATATTGTTCATTTCTAGGGATCACACTTTTGGAAGAACTTGGCTAAGCTTTAGAGTATCTTGAGAAGAACAACCAGTATGATCAAAAGTCTTGAGTTCCTCCCATAGAATCCATCAAAACAACTAGGAATGTTCAGGTTGGAGAAGAAAGGAGTTAGAGGTGCTGTGAGATAGTTGTTTTCAAGTATTTGAAGGGCACTCACGTGTACTTGTTCTGTTTGATCCCAGAAAGTGGAACAAGGAGCCATGGGCGGAAGTTACAGTGAAGAAATTAATACTCAATATAAGAAAAAACTTCCTACACTAAGAACTATACAAAAGTAGAATTGGTTGTCTTGGGAGATAGAAGGGTCCCTTTTAAATGAGGTCTTCAAATAAAGCCTAGATGAAAATTTGTCAGCAATTCCTATTCTGCTTTGGATTGGACTAGATGTCTATTTTTTTCTAGCAATTTGATGATTCTGTGAAGACAAGCCCTTTTATGTACAATAAATACTTTATTTCATTAGCTTTGACATGTATTTAATAAAATTTAACCATGTTAGCAAATAAATATAGCTTCTAGCATGTCTTATAACTACTTTCCTCCCAGTGTTCTCCAGACTCTTGCTATATTGTGCAAACAACCCATTATTTGTGATCAGTAACTGAAATTTGTAACTTAAATGAGAATTTTAACTCAGGAGAGTGTTCTGCTGATCTCCAACATCCTCTTCTTATCTCTGTATCTCTGTATCAGTTGGGCTTTTTATTTTCTTTGTTTAAATTGGCTTCTATTCCTTCTAATAGATTTCAGAGGATATCAGTATGGAAAATTTGTTCACTGATGACAATGAAGACAAGCACAGGACCAGCTCACCACATGGGTAGGTATGAAATGTTAGATCTGTTACATCTCTCTGGATCTAATCTTTATACTTTTAGGTTAGCATCACTATTCATATTTAATGGCCTTTTCTCTATTTTCGCCTACTTTAGTTTCTCTATAGCATTTTACTCTTCTCATTGAAAGTCTCTCTACCCTTGGGTTTTGTAACATTGTCCTGTCCTAATTCTCTTCCTACCTCATAGACCATTCTTCTTTAGTCTCCTTCTCTGGCTCTGCTTTTCTCTCCTTTATAACCAAATATATGCATATCCTGAGACCCAGTCTCTAGTTCACTATCCCACTTATTCTAGACTCTCCGTACCTTTAGGGTATCTTTGTAGTTCTATGTAGTTTACTCCCAGATCTATCCATCCAGATCTGATCTCTCCACATGGATCCATTTCACCTGTCTAGCTGTTTGCTGGACATCTTCTCCTATGTGATCTATTGTTACAACAATTTCAACCTGCCTAAACCACCTCCATCATCTTCCCCCCCCCCACCCCCTAACCTGGCCTCTTTTATGGACTTCCTTATTTTTATTGATGGTACCATCATTATCCCACTTACTCACATTCAAACTTTAGAGCAATCATCAGTTTCTCTTTTCTCCTCTGCTTCTGTGTTCCCTTAGTCAAGGTAACTTACTGCTCTTTCCTTAACAGCTTGCTTCTGTCTCTTGTCTAGTCCCACTATCCTCACCCTGCTGTTATCCCTTATCACCACTGGCTTCATCTACTGCAATAGCAAAACTGGTCTTCCTGATCCTAATCCCTGCCCCTCCCTCAACCTTTTCTGTGTACTACTGTCAAATTAATTTTTGGAAAACATTTCTTTGTGCACAGAAATCTCCAATAGCTTCCTATAATACTGTTATTCAAGGCTTCTACAACCTAGTCCCTACCTAACTTCTCAACCTACTCTCCCAAATAAAACTTACATCCCAGTCAAATGGGTCTATTTATTTTTCTTCATGTACTTTTCCCACCCCTTCTCTCCTAGAATCTTTGTTGATACCATACTTTTGCCTGCAATGCACTCCCCTCCTTCATGCTCCCCTAAGCCTTTTTCTTCTCTAAGGCCTAGCTAAAATTCTACATCCTTGATCATTTTTCTGGCCCATGATGATCTCTCTCTTCTCTTAATTTCCATATAACTTATTTATAGTGTACATTTAGACCTTGGCATATCCTCCTTTGAAGCACATATTTCACCCTTCTGTTGAGACTATGAAGCCTTTAAATGTAGAAGCCATATATTATGCTGCTTTGCGGATCCCCCCTCCGCCCCCCAAAAAAAACCCCTACAGTTTCCTCTGCATACTTAGGTGTTCAATAAGTGTTAGGTGTGGTGGTTTTGCAACCTTCTGCAACAGAATTTAGAGTTTCTAAGCTGCTGATTAGGATCATTCAGCTATGGATCCCTTTCTTTGATGCTATCCAAGTGAGTTTGTTACTGGGAAAACCAGAAGGCTCTGTCATACTCTTTCATTAGTAAGACTACTGTATACTTTTCCATTTGGCGATTTGGGATACAAGTAGAAAATGATACACATCAAATTGTCCAACTTACCCTTGTCTGTTTTTCAGAGGTATGCTAGAACCAGCTTAAACCAGCTAGTGAGAGCCAGTTACATTTTTGGTGAGAGCATTTACACCTCAGAAATTGGCAAACACTACAAATCAGGGCTTGATTTATTATTTTGTTGATTGTCTGAACTAAGAAAATAGTGGAGAAAATATTACTAATTCAGGCTACATTTAAAAGTGTATTGTGACTATATATAAATACAAATGTGTGTGTGTAACATATGTATTATATGTAATATATATATATTACATATATGTAATTTTTTTTTCAGAGAACCAGTTGTTAAACATTCACCAGCACACTCCTGCTTATTATACAATTTGGGTCGTGATTTACTAGGTGTTTTTTGAAGTAAATAATCTGTTTTCTTAATATTCAAAGCAATATAGGATAGTTTACTCCACTTAACCTTAAAATAGTAACTCAAAAAAACTCAAATGCTGAGATTTGAAAAGACAGTAGCTTGTGAGGATTTTGTGTTCTCTCACTATATCTAGAATATCTTGTTCTTTTGCTAATTGAATTCCAGTCAATGACCTACTCCAAAACTTGGTTTCTATTCAACAGTGATAGAGAAATCAAGTCAGGTATTTATTTCTCTGCCCACTTCCAGAACCATTGCAGGGTGTTTGTCATATTTAAAATTATGATCCTGAATGTCTGGCAAAATCTCTTTTTCTTATTTCAGGTCCACCAAGTCATCACTGCAGGATCCAACTGCTGATGTGGAAAATGGGAAACAGCCAGGTGTTACCCTCAAAGATCTCTTCCTTCAACAGACAAAAAGCCCCCAAATATATCACTTGGGGTTGGAGGAACCTTCAGATTCTGGGAGGTTGAGTGAATTGAAAAAAAAAAAAGCATCTTTGTTGAACTCCAATGTATAATTTATTTCCTTTGTTCTTCTACTTTTCTTCCCTTAACATGCTTATAATAACCTGGGGTATGATATACATATGCCCAAAATACATAAGAATAGACAAGCAAGGTTATATAAATATCCCTTATAACTCTAAACTTATGAACCTATGATCCTATGTTGATTCATTTCCAAAAATTTTAAATACACCTATGTCTTTGACACATGGAACAGAGTAAAGAAGAAGATGGTCTATTTGAACAGTGGTTTCTTGGGAGACCTCCATTTGAGCTGGATAAGGACAGGACAACTAGCAGCAATTAGTGGATTGAAGAGAGCCAAATCTCCATACTCCCAATGGTCAGCTCAACTCTGGAGTAGCCCCAGCATGAAGAGGGTACAATTCAGTCTGTTTGTAGTAAAGGATCTTATTGCCATATGTATTGTAAAGGTTACTAATTCCTCTTGTTAAAATGACGGTCATGGAGCAGATAGCAGGACCAGTCTTGTAGTCAGGAAGATGTATGTTCAAGTCTTGACTCTGAGTCATCAGAGTATAGATTCAAAGCTAGAAGTAACCTCATCATGTCCAACTCCTTCATTATACAAATGAGGAAACTGAAAACTAGAATGGGAAGGAAACTCAGACATTATCTAGGCCAATCATTTCATTTTACAGATTAGGACACTGAGGTCTAAAGAGGTTAAGTGATTTACTCAAGGTTATAAAAGTAATATGGGCATCTAGATGGTACAGTGAATAGAATGCTGGGCCTGGAGTCAGGAAGACCCAAGTTAAAATACAGCCTGAGACACTTACTAGCTGTGTAACTCTGGGCAACTCATTTAATTCTGCCTCAGTTTCCACATCTATAAAATGAACTGGAGAAGGAAATGGTAAATCACTATGCCAAGTAAACCTCAAATGAAGTCATGAAGAATCAGACATGACTAAAAAAAATGACCAAACAACAAAACAAATGTAGCTAATAAGAGACCAAGGCAAGATTTGGACCCAGGCCCTCTGACTCTTGAGCTAGAACTATGACGTATAGGCAAGTTACTGCTCTAGTCACGGAAGGTATGTCAACAGTGGGAGTTCCTTATACTTAAGACATCAAAGATCCAGCCTCCTCTCCCCCCAAAGTAAAATACATTTATGTTCAATATCTTAAAGGCTTTTGCTCTGTGAGAAAGGAGAATATATACTATTCTTCTGCAAGTTAATTATTTCAGTAAATGAAATGTGTTTTGTTTTTCTTTTTATAGAAAGTAAGCAGGGGCATGCCATAAGTAGCATGGAATCTGAAGTGGCTGACGCTTTATCTGTAAGGAAGGATGGCAAGACTGGGGAGCCACGCTATGAAAACAAGTCACCATTTGGGGCATATGTCACTCGGAGGAAGAAATGGGCCTCTTCCCCTTACCCGAACTGTCAGACTATAGCTGCCAACTTTGAGACAGATGTGTGCTCCAGGCATTTCTCCCGGTGGACCACTGGCCCTGGAAGTCCTGTGAGAGAAATGAATAGACAAGAAGCTTCCACCTTCTCCTGGCTCCCTGATCAGCACTGTGATTCCAAGAGCAATACCTCTCTATTAAAGGAGGCAATACATTCTGGGCAGCTGTCAGAGGAAATAATGGGTAATGAGAATAGGTCTTTAAGTACTATTGAGCAGGGTAGATCAATCACAACGTCAACAGAGGACCAAAACAAAATCCCCATTGGTGCTGACAAAGATGGTGCCTCACCTTTGAGATTTGTAAAGTGTGTTTTTACAGAACAGGAGGTCCTAGACAGAGTTGGAACACATCCTATTGAGCATTCAGACAATAATAGCGAAAGACAGTCCCAGAGTCTTATAACACTGAGCCCAGCGGCCCAGACATCAAGTAAATCAGAACTGACATCATCTGTGTTTCCAATGGAGATGGACTCTTTGGGAGAAAACCCAATCCCCACAAGTGGTGGGCCTCCTGAGGACCAGCTTTACCAAATAAGTGACAGAATTAAAAAATGTAAGCAAACCTATTTGTGGAGTGAGGTGTGTTCAGACAGCCAAGAAAAGATAGCAACCCCTCCCTCAGAAAAGAGAAGGAAAACATTTTCAGAAAAACCAATAGAGGTGAAGAACAAAAGTCCAAATTGTGATTCTACTTGTAAGTCTTCGTGTGGGAGGTCTGGTGTGAAACGATTATCTCAAAAGAATAAGGTCACTGATAAACAGATGTTCTCAAATAAGATAAATAAGGAAATAAAAGAGATAAGAAACAGGATGTCTACTGATTTACTCATGGCTCCTAGCAGAGTAAATGACTACAAAGAAAAAAGCAAAAAAAAGTCAGAAAGAATAGTGATAAATATGGACCAGAAGATCCCAAATATAAATAATCAGGCTCCCCAGTGTTTACCTTGTGTGAGAACACTTGGTGTGGAAATGGCTGACAGGCCTTTGAAAAGGGAAGTAAGTAAGAGGACTCATGATAATAAAGATTGTGACTCCAGAGAGGAAAACATGATTCCATTGGAATGCAACGTGAAGCATGATTCCCAAGAATCTATACCTATGCACAAAACTAAAGGAAAACAAGTAAAACAGAGTAAAAGTCATCCAAGGAAAGCATGCTCACCAAAGGGTAAAATGGAAGCTTGTAACTTGGACAGTAAACAAAGCAGTACAGGGGATTCACTGAGCAGAAAGAAGCAAAGCCTGAAAAGCCATGTAGGCAACTCTAGAATTCCTACACTGGCTTCTTGTTCTGTGGAACCAGGCTTAAATAACATGTGCCATGCTTCTGCTAAGAGTATGAAGGACATCCAAAATAATGGGAATAAAAAACAGACTCCATCAACAATTCAGGTCAATGAAACCAGGAATGTGTCACCATCAATGACTAAAGCAAAGCAAAAGATTGAAAATGTTCTTTCAGTCAAAGACCAATCTGATTTTGAAAAGAAAGTTGTTTCTGGGACTGTTTCAGGAGGACATAAATCCACAGAAGTTGGCCAAGTGATGCAGAATGAAATACATAATAGTCTTTCTAAACCAGAGAGAAACTTCTCCCAGAGAGCCACCAAAAAATTGATCCCAAATAGTCCTAGGTCTTTGGAACCCTCCTATGTGATCTTGTCCCCAGAGCAACCTGTTAGGACTTCTCTAGCTTTCCAAGTTCGGGAATCTCATCTGGTAAATTGCAGAGTTTCAACAACCCCTTCTGCTGGGCTAGAAAGTTGCCAAATCACCAAAGAAAGGACCTCCCCTATTAGCCCAAAAGATAGTTCGAGAGTGGCAGTTCATCCTCGAGGCTCTTCTCCAAGTAAAAATACTCCAAAGAAAGGTAAGAAATGAGGCCAGGTGGCCTTGGATAAATCTTTTTTGCCACCCTGTAGCCTCGTTGACAATCTTTTTCTGACAAAATAACCCAATAGCTCAAAGCATCACATTTGAAGACTTACCAGTTGGATTGAAACCAGGGTTTTGCCCTGATACACCATCCACCCACTTAGCAAACCTCTTGCCCTCTGGCATCTGGACTTGCTATTCTGAACTTGGTTTTGCCAAGGGCCTATACTCAGTCCTTAAAATCCTTTACTTTATAGCAGCTTCCTGCACTACAGGCCACACTCTTTCTGGATAGCCTCTTCTCTTGATTTTTCACGACAATTCTACCTCTTGGTTCTCTTCCTACCTATTTGATTGCTCTTCTCTGTCATTGGTTCTTCATCTTCTTCCTACCCTTTAAGCATAGATAGCTCCTCTATCCCCTAATCTTAAACTTTCTCTTCTTTTCTCTATGAAGAAGAGATTGAAGATGAAGGAGTGTAGATGGTTAAACTCCTCAGATGAGACGGGGTTCAAGTACATGAGTAGAGGAGTTAGCTGTGGCAGAGAGATAGGTCCCTTTTCTTCTGATAAGGGCACAAAGGAGGAGAGGAGATAGGTAATAAAGTTTTGGGGTGTGGAGTAGGGAAACTGAAAAACAACACAAGGCATTTGAAGGATGGACAGGGTTTGGAGCTCCAGGTAACCTTGACTCATGGGTGAGTTCCTGCTGTACCTCAACCCCACTCAGCAACCTCTATCCATCTCATCCCCTTCCATTAGTTGGGTTTTTATGATCTTTCTCAAGTTGGCTTTTGTTTTTATTTCTACATTGTACTTAGCATCATCTCTTGTTCTCCATGAATATCTGTTGAAACGAATCACTCAGACCATGTGGATCTTGCCTCCCCAGAACTCCTGTGTCCCATTTTATCCATACCACACAATTTAGACAGAATACTATCTATTCTTTAAAAAGTTGTGTGTATTTATTTTATCTTATATTTATATATGTATATGTGTGTGTCTAATTTCCCCTGCAAGGTTGCAAACTCCATCAGTACAAAGACTGTCTTAAATTTTTTGCTGTCTGCTACAGTAACTAGCATGATACTTCAACACATGCACACACAATGGGGGAATCAACAAATTGGTTTCACCGAATTCCAATTTTTTTCATTTAACAACTTATTTTCGCTTGTTTTTGAAACATTAGTTAGTGACTCATAGGTTATATGTGTTCTTTGCATGCACCCAGAAAGCCAAGAGTCACATAACCTGGAAAACACCAGATTTTCTTCCCCTTTTCCTACATCGAAATATCTGAGAGATTCTCAAACCACGTTGAGACGTTCAGTGAGAAGAAAAGAAAACATCGTTAGCTATCAAGAGCCAAAACTCAATTGGTAAGTAATATTTTTGTCATTATTTCCTCCCCTTATTGGCGTTTGTGTTACGATGCCTGAACTTTTGTTAGACATCCTTATTTTGGAAGCGTCTGGTGTTGTCACACTTTGAACATAACCAACTTTTCCCACTGTATATCCCTTTTCGTAACTGTCCAGATTTTCCAAATCCTTTTGAGATGTTGCCATCTCAGAAATAACTGTATCTTATTTCCACTATTCTATTGCATGGTATTCCCTCTGGGATTGGCTTCTTTCCTCCACACTGTTGCCTTAAGTCAGATTTTTCACTGTAAGTCTTCATGGTGACGTTTCTGTTGCCTTCTAAGAAGTAAAGGCAGGGGCAGCTAGGTGGCACAGTGGATAGAGCACTAGCCCTGGAGTGAGGAGGACATGAATTCAAAGATAGCCTCAGACACTTACTAGTTGTGTGACTCTGGGCAAGTCACTTAACCCTCTTTGCCTCAAAAAAAAAAAAAGGAAGTAAATGCAACTTTCTTAGTAAGATAGTATATTACCCATAGGACCACTTGTGTATCACTTTTCAATGTGTCTGAATAATTTCCCGTAATAGTGCTTCATGGGAAGCATGGCACGTGGATAGCCTCTGAACTGGGATCATCTGGTGTATTTGTGCTGAAGCTAGTTCAACCTGGTTCTTGAAAATCTACTGTTAAATTTTTATTGGGAACATTTTCATCTTGGAAATGGGTCAACACTATAAATCAGAGTTTGATGTATATTGTTTGGTGATTGTTTAGATTTGATAAAGTGATGGAGAAAATGTTAATAATTCAGCTTAATTTTTTTGAGAGAAAAGCTGGTTATGAAAATATTTAGCAGCATACCCATATATGATTTTACTCACGTCTTTTAACCTCTTAATACTCTAAGCAGCTCTCTTAAGGCTTTAAATTGAGGAACAGTTGTTATTTGCATTGAGAGATTTTTCTCACTGGGTACTACCTATATGTCACTGAAATCAAAAATCCAGACCAAGATATTTCACAGTGTCTTAGAACAGAGATCTGGAAGGAACCGTAGAAATCATCTAATCCAGCCTTCTTACTTCTCAGACAAAGAAACTAAGATGCAGAAAGCTAAAGTTATTGCCCATAGCAACATAGCTAGTAAGTAGCAGATGCAAGATTTGACCCCAGATCTAGTACTCTTTCTATCACACCAAGCTACCAAAAAGCTTGCCACTTCTGCAAAATTTCTGAACTTCAGCAAATGATTTGAGGTGAGTTTTTAGGTTTGGGTTGAAATCTAAGATAGGGCTCTATAAACGAATTATTAAATAAAGGTCAATAGGAACAGGAAATGTGCTATAATCACTCAGAAATGAACTCCCTGCCCACAAAATCCTACTGGGTCAGGACTTCTTAGAAGTCATTTACAACTTTCTGCATTAAAATAACTTTCTGCAGGGCAAAGGAGAAGAAAAATGATGCTCTTTTTTCCTGTTCTACAGCAAATTGAGATGTGGAGACCCATTCACAGATACACGAGTTCTTCATTCTCCAATAAACAGAAGAAAGCGAATAATGAAAAATAGTAAAAGGCACCAAATAAAGGAAGAGCTATGAGTCTCACAAAATTTAGTTTAAAAGGTTTTAATTTATTTAAAAAGTTCTTTTGACACATAACAGATTTTGAGCCTGTGGTATTTTGAGGGTTTGATGAAACCCTGTGGCTTATTTCTTCACTTTGCCCTTTTTAAAAAAATATATATATATTAAAGCTAAAGTTTAAAATAAAGACAAATCTTTCAATTCTCAATTTTATATGAAAGGGTTTAATTTTTTTTTGTTTGTGTGAAGCTTTTTTTAGATATGGATGAAATAAGGACATCACACATATGTAAACATATAAAAAGATTCAGAGAATAGTTTCTAAAAATAGTTATATTAGGGAAAACTTACATTTTATTGCTATCAATAGATTTAACTAAACTAAACTTTCTCACTAAATTTTACAAAGTTTACATAAAATTTCCAAACAATCCCCGAGTCATGGAAGTCATATTCATTCTAAAGGAGAGACATCCCCCAACTCCAAAAGCATCCCAATAGAATGTAAATCCTTTGAAGATAGGGTCTCTCACTTATTTACATTTGTATCCCTAGAACCCAAGATGGTGTCTATAACACCGTAGGTGCTTAATAAATGCTTGCCGATTGATTGGGATCTTGCACAAGCCATCTTTTTACCTGTCCCTTTTGTTACCCAGATGGCACCCAGAAAGTCTGATTTTCCATTCCCTGTGTCTCCTGCTAGGTCAACAGTTTTGATGTCTTTATTAGGAAATATTTGCACAGCAGGTTTTTTTTTTTTAAGACTGAAAGAATAATTTAAAAGGATATAATCTATGAATTTATAAGTTGCTGAACAAGTGAATGAGTGAATGGCAAAGCATTTATTAAGCTCTTACTATGTGCAAACCACTGTAATAAACTCCCTGTCCACAAAATCCTACTGGATCAGGACTTTTTAAAAGTCCTTTACAACTTTCTGCATTAAAATAACTTTCTGTGGGGCAAAGGAGAAGAAAAATTATGCTCTTTTTCCTACAAAAGCAAAGGACGGCTTCTGCCCTCCAGTTTTTATTTTAAGAGGGGGAAGACAGTGCATATAGGGGAGAGGTGGACAGGGAAGGAAGGATACTCTGTTTCTGAAAGTTACTGTGATGGCTTGTAGGGGCCATTAGGAATTATATTGACATAACCCATCCAGGTACAACGGTACAGTTGATTTGATCATGGAGGTGGGGGGGTGTGATTTGTCAAGGGCCAAGGTGGCAAAATGTCAGTGGTGCTACAAAGGATAGGAGGATGAAGTGAAGCATGACTAGGGCTTTTGATAGGAGAGATAGATAAAGAAATTGTATTAGTACTTACTACACGCTGGGCATTGTGCTCATTGCTGAAGACACAAATATAAGCAGCCCCCAAGAAGCTTATATTCTAATGAAGACAATATGTAAAGGGAAGCTAGAAGGGAGGTGGAGGAATGGAATGATGTATATGGTAGCACAGTTTGTGACTGATGCCTGGAAAATTGGGTGAAAGTCTGATTTTCAGCAAGGGGAGGTGAAAACTCCCGTATCAGCACCTAGGGTGGTCCCAGGAAACAGTGGTCCAGGAGAGGCATTCACAAACCTGGAGAGCAATACTAAATAGATAATAACTGATTTAAAGGCAGCTGTTGTTGAGCAGACATTGGGATAAACTTCTCTATCAACAAGCTTTTAAAATGTTGCTTTATTGGTTTCCAGCCAAGGATGGACAGCTGGTATGGTATTGTAGAAAGAACACTAGATTAACAAGAGATTTAGGATCTAATCTTACCTCTGCTACCAATTAGTCATGTCTTCAGGGAAATCAGCTTTTTATGTCTGTTTCTTTATCAATAAAATTAGGGATAAGCTGTCCTATCTACTACTGAAGGCTCTTGTGGGAATCAAGAGAACATAAATATGAAAATCATTTTGAAGAACATTAAGTATCATTCCATTATAGCTGTGGGAGAGATACAATAACAGTTTGGGAAGCTAGGTGGCATAGTGAATAGAGTGCCTGGTCTGGAGTCAGAAAGACTCATCTTCCTGAGTTCAAATCCAGTCTCAGACACTTACTAGCTGTGTGACCCTGGCCCAGTCACTTAACCCTGTTTGCCTCAGTTTCCTCATCTATAAAATGAGCTGGAGAAGGAACTGGTAAACCATTCTAGAATCTGTGCCAAGAAGACCCCAAATGGAGTCACAAAGATTTGGACA
This sequence comes from Pseudochirops corinnae, assembly GCA_028646515.1. Taxonomy (NCBI): domain Eukaryota; kingdom Metazoa; phylum Chordata; class Mammalia; order Diprotodontia; family Pseudocheiridae; genus Pseudochirops; species Pseudochirops corinnae. The sequence continues at coordinate 140,459,432 of CM053591.1, forward strand.
TGACTGAACAATAACAACAAAGTATAGTTTCATAAGAGGAGTTCAAGTTGGAGTGAAATAAAAGTATGGGAAAAATATGTTAAAAATCATCTTGGAACTGACAAGACAATTTGAGACTGGTGAAAATATTATTGAAATTTTGGGGAATGTATCATTTAACTGGAACTGTTGACGAAGTGATTTATACAGTGCTTAGCATAGAGCCTGAGGTGCTAGATAAATGTTGCTTGATTCCTTTTAAGAACTTTTTAAAGTTCTTTTTTTATGGCAATTGCCCTAAGTACAAACTCTACATCTTCCTGATTTCTTTAAAAAAAAAAAAAAAAAAGGGTAACTTTTTTTTTAAACCAGGTGGATGGGATCATAGGGATCATCAATTTTGAGATAAGGAACTTGAGGTCTAGGGAAGAGAGACTGGGCCCACAGTCTAGTAATAAGATGCAGAGCCAGATTCAGGCCCACATCCTCTGACTCTATCTAGACATCTCTCCACTGCACTGTTTCTAATACAACATTACCTTTTTGGGTGACTCAGGGTCATCTCTATGAATATCTGTTACACTGTGCAATATCTAACACACTGATGACCTTAGAGATTATTAGAACATATAGGTCTAGGGGTGACTAGGTGGCACAGTGAATAAAGCACCAGCCCTGGAGTCAGGAGACCCTGAGTTCAAATCTGGTCTCGGATATTTGACACACCAGCCATGTGACTTTGGGCAAGTCACTCAACCCCAGTTGCCTTCCAAAAAGCAAAACAAACAAACAAAAATGCTTGCTTCAGTTAATGATTCTGCTGCCACCTATAAGCATCAAAGCTTCTCCCATCATGTCCCCTTTGTGTTTTTTGGTCAATATATTTTTTTTTCCAATTTATTTATTTTTAGCTTTCAACATTCATTTCCACCAGATTTTGAGTTACAAATTTTTCTCCCCATCTTTCCTCTACCCCTACCCCAAAACAGCAAGCCTACTGAATACCCCTTCCCCCAATCTGTTCTCTTATATCCTCCCTCATCAGTCCCCTAACTTTCTAGTAGGGCAAGATGGATTTCTATACCCCAGAGCCTGTATGTCTTATTTCCCAGTTGCCTGTAAAAAACAATTTTTTTTGTTCTAGATTTTTTCTCTTCTTCCCTCCTCAGCTACCCCCACTGGGAAAATAAGCAATTCAATAGAGGTTATACATGTGTAGTTATGCAAAACATTTCCATGGTAGTTATACTGTGAGAGAAAGACTAACTATATTTCCCTCCATCCTATCCCACCCCCCCAATTATTCTATTTTCTCTTTTGACCCTATCCCTTTTCAAAAATGTTTGCTTCTAACTACCCTCTCTCCCAATCTGCCCTCCCTTCTATCATTCCCCCTCTTATCCCCTTCCCCCATATTTTCCTGTAGGGTAAGATACCCAGTTGAGTGTTTATGTTATTCCCTCCTTAAGCCAAATTCAATGAGAGTAAGGTTGTCCCATTCCCTTTCACCTTCCTGCTCTTCCCCTCCATTGTAACAGTTTTCTTTTGCCTTTTATATAATTTACCCTAATATATCTCTTCCCTTCTCCTCCCAATAAATTCCTCTCTCACCTCTTAATTTTTTTAGATATCATCCCTTCTTTTCAACTCATCCCATACCCTCTCTCTCTCTCTATATGTATATACATATGCCCATACCCACATCATGTATTTATATACATACATATGTATGTATGTGTGTGTGTGTGTGTGTGTATATATATATATATACATATATATATATGTATATATATATACACACACTATCCCACATGAGTAAACTGAATTTTATATAGAGTTCTAAATCCTCCTATAATCTCATTACTTTTACTACAAGTAAAATACATGGGCTTTGTGACAGCTGTTTTCCTCAATGGTTTTTTTTTCTTCATTTCAAAGCTATGTTCTAGTTGGCTCAAGCTGCTAGATGCTTGGTTTCTAAATAAATGAATTATCACTCTAAAAATATTTACCTTAGACTTCTAAAGCAAAGTAATTAATTAGATGCATGTTTATGTTCACGTTTCATAGTAATCATTTATTTGAGGTTAGGTCTTCTTAGTTTATGAGATTGGTCACTGCCTACATAATAGAATATACTGGAGCTTCCAAGTTCACACAAATCTTATATGCACTCTTCTGAACAAATGGAAGAAATTAAATAGAGGCAGATTTAATCTTTATGTAGGGCCAACCTTCTTGATGAGAGCCATCCCAAAATAGAACGGGTTGCTTTGGGAGGTTGAGGGTTTCCCCTTTATAGAAAACCTTCAGAAAGTGTCAGGAATATTACATGTCAAGAAGGATGGAAAAGTGAATCCTGCTTAGGCAGTTGTTGGATTAGATTGCCCTTAAGACTCTTCCTTATTCAGGCTCTATAAAAATCAGGTGGTGGTGCTAAATGATGGCTGAGATTCCTCCTAGCTCCAATCATCAGTGACCCGTGAACCAAAGACAGTAAACATGGCATGGCTTCTTATGTTGGCAAAATGGAGTCTCTTTTGGAAGAGCCATCAATGAGACCCTTATTTGTGACCTTCCTGACAGTCTCCTGTATTAGAGTCCCAATCACAGGGTTTTTATAGTATAAGTGTACCTATTAGTATAAATAATTCAGCTGTATGTTTGGAGTTAGATACACACATGTCTTTGAACCTAATTTAATACTAAATTTAGTCATTTCAGTCTCATCCCAACCCTCTTTTTTTGGCTGTGAAATGAAAACAGCCCAGGGAAGAGTCAGGACTCATAGGCTTCCTTGGCTGATGGGCAAAAGATTAGGGAAAACAACTTGATTGAAGTATTCTCAGCATGATGACTTTCATGTCAAACACAGTTTTCAACAATTGCATTCCTGGGACTCTTTAAGACTCAGAATAACAATGACCACAGTTACTAGGACTTAAATTTTAATTCAAAATTACATTACAGTTCAGACAAAGACCAGGATGAAATTAGTGTTCAACAATAATTCTAAAGCATCACAGTTATACAAAAGAAAGAAACGGGCCTGCAGGGTTCCAAAAAAAGCAGCTTGTTTTATTGCACCTGGGAGAAATATGCCATTTTTGGTAGTACCTATTATATTGGTAGTACCAATAATACCTATTGCACCGCATAAGGAAAGGAGGGAAACCTGTAAGTCACCATTGTTCTAAAATCCTAACTCATGTGGGCCCTGTGGAAAAAAAAAAGTGTATCTCTAAACATTCAACAAAAGCTCTTTAACCACTGTTAAAGAACTTTTAACATGCCTTCCTTAGTCACGCTTTTGTTCCTGATTCATATAAAAATTTACTTTGTTAAGTCTACTTTTCACATGATGCAATATCTGCTAATACCAGAACCATCCAGTGACTTGGTCTAGTAACAGAGCCAGGAAGGGAGGAACATTTGGGCTTATTTATAACTGATTTTACAACCCAGCACCACGGCTACCGTTTCTCCTTCTGTATTAAATACCCTTGATTTTGGTCATTTGCGGACAAGGAAAAATGACAGTGAGGAAAATAAACAATAAAAACAACAAAATCAGTAAGAAAGTTAACTCCTTGGCTGCCATATGGAAAAGGTCTGTCACAATAAATGTGACTGGCAAACTGGGAGTTAGCCACAGGAGCCATATAAAAAAGACTGTCAACTCATAGAAAAGGTAACTTGTTGTCTAGAGAAATTATGAAATTGATTTTCATTAAAAACTTGAGTGCCATACAGAAAAACCGAAACCCAAAGAAACTTATTACCCCCCAGGGCAGCCTCTTTGATGGGCACAGATGCGGTATTAAAGTTTGGCCTGCGCTAGTTTGGCCTTCAAGTTTTCTCCAAGTTTGTCCATAAAATCAAATGTATTCAGGTAGTCGGATCGCTTCACGCTAAAGGAAGAAGAAAAAAGCAAAACAAAACCCATCATTCAGTGAGACTTAGTTATAGAGTGATAACATCCTACAACCAAAGGAGTAAGAAAAAAATCTCTAGGAACAAAGCCACTGAAAAATATCTATCTCCAATTTATCCTTCGCGTATCCGGTTTGTACATCCTTGTATTCATGTTGCGTTCTCATTAGAAAGTAAGCTCCCTGAGGGCAGGGACTGTCTTTTGCCTTACCTTGTATCTCCAGCACTTAGCAGACCAAATGCACAGTCACAGTATAGTGTTCATGGTTCTACAGAGTCAGCTCCCAGCAACACTACTTGAGATTGATTTATTTCCACCTTTAATGCTGGACTTCTTTGACCTTTAGGCCAAAGCACTCTACTATCTAGCTACAGTACAGCAAGGTAATGGTTATGACCTTGGAGACTGAGGGACACCAATATTTTGGCTGTCATACTCTAGCCCACCCACTACTACCCTTTCATTCATGTGTTAGGAAGTTCTCCCATATCCTTGAAATCATTGCAGGGCTTACATTTCTAAATCACAAGCATTGGCTCCAACAGTGCAATGGACCTGTGCCTACCCTCAAAGGCCAAGTATTTTCTGCAAAAGTTTGTTCTATACCTCAATGTAGGAATGATAAGAAGATTTTCAAAATTCATTGTTGCCACTGTAATGTAAGATTTTTTTTTTTAAATTAAAGAGATTCAGTGGTTGGCTATTCCCACATAATTGTTGGCATTCAAACAATTTCAGGCTCACTTTGTTACAGAATAGGGTTCCGGTTATATTCCTGTTAACTTCCTGAAGAGGAGTCTTGGGGATGAAGAAAGGCGATGTTTTCTATCAGGAGATGAATGTGGGACATCAGCAAGCAAGTCCTTAGTAGACTGCTGCGTACTATGTGTACTGTATACATATTCAAACTTCTATTAAATAGGCATTAATGTCAGACCCAGTTAATGAGAAGGCTGTATTCAATGAGTTATCCTGTACTTTTGTAGCCAAGAAAATCAAACAGTTTCCTCATCTGCTAAATGAGAGGCTTTACTAAGGTCCATCTCCCTATGATGCTACATGTAATTAAATAGAATTTGGCAACCAGAAATAAATAAAATACAACCACTGGTATTTTCCCCTTCTGGTCCTTTTTCTTGACTTTATGGACTTCAAAAGCATGCGTCTACTACCATCTCATCTTGGAACTTCCCTCAGGGTCAGTGACCTCTTCACCCTGGAACTTCCTACCACCTCGACAGTGTCCTCACCATGGAATATCCCTTTGGAAGGGCTGCTTCCCCACCGGTGAATTCATTCTGGACCCTCTGTTTTGTGGAGGGACCCAGAATAAACTGCCTTTACCCCTCTCCCAGACTTGCTCATGACTTTCTGGACTTAAACCATGCCAGGCCCCTGTCCCACATCAGGTACCTTTCACGTCCCCGTTCTTCCTACCTGGCCCCCACATTTTTCAGCTGTTTTTTGTGTCCTGTCTTCACCCCATAGAGTGTAATCTCCTTGAGGGCAGAGACTCTCTTTCTGCTCATATTTGTACTCTTGGCACTTAGTCTGATGCACAAAGCAGGCACTTAATGTTTGCTTCCTCACTAACTTCAATAGTGCATTTTTTTTTTTTAGTGTTAATGCCTCATACTCCAGGGTGTCTGTAAGTTCATTGAGGTGAATGTACCCAAGGGCAGCTAGGTGGCACAGTGAATAGAGCACTGACCCTAGAGTCAGGAAAACCTGAGTTCGAATCCACCCTCAGATACTTAACACTTATTAGCTGTGTGACCCTGGGCAAGTCACTCAATCCCAATTGCCCTGCCTTCCCCCCTCCAAAAAATAAAAAAAAAAGAGGTGGGTGTACCCTCCAATACAAATTGCATCTAATTCCATGCCTACCCATCCCATTCAACTCTTACCTATGAATTCCCATAATTCCATTACGAGGAATCCATACAATGTGCTGGGGTTCTTCCATCCCTGTCTAGCACCTTACAGTTTAGAGAACACTTTCATATTCATTATCTCACTGGATTTATGACAGACATTTGAAGTGGGTAGGGCGGGCACTGCCCCAATCCCCATGCCAAATTTACTGATTAAGAAACTAAGGCTTAGATTAAATGACTTATCTCTAGTCACAAAGGTGAGAGAGTCAGAATTTGGAACCATTCTGCCTTTCTATCATATAACAATAAATAAAATTCCAATAAACACTAATATTCTGGGTCAAGTTTTGTTTCAGAAAAGGCATCATTTCCAACAGAGAAAAGAAGAGCTGTACTTACTTGGGTAAACCTTTAATACAGGCAGCTAAGTCCTTGGTCATGAAGCCAGACTCAATGGTCTCAACACAAACTTCTTCCAAAATTTTTGCAAATGTTTCGAGTTCTGTATTGTTATCCAGTTTAGCTCTGTGAGCTAACCCTCTGGTCCAGGCGAAAATGGAGGCTGTGAAAGAAAAGAGTAGGGCTTGATAACAGGGCTTAGATGTGATGGAGATCAGCTGCGGGGTGGCTAGGTGGTGTAGTGAATAGAGAGCTGGCCCTTGAGTCAGGTTGACCTGAGTTCAAATCCAGCATCAGATACTTAACACTTACTGGCTGTGTGGCTGTGGGCAAGTCTCTTAACCCCAATTGCCGTGCATTCCCCCCTCCAAAAAAAAAAAATCAGATGCCACGCTTTAAAAAGATAAACCCACAAAGAAATAAACAAATTTTCAAATGCATTACAAATTACAGATAAGATTTCTTTTTAAAAGAGGTTTAAGATTCAACTGGAACATGATATCGATAATAGCGCATTTTCCTCACTGGGGTATTTGATACAGGACATCTGGGGTATATAATGAGCAGCAGAGGTTAGTCTCTCTCCCTTACACTGTCTCTATCTGTCCCTTCTCTTCAGGCTACAAGCTCTTTTCAGAGAGCTGACCTTGAAATTGGAATGGAAGAACACATCTACATGGCATTTACCTGCTTAGCTTCATGTTCCTTTATACTGGATAGGAGAACCATGATCACTAGTAATTCTTCATGTACATATGTGTGTACATATTCATGCACTTATTCATTCATTCATTTATATGCTGTACCATAGAAACTCTGTGCCACAGCAACATGGACAGTAAGTCAATGTCAAGAGAATAGCTAAAAGAATTCTTACGATCTGGGACAAAGTCCAATGGTTAGTATAAAGTAACACTTAAGTCAGGGAAATGCTGACAACTTGGTACAAAAAATCTAGCAACAATAAGGAACCATTTTAAGATCAGAGTTCTCTCTAGTCAAAAACAGAGCAAAGAGCATCTTACCAATAGGATTGGTAGACGTCTCTTGACCTTTCTGGTACATGCGGTAGTGACGTGTTACCGTACCATGGGCAGCCTCTGATTCCACTGTTTTGCCATCTGGGCAGATCAGCACACTAGTCATCATTCCCAGAGACCCATAGCCTGTAAGTGATAAAGCACAGGGTGTCAAGTTCATCTAAAAATAGTATCATTGAGCCCCTGATGGAAGAGAGGTAGGAAGGAGGGGAGAATTGGGGTAAGGATATAAAAAGACCAAAGCAAATCATTTCCCTTGACATGTCAATGACTGTCCTACTAATGATATTCATAGTTATACCATGGCCTATAGACTGGGGTGAGCCATTTAGGTAGAACATAAGTTAGAAGGATCAAGGATTGTACTCCTTTTGTGAACTGATCCAGCCTTTTGGAAGTATGCCCAAAGGGCTATAAAACTGTGCATGCTCTTTGATCCAGCGATACCACTAAGAGGTCTGTATCTCAAAGAGATTAAAAAAAGATGGGGGGAGAAGAAGAGAAGAACCTATTTGTACCAAAAATATTTACAGCAGCTCTTTTTATGTTTGCTAAGAATTAGAAATTACGGGGATATCCATCAATTGGGGAATGGTTAAATAAGCTGTGGCACACAATTGTAATGATTTCAGAAAAGCCTGGAAAGACTTAAAATGAACGATACAGAGTGAAGTGAGTAGAATCAGGAGAACATTGTAAACACTAACAGCAATGCTGTACAATGACCAACTGTGAACGACTTAGCTCTTCTCAGCAATACAATGATCCAAGACAATCCCAAAGGACTTACGATGAAGAATGCTATCCACTTTCAAAGAACTGATGGCATCCGAATACAGACTGAAGCATACTATTTTTCTCTTTCTTTTCCTTCCTTCCTTTTTTTTTTTGAGTTTTCTTCCACAAAATGACTAATACAGAAATGTTTTTACATGATTGCACACGTATAACCTGAATCAGGTTGCTTATCATCGAATGGAGGGGAGAAAGGGATAGAATTCAGAGAAACTTACATTAGAAAATGTTTTTATGTGTAATTGGGGGGAAAATAAAGTATTTAAAAAAAAAGAAAATATATGAGGATATTAATGGACCTCAAATTTAATGAGTCAACACTGTCATATGGCAGCCAAAAAAATTCAGTGTTAGACCTCATTAAAACAAAACTGTTGGAAAAATAATATGCTCCTTTATTGGCAAAGAAACAACTGAAGTGAGAACCCAATTAACAAGAATAACTAATTAAAATGGAAAACTTTAAGACTGAGAACACTGCTATTAACACCTGTCTTTGAGCCAACTAATTCCCCCTGATACTCAAGAGATTTTGTGGTATAGTAGATAAGACAACCAGAAGCCATGAAAACTTGGTTCCAGTCTTGACTTTTACACATCCTGGCTCCCTGAATCTAAGTTTAAGTCCCTTACCAATTAGTCCTCTAGGCAATTCTCTTAAATTCTAAGTCCAAGAGGATGGGCCAACCCATATTCACAAAGAAAATTTCCTCAGCTAGGAGTTCCCTTTTACCAGTGAAATCAGAGGTCTTGTCTTAGTTCATTCCATCTTACAATTCATGAGTTACAAAGCTGATTTGAAGGGTGGTGTGTTGGCACCAAATTAGCTTCAGCTAATAGGGCTATTTTCACATGCAGATGGAAAGGCTTATGGGACCCCAATTCTATCTCTTGGCTCCTCTTTTTTTTTTTGGTAATTTACTTCATCTCTCTGGGCCTCAGTTTCTTCATCTGTAAAATGAGGGCACTGTTTATTTTTGGGTAGAGGCATAGCAATGTTATAACTGGGCCAATGTTATAACTAAACCCAAGGTTTAGTAACTTTTTGTGTATAATTCTAAATTGCTTTCCAGAATGATTGTATTCATTCAACGGACCATCATGTACATGACATACATCCATGTGCCTATTTTTCCACAGCCCCTCCAGCATATATTATTTTCTTTTTTTGTTATATTTGCCACCCTGATCAGTATGGGATAGAATCTAAAAATTACTTTAATTTGCATTTCTCTATTACTAGTGATCTGGAGCATTTCTTCATATGGCTATACATAGACCAAGTTTCTTCCCTTGAAAACTATCCGTTCATATTGTTAGACCATTTATCACTTGGGGAATTCAACTTTTCTTATAAAGTTGAATCAGTCTCTTATGTAATTTGGAAAAAAGACCTTTATCAGAGAAACCTGCTGCAAAGATACTCCCCTCCCCCAGTTGATCGTTTCTTTTTAATTTTATCTTTATACTTTACTATAGTCAATGAAATATGATCAAAGGATAAACAAGATTATTGCACCAGATGGTCTCTAAGGTCCCTTTCAGTTCTAAATTGATGATCCTATGACCAGCATCTTTTGATTTCAAGGACTGGTTGGTGTTGGCACAAAACTTTGTTGTTCATCTTAGGTGAGGTGTATGATACTGTTACCCACAAATAGCCAACCTTTCTTCTCTCTGTTCTACAGGACACCATTTCTTTTGGTCTGAAGCTGTCACATCATTTGGAGTTGGATTCTAAAGTAAATCCTTATTATTGTTGGAAGAGCTGCTTAATGGCACCAAAGATATCTACCTTCTACATACTTCTCAGCCATTCTTTACTTAGATATTCCCCAATTTGCCACAATTATGCAATTATGGCCTTGGATAAATGGACTAATTATATTCTAAGACTTCACTTTTGAGGATCCCATTTGGCTATGAGTGTTCAGTGGGACTGATGGATGGAAGTTGTTTGTAAACTCAAATGAAAGGTTGGTGACAGGTCCAAAGATTTACCTCCAAAAAGGAAGGCTACAACTTAAATTTGTTCATCAACTTGATGCTACTCTTTTATACAATCAGTGCTAAGGACGCATTTTGTTTTCACATCATAGTAATTTGTAGACACTGTCCTGACACTTGAACCACCTCTTGTAACAAAGGGAAAGCGACCGATATATTGACCCTATCTGATGGCATATGCAACATTCTGCACCCAATATTCTTACACCTTTCTGATTTTGTGTCTGCGTGTTTGTTTCTGAGGCCACATTGGTCACTGTAGTTACTCAGCATTTGGCTTCACTTGCTGACCTGTTAATGGACAACATAGTAGCCATTGTGCACATTTTTTATCCTTTTCTGCTCACTTTTATCAATTCACTTTAAACTCTTCCAACATTTCTATCAATTCTTTACATTTCTCATTTCTTATGGCACAATAATATTCCATTGCATTTATAAACCGTAATTTATTTATGCCAAACTATCATTGTTTCTTTTTTTTTTTTTTTGCTACCTCAACAAGTGCTGCTATGCATATTTTGGTACATAAGGAGCCTTTTTAAAAAATCTCCTTAGGGTATATACTCAGCAGAGGTATCTCTTGGACAAAGAGTATGAACAGTTTAGTGACTTTTCTCAAATAATTCCTTTATTGTTTTCCAGGATGGTGGTCCAATACAGGCTTCCACCGTTATCAATATCTATAACTCGGTAAAGGTAACAAACAATGGAAATAGTTGGTTTAATTTCTATTTCTCAGGTTAATGGTGATTTGTTGATAATTTACAATTCTTCTGAAAACTATTCCCACCCTTTGACCACTCATCTGTTAGAGAATGGATCAAAGGCTCATAGATTTGGAGCTGGAAGGTACCTTAGAAAGCAAGTAGTCCAACGCCCTCTCATTTTGTGGGTGAGAACACAAGCCAGGAAAAGTTGAGACTTATTGAAAGTCATAAAGGTGCCAGAGATTAGACCTGGCCCAAGTCTCTGATTCCAGATCTAGTTGTCTTCCTACTTTTTATTTTGACTCTGTGGCTCTTAGTCTTATGTATTTACATCAATTTCCAATTTATATTGCGGATATCAGACTTCTATCAGGCATATTTGAATTAAAGATGTTTTTTCTAATTTGGCAGTCTCCTTCCTTATTTTAGCTGCATTTTATCCAGGTGAAAGCTTTAAAAATTTTATGCATTAGATTAATGCAAATTTATTCTCTTTTATGATCACAACTGTCCCTTGTTTGATTAATAATTCTGCCCCATACATAATAGTAAAAGGTATCATCTTCCATTCTCCTCTATTTTTTAAAAAAGATTTGATTTTTAAACAACTTAGTCATGTACTCAAAGCTTATCATGGTGCATGACATTAGTTATTTGTCTAAATTTGTTTTCTGTCAAATTGCCTTCCAGTTTTCTGATTTTTGTCAATAAGGAGTTTTCCCCTAGTTGTTTATGTCCTTAGGTTTATGTATGCTGGACTCCTGGGTTGAACTATTTCTGAGTCTTGCTTAGAACTATTTCTGTTCTACAGCTAACACTGGTAGGCTGAAGCTACTTCTACCCGCAAGCCTTCCTGAGGACATGGGGCCTGCTTCTTTCAGTTTTTTTTCTTCTTTAACAGCACACTGCTGGGGAGGAGTCAGTACAACTATTTAAAAGTTTTCTGAGTATAAGTAATTAGGGAGCTACTAGTTAGCTAGAACTTATGTAACATTTATTTCCTCAGTAAGATTTTTTTTTTGCTATATTTAGGACCTTGAAGTATTTAACGATGAAATCTACTATTTTATACATTGTTTAAATGACTACTAATCACTATTAAATTACTTTCTTAAATCACTACCTAACACTTTGAATAGTTTTGTTTATATAGCTTTATTATAGAATAATTGATTATTAAATAAAATACTTTCATGTAATCTCATTTCTCCTCTGACAAAGGACCCCCAATGTACTTTCTAATTCTGCTAGCATTCAGAATGGACTGGTGTAAATGGTATAACATAACTAAAGAGTTACTGCAGCTGGAGCAAATTCAGTGGGGGAGGCAGGGTGACTGATTTACAGGAAAAGTGACAAACACATGGCCTGTGATCACGTGTCCCACAATACTACCAAGGGTACCCTGAAGGAAATTAAAATGTAATTGGGGAATATTTAACAAAATAAATAAAAATAAAATAGATAATGTTACATTACCAGTGCTAGGTCTATGGGCTAGTCTATTTTGGGGGTCCATTAATAGAAAATTCCTATCTGTTGTCCTATTTATTCTATACATGCCGAGACTTGCCTGTGCTGTTCAGAAGCTTCTTACCTTGTGCAATGGAGTCAGACTGCACATCACCATCATAATTCTTACAGGCCCATACAAAGCCTCCCTCTGATTTCAGAGCTTGGGCTACCATGTCATCAATGAGTCTATGTTCATACCATATCTCCTTGGCTTCAAACTGGGATTTGTATTGCCTAGGGAATGAGAAAAACAACAATAAATGGAAGGTCCAGTTACAGGTCTGAAGGGGAACAGCTGTGTCTTGCCCTAAAGGAAAACTGAAGGAGACCCAAGAGTTAAAAGTAATGTCTTAATCATCACTGTCCAATATTTCAGTTAGAAAACTGAAAATGGCATTTCCAGGTCAGATCATACTGTGATCAGTCCGATTCCTTTATTATATCCAGCAATCTGGATTTCCCCAGGTTGCTATATTTTGGCAACATGTCAATATTGAAAAGGAGAAAGGAGTCAAAATACCACTTTGCTGGCAGTTGCTACTACAACCTGTTCTCAGTGACAAAGGAAAAAGATGTCAAGTCACTATAAAATGTTAATACACACAATTTCTCTAAGTACCATGTATGAACACCAACAACTTTCACAGTTAAATAAGGCCTGTGGTTGCAGCTCAACTTGTGGTAAGCACTTTTCTTTCTCAGTAAAGCAGGGATAATAAAAGCCACTCTGCAATATCATAGGTGGTTGCGAGGATCAGATGACATATTCACTCACTCATCTGGCAAGCGTTTACGAGCAAGCCCTGCTATACATCAAGTATCGTAAGAGGTGCTGGAGACAGAGACAAAAAATGAGATGGTTCTTGTGCTTGAGGAAAAGCTTGCCTTCTACTAAGGAAAACAATTTGGATAAAAAGCAAATTTTGGGGTATTTGCTACCACACCAAAACTACTCTGGGGTAGGGAGGATCAGGAAACCCCTTGGAGAAGTGGGGGCAATTGAGGATTCTAAGACGCAAAGGTGTGGAGGGAATCCAACCCAGCATGGCAGATAGACAACCTGTGTAAAGGCAGGAAGACGGAATGTTATGTACCTGGGACAGTGGGAAAGTCACACTGACTGATGGGGAAAATAGAAAGGAGATCAACAGACAGTAAGCCTTCGAAAGGTAGACTGTAGTGATACTGTGATGGGCTTTAAATACCAAAGGGGAAATATGCATTTTATCTCTGAGGCAAGAGGGAGTCACAGAAATTTCTTGAGTAGGGTGGTGACATGCTGTACTTTAGAAATATCACTTTTTTTTCCCCCAGGGTCACAGGTAGTGTCAGGTGTGCAAGTTCAAATTTGAACTCGAGTCCTCCAGACTCCAGGGCTAGTGCTCTATCTACTGTGCTTCCTAGTTGCCCATAATTATCACTTTTGGAGCTATGTGGAAGACAGACTACAGAAAAGAAAAACTAATTAGGAGGCTAGTGCAGTAGTCCCATTAGACTGTAAGATAACTGAGTAGGATCCATCTTTTGCCTTTTTTTTAGTATCCCTAGTAGCAAGCATGGTAAGCGGCAACTTTAATCCATTCAAATCTCAGCTTTGAAATTTTGGACTTCACTTTCATTCTTCCTTCTCCCTCAGTTCTCATACCCAATTGGTTACTAAAACCCATGGGTTTTTACCTCTGAAAAATGTCTTCCTAACTTTTCTTCTCTCTTCCTACTACAGCCGTGCTCATACAGGTGCTCATTACCATTGTAGGAATACTACAATGACCTCCTAGAAGGCCTTCTAATTCCTCTTGTGGGCTGCTGCCAGAATAATCATTTTTTTTCATGCATGGATTGAGCTGTCATGCTACTGTTCAAAAATCTTCAACTGTTCTTTACCACCTAAAGCAACCACCTTTGTCTGGCATTTAAGGACCTCCATAATCTGGTACCAACCTACCTTTCAGTTTTCTTTCCTATCATCTCATTCTATGTACTCTAAGCTCTATCCAAAGTGGTCTACTCTCTGCCACCTAACACAGTACTCTATTTTCCTAAACCTGGAATGCTCTTCCTCCACTGACTCTTAATCTATTGAAATCTTACCCAATCTTTAAAGTACAACTCAAGAGCCAGCTAGAGCTCTGGACATTGAGTCAGGAAGACCTGAATTAGAAGCCTGCTAGGATACTAATTGGGTGATTCTAGACAAGTCACTTAACCTCTCTGCCTCAGTTTCCACATCTATAAAATGAGATTAATAACAGAACCTACTTCACAAGGTACTGTGAGGATCAAAAGAGTTAATACATGTAAAATGCAACGCACCATATAAATGTTATTTTTGTTATTATTATAATATAAAAGCCTTATTGAAATCCTATCTTTTGCTCTTTATTTTGCAATTCTCTAATGCATTTATCTGTGTTTGTTTCTTATCTTCTCACTGGACAGAGCTCAAAAAGGGTAGGGACTGGGTTTTGGGTTTTATCAAAATTTAGTAACACCCTGACTGCAAATAGTTACTTCACAAATATTTGATGAATGTTGTTACTTTTGAATCCTTAAGTGACAGTGGAGGATGTCACTGTCTTTCCCCCAAGGCAACAGAATATAAAGATATATTCTCTGGAAAATGCACTGACTTATAAAAACAGAAAGAAATTGTTCTCATTACTTGTCATATATTTCCTGAAAGATGTCTTTAAAACGCCCATCATATTTCTTCAGAATAGTGTTTTTGGTACTCATGTACAGAGGCCAGCCTTTAGACAGAGCCATTTGGAAGGAACTGTGTGCAAAATCCTTGATTGACTGGTCAAGATTGTACATTCCCATAGCCACACCACCACAATCTGTGGAGAGAAAGAATATGAGACGCCAAGGTGAGAGGGAGCAGTAGAAATGAGGTTTGGCTGTAGCCCTGTAAAAAGTGCCCTGTCACTCCTAAGAACTTCCTAGTTCCTGATCATGTGGCCACTGGCTTTCTCCAGCCAGGCTTGTGAGCAGAAACTTTCTGGATATACAAGTTAAAAAAAGCATTCAGCAGGAAGAAAGGCAATTTTATACCAAACATAATTCTCATTTCAGTTCTCAAAGACCATGATTCTTAACCGAAGACTTGAGTTATAGTCTGGTGCTAGATGTAGACAAAGTTGTCACAGAGATGCAAATAGATGCTGATGTAGACAAAGTTGTCACATAGAGATGCAAATAGACTCCATGTCAAAGGCTAACTTTAATTTTTAGCCTGTCATTACCATACCAATGTGATTTCATATTATTAATGGTGAAGCCATAAATCTTACCCAGTCTTTAACAAACACCAATGTTACTAGAATTGAATTAGTGTTCTCTGTTTCCCATGGGGTTTGGAAACTCAGTAGTTAGCAGAAATTATAATTAGTAGAAATAATTGGGCTGTGTTTTATGAAATGTACAAGTAATATTTTATATAATTTTATTTCATTAAACTTTTAAATTCAGACTCAAAATTTATTAAGTTCTTGCTGTGTACCAGGCACAGAGGGGGAAGTACCAAACATAGATATGCATGATCACTGATTTCATAGAGTTTACACATCCTAGTTGAAAGATCATAAAATACATAACTATAATATACAACATTGAGTGACAAGAGAAAGACAAAATAAAGTCTGGAAATGTAAGATAATGCTGAATTGGAGAGAGTTTTGAGTGCTAGGTAAAAGAATCTGAAATTTGGGAACCAATGAATATTTTTGAAGAGAAATCACATGAAGACTAGATTATTCCTTTCTTTTTTTTTTTTACATTTTATTTTATTTATTTTAGTTTACATCATTCATTTCCACGAGATTTTGAGTTATAAACTTTCTCCCCATCTTTCTCCTACCCCCCCCAAAAACAGCCATCCCCTTGTATAACCCCTCCCCCAACCTAATCTCTCCTATGTCCTCCCCCATCACTCTTCTAACTTCCCAATAGGGCAGGATGGATCTTCCTTCCACAGTGCCTGTGAATCTTAAGTTCCAGTTGGATGTAGTTAATAATAATAGTAATAATAATT
>CM053591.1:140475820-140491368 GCA_028646515.1 Pseudochirops corinnae
GCCTGGTGGTAATGAGATTTTGTACTACAAAAGTAGCAATAGGAATAGTGGTATTGTCTACTTAACTCAATACCTGCTGGATAAGACATGAAGGAAAAGGGAAGAGTCAAAGATTACTAATAGCTAGGATTTATTTGGCTCTTTAAGGTTTGCAAATATTATCTCATTTTCTCCCCAAATATGCTTTACAAATATTATTTCATTGTATCCTCACAATAATTCTGTGAGGTAGTCAGTCAGTCATTAAATATTTATTAAGCACCTACTATGTGTCTATTAGTGAGGCAGGTAGAAGGCTCAGTCGATAAAGTGCTGGGCCTGAAGTTAGGAAGACCCGAGTTCAAATCTGACCTCAGATACTTACTAGCTGTGTGACTCTAGGCAAGTCATTTTAACCTCTGTTTGCCTTAATCCAATGGGGAAGGAAATGGCAAATCACTGGTATCTTTGCCAAGAAAATCTCATGGATGGTGTTGGTGTGCTATGGTCTATGGGGTCACAAAGAGTTAAGACAGGACTGACTGAATTAATAACAATAACATGCCGGGCATTGTACTAAGTGCTGGAGACACACAAAAAATTCTTTGCCCTGAAGGAGCTCACAATCCAATGAAGGAGATAAATAACTATGTACAAACAAGGGATATATAAGTTGGATTGTCTTCATTTTATTAATGAGGAAACGGAGGCAAAAGTTAGGAGGCTTACTCAGAGTCACATAGCAGGGGCCAGATTTGAACTGAGGTCTTCTTGCCTCCAAGTCTTAAGCTCTATTTACAAAACCAACAAGGTTGTGAACATGGGAGAACAGTAGAGGAATAATGGTATGATGGAGGGTGCACCAGGCTAAGGGGACACCATGGTTCACACCCTTCCTCAGTTACTGCCCAGCGGGGCAGGCACTCAGCAAACTAGCATTAATTAAGCCAGGAACTGAACACACATTCAAATAGGGGAGACAAAGTGGAAAAAAGTAGGCACCAGGCAGCTAAGTGGCATAGTGGGTAAAACACTGGCCCTGGGGTCAGGAAGACCTGAGTTCAAATCCAGCTTCAGATTTACTAGCTATGTGATCTTGGGCAAGTCACTTAACCCTGACTGCCTCAAAAAAAGAAAAAACCAGAAAATAACTAGGCATATAACAAAATATATGAAGTGTAAATGGAAAGTGATCTCAAGAGCAAGGGACCACAGCAGAGGGACAGGATTTGAGCCGAGTCATGAAGGAAGCCAAGGAAGTCAGGTTACAAAGGTGAGCTAAGCAAGTCACAGACTCTACAAATCTCACCTTCCTTGGGGTCAATAAACCAAGTGGGTGTAATAATACCTTGGAATTCCTCTATCACAAGGTGGTTGTGAAATTCAAGTGAGATAATGTGTGCTCAGTACTTTGCAAACCTGCCAACCACATATCAATGTCAACTATTAGGAAGGGGACCATGGACAGAAGACGAGCAGGTGTAGGGAGAACAGATGGCAAACACACTTCTAGGACCCACTGACTCTGGGACACCAGGCGTGTAGTCGGCATCCTACTGCTTCGGTTTAGTTTGTGACCCCAACCTGCCCTTCCAGCCTTAATGGTCACTATCACTCCTCCTGGACCCTGCCATTTTGCCAAATGGGCCTTTTTTTTCCTTCACCCACAACACTCCTATCTTTGTACCTTTTCGCTGGCCGTGCTCCATGGCTGGAATGTACTCTCTCCTTACCTCGGCCTCAGGATCCCTCTCCTCCTTTAAGATTCAACTCAAGCACTGTCTTCTGTCTGAAGCATTTTCTGATCACCTCTCCATGCTCCTAACACCTGCCTTCCCTTCCAAACTACCTTCTGTTTAACTAATTCACACAGGGGGTCCCAAAGTCTTGGTTTGGTCTTAAACTTGAATAGTTTAGTAGGTTTTGGGGGACACATTGCAATTTCTATTTAATGACTTTATGTTTATGTTATACATTTTATAAATATTTCTTGTCTCACTCTTTGGAATGTAAGCTAATTCTCTTTCTGTTGTGGCAAAGAACTGAAAATTGAGGGGATACTCATCAATTGGGAAATAGTTGAAAAAATTGTAGTTCATTACTTTATATAGATGTGATGCACAGTATGTCACAGATACAATAACTTTTTCCCTGCCAGATTTTCTGTCCTACAAACATTAACTTGTTTGTATTAATTGACCCTACAAAGTTTACAACCTGTATCACATAATGAATTTTTATATGACCAACGATACAGTCAAAACTAACCTTAATTTTTTTTAAAGCATTATCATTTCCCATTGAGGTACTTTACTTACCTTCAAAATTATGGACCAGGTATGTCACTGTTTTGCCCCCGTCATGTGGTGTATAGGTTATCTCCACTTTTCCAGGTCCAGGAACCACAAAATCAGTTGCTCTGTACTATTTAAGAGAGATTACAAGGTCTGAGAGAACTTAATTCAACAAATGAAAATACTATAATTTGAATTCTTGAGAAATTGTAATAGAATATTATGTGGGTAGGATGTTCAGGTTCCTTAAACGCCATCATTTCATAACAGATAAACTGAGGCCCAAAAAAGCGACATGCTCAAAAGCTACTTGGTGGCACCCTAATAATCACCACTAGTAAACATTTCCTGACCACTTATTATGTACAAAGCACTATCTAGTCCTGTGAAGGGTATGGGCGAAGTATCAGATATGGTACCTGTCCTCGAGTAGAAGAGAAGTACCCATGGAAGAATGACTAACAAGACAAGGCAGTATGTGAGCACCAAATGAATGGTATTGAAAAGAGGCACTCACAGGCACTGAGAGGAATAGCTTACACTGTAAAAGATAACATAACATATAAATGTCCTGGCAATACCAGGAGGCAAACAGGATTATCTTCACTTTTTACACATGGGGAAACGATGCTCAGAAAGCTTAAGTGATTTGTCCAGACATACAGTTAAACAGTGGTACAACCGACTTGAACTTCGACCTTTTGACTAATGATTACAATAACAGGGCTTGTATTTACATTGTGCTTTAAGGCTGGCAAGGTACTTTGAGTACATTAACCTATTTGATCCTCAGAATCACCCTGGGAGGTAAATGCTCATTTTATCCTCATTTCAGAGATAAGAAAACTGAGGTATTTTGGGTTAAGTGGTTTGTCCTGGGTCATCCATCTAATAAGAATCTGAGGTAGGATGTGAACTCAGTTCTTCCTGGTTCTAAGTCCTGAAGTCTATCCACTAAGTCAAATAGCTGCCCAAATCTAGAACTATTTCCATCATATCAACTTGCCTCTTACCGTCTGAACACATTTGTATCAGACAGTCTAATACCAACGGTGGTAGAATAATCTGGTGCTCCTTCTAGGGTCCTACCAAAGGTTTCCCAAGGACAACAAGGAGCCTATGGGACACACTGGTCTGGGAGTTGGGAGGTTTATGTTTGAGTCCTGGTTTGGCCATTTAACATCTATGTAACTGCACGCAAGTGATGTCCTTAAGTGCCAGTCTCTTCACTCGTAAAATGGCGATAATATTTATATTTATGCAATGTGTATCTCAAGGTAGTTATGAAGAAAACCACTTTATAAATTGGAGAGTACTGTACAAATCTGAGCTGTTGTTTCAAGGAGAACTGCTCCCAAGTAGTCCTCCTTAGTGGTTCTGGGCAGGTAGAGACAGTCATGGAGTGACAAATTTCAGTTATCAAAAGGGACCAGCCATATCTGTTTATTTAGGGGTGAAACAACCTTCCACAGGATCTGTTTCCAGGTAATTTCAAGGAAGAATCACATTGTAGGATTGTCACCCCACTAATGACAATTACTGAATACCATCCCATTAAACTATCCTGAGGTTTATGCATTTCACAAGTATTTGCTCTTTCTTACATTTCTCCAATGGAAAAACTGAGGCAGAATAACTTTGCTCACATGTGCACATGTTTTCAGTGATTCTTGATTTAATCTTTGATTCTCCTGGTGATGTCGTGGATACAGTACTGGACCTCAAGTCAGGAAGACTCATATTCCTAAGTTCAAATCTGGTCTAAGACACTTACTAGCTGTGTGACCCTGGGCAAGTCACTTAACCCTGTTTGCCTCAATTTCCTCATCTGTAAAATGAGTTGAAGAAGGAAATATCAAACCACTCCAGTATCTCTGCCAAGAAAACCCCAAAGGGGTCATGAAGAGTCAGACTAAACAACAAAGTAAAATCACCTGCCACATAATTATGTTGTAAGAACGTCCTTCATATATGAAGACATGGCCTAATTTGTTTTGATTTGTTTCTCTCTGTACAGGGATGCTTTGCACTGATCCATCCATATCTCTCTTGCCTGATGCCTCTTGTGAGCTACAGCCCATAGCTGTACCATGACTGGCCACAGTTAAAGAGGCAAAACTGTGGTCATAGAACAGAGTGAAGCAGACTCCTTCAACACATATCTCCACCCAGCCAACTGTTTACTAAGAAATATTTCACTGATTGGTCTTTAAACCTAACTAAACCAACAACCTATCTTATATCAAAATCTAAAACTCCAGTTTCATCACAGGACTTGGATTTTGTTTAGTATGCCCTCTATTTAATTTGGCAATGGGCTCATTCTTGCAGAAAAGACAACAATGAAATTGTTTCTAAGCAAGAGGTGAGATTTTACAGAGAGAGCTTTGAAAGCCACTGGGTGATTTATACAAGAGGGAAACACTTAAAATATTACCTTAATAAAAGAAGAAAGATAAGGAAAGTATATTTGGGGAAAATCAGGCTGAAAGATTAAGATTATGTGAGTGTGTATATACATCTAGCTCTAAGACTCTAATTCTCTCCTCTATTCCTGTTTAGGAGATTGAGGCGGGTATAAGGGCAACTGAAAAAGAGAAAGACAGGAGCCATCTCAGTGGTACAGCGGACAAAACACCCTAGAGTAAGGAAGATCTGAGTTCAAATGTGGCCTGTAACAACTATGGTAAGTCACTTAATCCTGACTGCCTGAGACAGAGAAAGAGAGAGAGACAGAGAGAGAGAGGCAAACAGGCTATGTATAAAATTTTATCTGTGCTTCTAAAAACAGAGACTAGGCAAAAATGATATTATACCAAAGCCACTTACTTGATCCCCATAAGCGTGACGGCCTATAATGATTGGTTTGACCCAGCCGTTCACAAGCCGGGGAATGTTTTTGCAGATGATCGCTTCCCTAAAGACGGTGCCACCCAGGATATTTCGGATAGTCCCATTTGGTGATTTCCACATTTTCTTTAGTTTGAACTCCTCGACTCTCTTCTCATCAGGGGTGATGGTAGCACACTTGATGCCCACGTTATATTTCTTAATAGCTTCTGCAGCATCAACGGTGACTTGATCATTTGTTGCATCACGATTCTCTATCCCTAAGTCATAGCTTTGGACAGAAATTCCAGATGAACCCTTGAATTATTAATGGCAATTCAATTCAATAAGCATTTATTACAAGCACTCAAATAGTACAAGGCACTATTTAGGAGCTGGACAAAAGAAAAAATTAAAAATAAATAGTAGCTGCCCTTAAGGACCTTACATGCTAGGAGGCAGTTTCTACTTAGAAAAGTGAAAGAAATATGTATTTTACTGTGTCACTGTACATTTAGGACCAATTTAGTATGAGACTTATTGGGTTATAAAGTCAGTATAACCTCAAAGTGACCAACCAAGAAGCACTGGACTTTAAGTAGGCTGTGTAATGGGAAGTGATTAATAGAATTAAAAAAAAAAGATTCTGTTTTTACCCTCTCTCTATATGGATACCAAAAAATTCCAAAACAAAACAAAACCATAACTGTAATTATTAAATACTTTTAATAGTGCTTTAATTTTATAAAATAGTGGGGAAAAGGTAAGCCATGTTGGCATTTTATCTTTAAAGTAGTGAGAATTTTCCACGAGGCAGTTATTACACAAATGTAGGTATCTGCCAGCTAAAGTCCATGACCCTTTCCCCAGTTCTTGAGTAATTTCCTTTTGTTCTAGAGACTGCTATGAGGCTGAGAAATCCTGTTAACAAAGCTTTACTACTGGGTTTGTAACTGCCAGGGCTTCTGCGTGTATCTGGAGTGGCACAGTCTATACTATACCCACCCACTGGGTCTGGAGTTCATTCATCATTTAAAAAACACTGAGTGGGTTTTCTGCTGAACATACCAAAAGATAGCTAGGCCAGGCAATACTTAAAGAAGGATAAAGCTCATCCACTACAGGGGAGCTGTCTAAAATGAAGGAAATCAATAATGAAAACAGATAGCCATTTACTTTTCTCTTTAAGGAAATAGTTTTCGAATTACTTCTTTGGCCTCTGGCATACCCTTCTAGCTTTCACACATTCCTGTTCATGAATGCCCAACTGGCCACCCATGCACACAGAGACACTTTTGAGCCACTTTTCAAAAGAAATATTTTCAAGACCTTTCAAGGTCCCTCCAAGTTCTAAATCTATGATTCAATTAACCTTGAGCAAGGACAACACATCCTCTTATCTTCTTGAGCTAAAAGCAGCCTATTTACAATTTTATCTCATAAATTGATGAAATACATTCTATTTCACTTAGTTATGAACTAAAATCATTTAGCTGAAAATTCTGTATCCTAATGGCTCTCCTCTGAGGCCCCAATGGTCCAACCTCAAGTAAGACAGCAGAATTTAGTTTATTCTTTTATGTGAAATTTAAGTAAGAAATCAGAAGTCAGTTGAACAAAATATGTGACAAATCACTGTGAGGCAGTGGCTTTTTAATTAAACAAACAAAAAAAGATTTTGATGAAAATCTTTAGGTCTGCAAAAATTCAAAGTCCATACACACTGACCTTCCTGTCGCTATCCTTCTTACTATACTTGTTATCTCAGATTATTCTTCATGTCACCACTCAGGCGAAAAACTTGGCATAAAACATGTTACCGAGGATCTAGAGGACTGGAAAAGGAGGTATGCCTTGGTCATGTAGTAAGAATGAGCATCTGAGAGGCACAGCCCAAGTGGTGCTTTGTTACCCCTGTCCTTCAGCATGTTGGCCCGATCTTCTTTGGAGGAGTCATGGAGCTGGGCATGGTGAAGAACAATTGTAATCTCTGCTATGGGAAGGCTGAGATTGGTGGACAGTTTGAGCTAAGGAGTTCTGAGATGAAATAGGGTTAAAGCCCAAATGGTATCCACACTAAATCTAGCACCAATATGGTGAACCCAAAAAGCAGGAGGCTATCAGGATACCTCATGAAGGGCAAACTGACTAGGTAGGAAATAGACGAAAGGTCCTCTGTCAATCAGGGTGGGACTGGGCCCTCGAGTGGCTGCCTGATATCACTTTCAGCCCTTATAAAAAAGGATTGTTGTTCAGTCAAGTTCAACTTTTCTTGACCTCATGGAAATGCCAATGATGTCCATAGGGTTTTCTTGGCAAAGATACTGGCCTGGTTTGCCATTGCCTTCTCTGGTAGATTAAAGCAAACAGAGTTTAAGTGATTGACCTGGGGTCACATTGCTATAAAGTGTCTGAGTCCAAATCTGACCTCAGGTCTTCAGACTCCAAACCCAATCCTCTATCCACTGAGCCATCTAACTACCTAAGATGGGGAGACAGCCTCAAAAGATGATTAAAAAAGCAAAAAATTATTTGAAAAAAACAAAGTCAATAGGCAAAGGAAAAATGTTGCTGTGTAGTAAATATATTTGACATGCAAGAGTTTGCTAAATATCTTTTAAAGCTATTAGAAGGGTTTTTTTGTTTTGTTTTGAACAATCTGATGTCCTGTATAATTAGCCTGGATATACAGGCATTTGCTCATTTTCCTGGTTACAACATAAAACTGTCCATATCTTTTAAAACAGTTGACACTATAACAGTGTCTACTTGCAGAATGAATACACATCAAATGTGTCCCCAAAAGTCTTTTTGATTAGTGACTAGACTAAAATCAAATTATACAACTAATAGTCACAACTAAAATGATGCTGTTTAATTGTGTTAGGGTTTACTATGCTCTCAGGAGGAAAAAAGCTGTCTGTTGCTCAACAAATGTTTATTAGATGTTTGCTCCCTACTATGCTGGGGAGATACAAAGCTTAGATAAACCATGGTATTTGCCTTCATGGTGGTTCTAGTCTAGTAAGAAGACCGAAAAACCACAAAAGACAAGGACAAAGTGCTTTGTGAAATCCCAGGAGTCTGGTCTGTGTCGGGGGAGAGGGGGGAGTGTGGAGGGACGGAGGAGGAAGAGGAAGGGAAGAATAGACAAGATGATCTTTTACAGATTGTTGAGGGATGTAAAGTGGGTGTGGGGAGTGTGAGCAATGGGGAAGAGTAAGGCATTTCAGGCACTGAGAACAAGAGTCTAGGAGGTGGGAAAATAGAAGATTTTCTCTCATTTCTTCAGGAGCTGCCTAAAGGTGGGAGGTTAGACTTTATGGCTCAACTCATGGTCACTCTCAGATACAAGAGGGTATAAAAGGGGGAAGGAACAAGAAAGGAAGGTTAAAATAAATGCTACTGGGAATCTAACAGTAGAGTGACCAGAAATGCAGATAGTGGTGACAAAATGTCTTACGAAAACATATTTGACTTGACTCTTTCATTTGTCAGCGAATTCTCCTCTATGGGAGTAAAAGAAGCAAACATTCTAAAACATAAGCCCTTGTTCCTCCAAAAAGGAATCATTCTAGCTAGAGCTACTTATGTGTGAAAACATCTCACATCGACAGAGTTCTAGAAAGTGCTAATTTTTCCCAAATTCTAGAGAGGAATTTTCCATTCTTACACCAAGGTAAATCTTCCAATGAAGTTTGAGATCTGTCCACATCTACCCCACCAGAAAAAAAAAACCAATTTTCCCTCAGAATTTTAGATAGTAATGCCGGAACAGAAACTCTATCCTAATATCAGAAACATTTAATTGTGCATCCCCTGAGTCAGCCACCCACCAGAAAGATAATTAATTACCTGTGTAGATCCAAATTCACATATGGTAAAATGAGTTTTTCCTTAATCAGTTCCCAAATGACTCGAGTCATTTCATCTCCTTGCATTTCCACCACAGAACCTCCATTGATTTTTTTGGACATGTTGCTTTCAATATATCTTTAAAAAGGAAAAAGTAAGAAATTTCCAAGGATAAATTTCATTACAAAATATAAAAATGACAAAAACATACTATGTTTTGATCTTTTAAAAACTGGGAATATTATTGTAAACATAACAATAGGTTGCCACAGTATGTACAATGAATTGAGTGCTAGGCTTGAAGAAGATCTGGGTTTGAATACTGCCTCTAGCAGTTACTAGATTACATATATATTCATCAAATATATATTCATCTACATATTCATATACACACATATTACCTCTTAAGTTTCATGTGTGTGTAAAGTTCCCCACACAGATGAAGTCATAGGTTTGAACCATAAAACAAAATCAAGTTGAAACAGTAGGTAACTGTTTCTTAAAATACCTGGGCCTGAAAAAAGTCTTTAAACCTGGATCTTCATGGTTTGTAGGATCACAAGTTTAGAGATGGACCTTTAGAGGTCATCTATTTTATCATTTCCCATAAGAAGAAGCCAACTACAGTTCAAAGATAAATTCTGATTTCCCTAGGATCACAACACCAGGAATAAGTGGCAAACCCAGGAGGTAGCCCTAGGACCTCTGACTCTAAAACCTGTACTCCATCCACTGCTACTGATGGGGTACAGGCTCTAGGAAACCCCTTAAACAGTGATTGAATCTTCCCATTTGATAAGGCATTTGCCTGAGGCTATAAGCCTTTCATTATAGCTAGGCCCAAAACTTTGTTACTCCTAACCTAGCCTAGCCCTCCCATCGTCCAGTTACTTCTGGATACACCCTGGATCTTATCAAAATATCTGTACCCAACCAAGTCTGCTACCCTTGTAGCCTAGCCCTCCATGTCTGTCATCTCCAGGTAGCCTTCTGCTATTTCCCATCCTTAATCTCATTACTGGATTCTGACCTCAGTCCCCTCAACATCCTCCTTAGACTCCTCAAGACCCTCCCTGAACTCCTCCTTTAGACCACCCCTAAATCCTCCCACACTCTTTCTGTATTTAAGATCCAAGTTGCCTCCATGACTGGGATGAGAATTCAAGCTAGTGCAGACTCATTCTGTGTCAGATTATTCTGGCCCACTTGTCAATATAAGCTTCACATACACTTAGGCTCTTTAAGAGTCTACCTATTAAGGCAAATCTTTAATCAACTTTGCTTTACTTTGACTGAGAGAAGACTTGAGATGAATTCATTTGGCAGGACCCGGTGTGTTGGTATTCTGGGGTCTTGAGCACCCCTAAACCCTATACCTCAACATTACCTTTTAAAAAAGAAAGTAAACTCCAGCTCCCAAAGACAAAAGATACATTCCTCTACTCATCTATACTCAGTGGATAAATGGCAGGGAAGAAATCCTAACAATTCCTAAAAGGTTCTAGACTAGGAACCAGGATAAAAAAAAAGTTAAATAAACCAGTAGGGGCAGCTAGGTGGCATAGTGGACAGAGTACTGGTCTTGGAGTCAGGAGGATCTGAGTTCAAATGTGAATTACTAGAAGTATTTTAAAAAATAATTTTAATTTCCATTTTGTACCTACTTTTATGTTTGTCCTGATTTGAAAATTTAAAAAGAATTAATAATACTCTTCCTTAGTACATTTAAAGGACTATGGTCTTTGACCCAGTACCTATTGCACAACGGTAATGACTAGGCAATTTTTCTTAAACAATAAGAACAGTTAATAGTAAAACAGAATTTCTAACTATCTGGGATATTTTTAAGTTCATTGTTTCCTTCTCAGTCAAAGCAGTAAAGTTCTCTCGTGTTCTGTCTCTCTCTCTCTCTTTCTCTCTGTGCAATAATCTTTTAGGTTTCTTTTACTTGGTTCACTATAGAGGACAGAGAGCCATATATGTCTCAAAACACACTGACTATGAGATTGTGCTTTAACAAACTTTTTGATGCTTAGTCAAGACATATCTCTTTGACAGTAAATCACAGAAAAGATGCTGCACCTACCTGTAGTAATACAGAAGAGCCACCTACCTAGGAATTACTTCTGGCAAATATCCTAGATTCTATCTGTATATTTCACAAGACTTTTCCCTCAAACTTTTGTTGTCTGTATTTTTATTTTAACTATGAAGAGAATATATAGTTCTTATGCAAACCATTACACACTATGTTTATTTTAGATTATAGTACCAGGAATGCTGTTCTAATGTTCATTGACATTTTAGGTGCTTCGGAAATAAATAATATTTTTCCTTTAACAATCACAGCAATCTCATTCAACATTTGGATAAAATGTCTCCAGTTTCTCCTTATAGGCCTAACACTAGGCAAACGACCTCTAGCAACTTTTAATTTAAACATCCTAAAACTACTTGCTATCTTCAAAATAGTTTATATTTGGACAGAGGAATAAGCAATCCCATCAGAGCAGTTCCAGCAGGACCTTTCCTCCGGGTTTCCTTATCTCTTTCCCGGCCCTGGGTAAGAAAGGTCTCCTTACCTAAGCTAAGCTCATGAAACCCTAAATTGGATAAATTCCAATCTCAGGGCACACTCCTGCATCTCGGAAACATCAATGTGGAATTGCCACGAAGTTCTGAGAGGAGTCATTATGTATTGTTATCCCCCTTCACGCTATTTTCAGAAGGGGAAATTTGTTGCAAGGTCTTCCCTTTATTCGACTGTTAGTGTTCCAGGATGAAAACTGTCCATTTTATGAGGCAATTTCAGCTAAAAAAGAGATAGGAGATAGGAAATGGACCTGTGATTTCACTGGCGTAAAGAACTCCTACTTGAAGAAATTCATTCCCACAGCCAGTGTCTTCTCTGCAATGCTTAGTCTCACTGCCCAGAGCACAAAGAGGTTCAGGGAGGGCAGAAGGGTCAGAAGAAGGCTTAGAAGCTACTTTTCAATATATAACTCACTGCCTCTCTAGTGGAAGAAAGAAAACACAACAAAAAACTAATTGTGGAGGTTCGAAGGACGCTTACTTCATCTCACCACTGCCCTGCCCTTCAACAATTCATTCCACAGGCAAATTACACAATTATCTAAAGAGCCCAAGGTCCGAGGATTAACCTCCGAGCATTTTTTTTTTTTTTTGGTCTCAGCACCTCAAGAAGGGTTCTTCACTAAGGCATGGAAAAAGGCTCAATTCACAGCAATGGCATCACAGCCTTGCTGTTGCATAGGCGAGAACCGAGGGCTAGCTAGCAGTCAGGTGGAGAAGACGGCTGATTTCAAACCTCCCTCTACCACTTGTGACCGTGGTACATGGATTCAGTTTCCTCATCTGCAAGATGGCAAGAGCACTGATCCTCACAGAGTTGGGGGACCAAATGGGATAAAGAAAGCCCTGTGCAAAACCTTTATTAAAGGCTGTAGAGTCAACCATTACTACCCCAACACCTTAGTTCTCAAAGATTCATCCAAAATGATTCCTCCCCACGATCCCAACACAAGATTTAAAACAAAAGACAAAACCACTCACTAATAAGAGAAAAAAAATTGTACAAAACCCCCCACCAAAATTAAAATAGTAACGAAAAGATCACAGACCAGTTCAAAAGATCCTCGTCAAGATCAGGTTAAGTGTCAAAGCGTGGACCTGCTAGCTTTGTTCGGTGTAGACTTAAGAGTCAAGCTTATCTGGAGTACACAAAGAGCATCTTTAAGACCTCAAAGCACTTTTCGGTTAAAGGTTAGGGGAACACGAACGTCTCCCGGTGCATTCGTGTGGTCATGGGCGTGTTCCCGAGCCTATCCGTAAGAAGGGAACGTTTTAGTCCCTGGGAGAGTGCGGGAGTGTTGGCCAGTGTGGTCTAGGGAGTCCTGAAGGTGTCCCCAGTGTGCAGGAGCCCCACGGCTGGCCGGCACATGACTTTCTTTATATCCCCAGTCATCAGCACAGTGCATCGCCCGTAGTAGCAGCTGGACACAGTGCCTCGCATATAGTAGGTGCTTAGTACATGTTTACTGCCCGTCTGACAAGTAGCGAGGAAGAGGCTCCAGGAAAGCGCTGGATCAGTTCCTCATTCCTGGAAACGCGGGGGGGAGGGGGGAGAGGGGGGCGCGGCCTCCCCTCCACCCCCAGCCTCAACCTCTCCCGAGCACAGAGACCTTTAAACAGGACAAGCCTGAAGGGGGAAGGGCGGGCCGGCTGGATATCGGCTTCCCAGCTCCTCCCAGAGCAAAGCGGAAACCCCCTCCAGTCACCGTATCCAGCCTCCCCAGGCCGCACAAGCCGGGGCCCCAGCTGACCGTCCGTTACCTGCAGCCGGGCGAGGACCACGGAGAGGAAATGCCGGAAGGTTCAGGCTCAAGCTCAGCGCCGGGGCTGCTTCAGTTACTGCTTCGGCCGCCGCCTGCCCGAAAGCCGAAGTGGAGACTGGCAGGCAGCTCGCTCGAGCCCTCCTTCTCCTCCTCCTCCCCGCCTTCATCCCCTCCCCTGCCCCGGCCCCCGGCCCGCCCAGCTCAGCCCACTTCCCAGGTCCCCGCCCCTCCGCCCAATCCGGCTCCCTCTGGTCCGTAGATGCGGCGTGGCCAGAGCCGGGCCTAAGCTTTGGAAGTGCGGGGGGCGGGGACGAAGGAGGAGAAAGGGGCAGGGGAGGTCTGCCGACCGACTTCGGGGGGCTGGCCCAGTGCAATCGGACCACCGGGGCTTTCACCCGGAAGCCAATGGATGAGTTCTGCAAAACTAGCGGGGAATCGAGCCTTTGGCTTCAAAGATTTCGGGGTACTGGGAACCTTAGAGAGCTTCGTTTCACAAAAGGGGACCGAATCAGAGTGGAACCCTAGGCAGCTAACATTTATTAAGTGCACGGTGCTAAACGCTGGGGGGGATACACCAAGAGGGTAAAAAAGCAGTCCCTCCCCTTGAAGAGCTCACGATTTAAAGTTTCTTTCAAAGCCTAGCTCTAATTCCACCCCTCCTACAAAAAGCCTTTTCCATCCCCATCCCCTAGTACACCGCCCCCCCCATTACCTGTTATTCATTTTCTGCATACGTATAGGTGTGCAATAGAATATAAGGTACTGGGGGGCAGGAACTGTTTCATCTTTTCCATCTCTGGTGCACAGTGGTATACAGTAGACAATAGATGTTTGGTGACTAATATATAAAGAAAACAAGCCCCGCAAACCCTTAAAATAGGTGAACTCAAAAGGAAAACGAGGCTACGCTATCGTCACTACACTATTATAGACTTGATCCTAAGAGAAGGCTCCTTCTTGGGGCACAGTTATCCCACACGGACGGACGCAAAATTTGCCGCATTCATTTTCCGTACTGTATATATACTGAATACTGTTATTAGGGTCTGATCCAAAGGGCAGCCTGGTCTCGGAAAGACTAGATTGTTATCTGTAGGTAGGAGGGACTCATCCCCAAGAAGAAGCAATATAAAAAGGGGGCCACAGTTATTAGCACCCCCTGCCTTCACTTTTACCCAACTTTCTTCACCCAACCATTACTGTGGTCACAATGAATCTTTAGGCCCAAACTAAAGAGGTAAGCAGTGTGTATATATATCTCTTGCTGGAGAAAAATACGGAGCTCAGGAGAGGAAGTTTCCTATGTAGCAGTAAAATTGGAAGAGTAAAGAATTATCTGTGGGGAAAAAAAGGAAGACATGAGCATTCTTTTCTGGGAGGGTCTCTGGACTCCTTTTTAAAAAATTTTTTTAAAAAAAACTTTGGTCTTGTAAATTCATCTATGTAGAGCAGGGGTTCTTAATCTGGAGTCCACATTCCTCCTAGATTTCAGGGGTTCTGTGAATATGGTTTTTAAATATCTTGAGAATTATTTCAATATAATTGGTTTCCTTTGTATTCCTATGCATTTTATTTTATGCATTAAAAAAAAAAACATTATTCTGAGAAAGGTATTCCACATTGTCAGAGCTCCAGGATACAAAACAGGTTAAGAACTTCTGATGAAAGGTAATTTTATGGTGTGGAAATTCTCCCCACCCAACATAAATCAACAACAAGCCCAGGGGTGGGGAACTTACATCCAAAGTTTGAATTCAGTCAAAGGGCCAAATTTGAGGATCTAGAGGGCCAAATGTGGCCTTGAGGCTGCAGGTTCCCCACCCCTGAACTAGACAGTAACTGGGTTTGTGCTGAAACCAGTTCCTTTGTGTTACTGAGAGCTATTGCTAAATTTCCAGCATGAGCATTTACACTCCGAAATCAGCAAATGCTAATGAGCTCCATTTATTGTTTTGTTGATTGTCTAGACTGAAGAATGCATAAAAAATGTTAATGCAGAAAATGTCTTTCTTTTTCTTTTAAGGGAGAGAGAGCTACCAGCATACCCCTGACTCTAACTTAAAATGCTGCCAGGGGGATTGAGAAGTTAGGTGCCTTGCCCACGGTCCTGAAGCTTGTGTAATTCAGGGTTGGGAGCTGAGTCCAAATCTTCCTGAGTTGAAGGCTTAATGCACCACACTGCCTTTCAATAGATAGGGTAGGCTATATTAACTGTACTCTCTCTCTCTCTCTCTCA
>CM053591.1:140491468-140517174 GCA_028646515.1 Pseudochirops corinnae
TGCTTGCTTTGATATATATTTAGTGTCTCAAAAATCTAGTGCAGTTTTAAGCTATTAAAGCTTTTGAGACACCCTGTATATATGTGTACATATATGCATATGTATATATACATTGTGTGAAAATGTAGTGTGTATATTATGTACGTGTGTATACATAGATATATGCATACATACACTCACACATATATGCATCCAGATGGCACAGAGGATAGAGTTCTGGGTCTGGAGTAAGGAATACCTGAGTTCAAATCCAGCCTAGACACTTACTAGCTGTGTGACCCTGGGCAAGTCACTTAACTCTGTTGGCCTTAGTTCTTCATCTGTAAAATGAGCTCAAGAAGGAAATGGCAAACCACTCCAGTATCTTTGCCAAGAAAACCTCACCTGGGTCACAAAGATTCAGAAAAGACTGAACATGACAGATTAAGAACAACAAAAAATATTTATAAAACACTTTGGAAGCCTTAAAGCACCATATATAAATGCTAGCTATTATAATATATGTATATATGCAATATTATGAATACTATATATGACTATACATAACAGATAAACACACATATGTATTTGTATGTATGCACATACACACATCACAAATTTGTAAGAATACATTTTCAAGGCCTCCTGGTTCAGTTAGGTTTAAAACATTCAGTAGTATAGTAGTCAGAATTCCCACAGGAAATAATTTCCATTACTAAAAAATCTCTATTTTTATGACAGTTACACTGTGTAAACTTTAAGGCATGATATGGATAGCTCATTTGTGATTTTAAGGCTCATAAATATATATATTTGTGTACACACATATATATTAAGGCTATACACATACATGAGTGAACATGCACACATACACACATACATTTCAGTGGATCTATTGTCTTGCTTCTTTCACTGATGAAGACTGAAAACCAAGTTTTCTTCTTCCTGTTCTCTGTGATTCTTGCCTGTGGCCTTCCATAAGCTTTCACTGGAAGGTCTACTGAACTAAGGCCTTCTTTTGTGTTTTTTAGTATTTCCCAGCTACCAGTGCCATACTCTGAGACTACTCTGGCTGTGTTGTCTTATCTCTGACTCCTGGTAGATGATAAGTCTCTCTCTCTCTCTCTTTCTCTCTCTCTCTGTCTTTCTCTCAATGTATAGGTTAAAAACTCAGCTGCCCTTTGTCTTTGAAGATAATGCTCCCAAAGGAAATTATTATATATTTTCAAATGTGTCTGGGATAGAGGTAAAAAGAAAGTCCTAGAAGATGGAGATGGGAAAAAAATGAACAAAAGGGAAAATGTGGAACTGAACAAATTGCTGGAGAAACTAGAGTTTAAAGAAAAAAAACCTTAAAACATCTCTAAATGGGACTGCAAAAAATATAAATATTTCTCAGTACTATCTGGAATTTTTTTTTTTTTTTGCTTTTTGGAGGGGGGAAGGCAGGGCAATTATGGTTAAGTGACTTACCCAAGGTCACAGGGCTAGTAAGTGTTAAGAGTCTGAGACTGGATTTGAACTCAGGTCCTCCTGACTCTAGGGTTGGGACTCAATTCACTGCACCATGTAGCTGCCCCAAACTATCTGGAACTTTTACAAAAATTGACCATGTGCTAGGATTCAGAGGTATCGTTAAAAATGTAAAAAGATAGAAATAGTTAATAAACATTTACAGACTTTAATGTAATAAAAATAGTCATTGGTTTGAGGACTTAGAAACAAAAGAGACAGACCTAAATAGAGACTTAACAATAATATCTTAAATAATGAGTAGGTGAAAGAACAAATCATTGAAACAATGAATAACTCTGTGAAAGAAAATGATATGAATAAACAACATGCCAAAATTTCTGGGATGCAGCTAAAGCAGTACTCAGGAGAAAAATCATATCCCATGAATAAACTAGATTGTCATTTTTAAAAGTTAGAAAGCCAATGAATGAACAAACCTAAAATAAGTACAAAAGAAGAGATATTAACAATGAGAAAGGAAAGAGAAATTGGAAACAAAAACCCCCATAGAAATGATAATTAAAACTAAAACCTGGTTCTTTGAAAATACTAATAAAATGTATAAATCTTTAGATAATTTGATTAGGAAGACCAGAAAATCAAATTAATAAAAGACCAAGACAGCAAGATGAAATTACAACAAAACCAGAAGAAACAATAATTGGAAAGCTAAAGGCAGAAATTAAAGACATAAAGTTATAGATAAAGACATAAAATTTGCTGATGATATGACGATACACTTGGAAGATCCTAGGGAAACAGCAAAGAACTTAATTGAGACAATAGCTTCAGCAAAGTTGCAAGCTACAAAATAAATTCTCAAAAATCAGCATTTCTATATAATGACAAAAAAACACAAGAAGGGGAAAATAGAAAGGGAAATACCATTCTAAATAACTACAAAATGCATAAAATATCTGGTGATCAATATATTAAAGTACCTAAAAACTTGTATAGATTTAATTACAGAATTTTTTTTGACATATAAATTAAGGTGTTGGTCTAACCTTATTCCATATGCCCTAATACATTTTAAATGGATATGTTACCTTAATATTAAAAATCATACTATTAAAAAGTTAGAAGAGAAACAGATCATGTACTTCTCACAGGTATAGGTGGGCAATATATTCTTACCCAAACAATAGAGAGGGGCAATGACAAAAGATAAAGTAGATAACTTTGATTATATGAAACTGAAAAGTTTCTTCACAGATAAAATTTATGCATCTAGGATAAGAAAGTGGTCAAATGGGAGGTGGGGGGGGAGGATTCTATGTATTAAATTTCTCTGAAAAAGGATTCTAGATATTTAAACAATGAATAAATGTGAATTTATTTTCTCAAATAAAATTTCTCTGAAAAGAGATCCTAGATATTTAAACAATGAATAAATGTGACTAATAGCCATTCCCCAATAGAAAAGTGGTCAAAGAATATGAACAAATCATTCTCAAAAGAATTGCAAAGTATTCACAACTATATGAAAGAATCCAAATCACTAGTCATAAATAGTAAATACAAATCAAAACAACCTTAAGGTTTTAACATCCTGTAAATTGGCAAAAAAAAGTGACAAAAATGGCAATAGCACATGTTGGCAAGATTGTGGACTGATAGGCATGCTAATATATTGTTGGTGGAGCTGTGAAATGGTATAACCATTTTGGAAAATAGTTTGGAATTATTGCAGAGTAACAAAAAAGTCCATGCCCTTTCAGTCAGAGACTCCATTACTGGGTTTGTTCTCTGAGGAAATCATCAATGTGAAAAAAATTCCCATGTGCACCGAAATTTTTGTAGCATCACTTTTTGTGACAGCCCTGAATTAGAAACAAAGCAGCTGCCTGTCCATTGGGGAATGACTAAACAAATTGTTGTATATTGATGTAATGAAAAATTGCTGTACTTTAAGAAATGATGTGTTGTGATGATTATGCTATGATATGATGCGATGAAGCATGTAGGATCTATGTGAACTGATACATAGTGAAGTGAGCAGAGCCAAGAAAACGATATACATATACAGTAACTACAACAACGTAAACGGGATGAACAACTATACACCCCCCCCAAAAAAAGTTGAATGAAACAAAATTATAAAGGTCAAGAAGAACTCAATGAAAACATATTCCAGGATACCTCCAACCCATGCCTTCATATAAGTGGGAGGTCCACAAGTGTTGCACATTGCATATGGTTTTGGACTTTCTCAATGTAGAGTGATCACTTGTGTTGATTTTTTCCTCTATAACAACACTGTCTGTTCTATGGGATAGCTCTCTGGGAAGAGGAAAGGGAAGGGGAAGACTACTTGGTATAACTGTGATGATGTAAGAAGATGTCCATAAAACTTATTTAAAAAAAAAAACCCCACATAACCTGGTCCCAATCTATCTTTCTAGGCTCATTGCACATTTTGCCTCATCCTGGACTTTGTGATCTAGCTACACTAGCCTTCTCTCCGTTCCTCACACAGTACACTCCATCCTCCTTTCTTTGTAACTTTTGATTGGCAATCCTCTATCTCTATGCCTGCAATGTTCTCCCTCCTTAACTGTGGCTCAGAATCCCTCCCTTCCTTTAAAGTGCAGCTCAAGTACCATTTTTTGCATGAAGCTTAGTTCTCTCCCTTCAAAATTAACTAGAATGTACCTACTTAAATTGTGAGGTTTTTGAGGGCAGGTATTGTCTTTTGAGTTTTTTTGTGTCCCCAGAACTTAGCACAGTGCCTGACATGTAGTGGATGCTTAATAAATGCCTATCGACTGACTGATTTTTTAATATATATTTATATTTATTCACTTTACATTTATCTTATGTCTATTTTTGTACTTTGCCATCTTCCCCCTTAATGTAATATAATGTCAGTTCATAATGAGTAGAGATTGTTTCTTCTTTTTGGGATTTGTCTTCTCAGTGCCTAGTCTAGTACTGCTCTTAATAAATATTTATTGATTAACTAAAGGAGACGTCTCTAAAGTATTTTGGAAACCTAAAAAAGTTATAACAATGTATAATTGTGTTTTGTCATTGTTGTGGCAAAAATATTTTTGACAGTTAATGCCATTAATACATTTATACATGGTATGACTTGGTGATTTCTTGTTTGTTTGTTTTGCTAGCATTAAACAATTTTTCCTCCTTTAATAAAATGGTAAGATCAGCGGTAATGTATGGAAGCATTTCTATGTTGAAAGTTATTCTGAAAAAGAAGCAAAAGTAATTTGAAAATCCTACCCAATGTAATATTAATTTTCAAGTGAGAATGATTAGACAAAGTTGCACTGGGAAAAAGTTGTAGCCAGTGAAAAATGAGTACTTTCTGTAGGTCTTTGACATGACTGAAGCAAAAACATCCAGAAAACATATTCTTCTTTTACTATAATGCTGAGGGCTTATTCTGGTCTCAGATTTTTTTTGGTCTGAGTTTATAAACTGGTAAAAAGTTACTGAAGTTACAATTCAAGAAACTTGGGACAGTTAAGTAGCACAGTGACTAGAGTACTGGTCCTGGAGTCAGGAGGACCCGAGTTCAAATCCAGCCTCAGACACTTGATGCTTACTAGTGGTGTGTGACCCTGGACAAGTCATTTAACCCTGATTGCCTTATAAAACAAAAAACAATAAAACCCTCATAGTTTCATTTGTAACAAAGAAAAAAAAACCTCTTAAAAGTAAAATCAACAATTCATTTTCTAAATCATTATTTTCACATTATCTCATTTGAGATAACTCACAACAACCCTGTGACACAGGTGTTGTTATCTCTATTTTATAGTCGAAGAAAATGACGCAAACAGAGCTGACATGCCCAAGGTTACAGTTATTAAATATCTGAGGTTGAATTTGAACTCAGGACTTCCATGACTCCTGGCTCAGTGGTTGCAGCACTAAGCCATTTAGCTGCCAAATAATTATGCTCTTAGCAAAACCTCTATGAAAAGGGAGTAAAGAGTCCTCAGCAGTTGGGTAGATCCAATCTGGGAAATTTATGGGAGGTCATAGATAAGAGTCACACAGGATGCTTGGCATAGATAGGTTAAAATCTGCATTGTTGGAAGGAACATCCAAATCCATGAGATCAGACATCTGTTTGAGTTTTGAGTTAATCAAAAATTTTTTTTAAATTTATGACTCAAACTTAACAAAGTGCTTTTGGAGCTATGAAGTAGGCATATAAAGCATAATGTATTTTGAATTTTATCTAATGCCAACTTGATTTTTTTTTTCCCAACGGCTGCTACTAAATGTATTCTGCTTTACTCTCCTATATAAGCTCTTGCTGTCCTTATTCCTTCTATTCAGACTGCAGATCAGGTCTCCTAAGAGTGGCTGGCTACAACTCCCCTTTCAGAGCTCTAGGGAAGAACCCATTATAAGTGGGTGGGGTGGGGAATTTTATAATAACATCAGCCTGAGCCCCTAGTCCAGTGTGTCTCCCTCATATCAATTTCTATTTAATGTTTTCTCAATATCATCTATAGTAGTGTCCCTGTTATCAATTTAATTGATCTATATCAATTAGCTTTTACAAAGAAAGGAATATTTACTGAAAAGACATAGAACCAATGTGGGAAAAAAAACTCGCTTTATCTTTCCTTCTCCTTCCACTCCTCCACTAACTGGATCTTACGTTCTATCTACTGAGTGATGTATAGTTGTGTGCGATTACTTTGACCAAGTAATAATACTGGTAAGATTTCATTGTGTAACAGCAATGGTGATAGAGGTATGTGTTTTTACTTACGATGTGACCCAAAAGGCTGGCTTTGACTAGATGAAATAGGATTGAACTAGTGTCTCCTCCTTTAATTAGTTTTCCATCAGTTAAATGATGGATTTTTTTTTTTTTTACTGGTTTGGGCCTCTTTCTTTGAAGGGCCACCAATTGGCCCTTCAAGATTAGTCAACTAACTGTCTGTGGCCATTCCACTACAGACAGGTATGAATATATTCTGTGTCTAAGAACTACCTGAAAATAACTGCAGCAAACTGTTGCAGTTTGTTAGAGTTCCACAATATTTTGTTTTGGGAGGTGACAGCAGTCTCTAGGCTGTTGGGGCCAGTCTATTGACTGAATCCTTTCAGCTCTATAGCTATAGAGGGATAAGAAAGGAAATGACCTTTTTCTAGGAGTTTAGTAATGAATGGGAGGAGTGAGATAGGGCGGTAGCTTAAGGGTATGAAAAACTCAAATGAAGGAAGGGGTGTGTGTGTGTGTGTGTGTGTGTGTGTGTGTGTGTGTGTGTGTGTGTGTGTGTGTGTGTGTGTGTGTGTGTTCAAGGTGTGGGGAATGCTGGCAGAGTTTGTTGGTAGGAAAGAGCCGATAGATAAAGGATAGAAGACTAGGGAGAGGGTGTGATTGAAGGGGCTTGCTCCAAGGAGGAAAACTGCTTTTTAGTTCTTGCTACTGAAATAAAATATTTTGCAGAGGAAACGATCGAGGAGGTGGGCTTGTTTTTTTCTTTGAGTCTTCCTGTATTTTTTCAAGAGGGATGGTAGGCCTAAAAAATGAGTTAGAGAGTCAAGGAGTGAAATGCCAGGAATAATCAACTAAATAAACTGTCAGAAGGGCATTAATTATTTAGTTTAGTGGGGGTATTTAAACTTTAGGGTGTGGATTATTTTACAACAGGCATGCCAAGATATCACCTGGAGAAATGCATGCAGGAGAGATTAAGACCTTTGGAACTTAGAACTAAAAGAGTTGGACAGCCAAATTAGTTGGGCAGTACTTCTTAAACTGTGGGTGCCAACCCACAGTTCAAGAAGTGCTGAAGAGGTCATGAGTGGAAAAAATTTAAGAAGGCCTGGGGTAGAGGGCTTCCTCTGTCTCTTTGTGTGTTTCTTTGACTCTGCTTCTCTTTCTTGGATGGGGAGAGGCCATGGTTCCCTGGATACCAGAGACTCCAGTGGTCTTGCAAGAGCCCATGTGGAAAACTGGCAGCTTAATACAATGTAATTATTTTTAGAATAAAAAAATTGGGGTTTAAATACCACCTCTGGTGTGTAATAATGAGCAAATTAATTTTTTTCTTTTTTCTGCAGAGGGGAAGGCAGGGCAATTGGAATTAAGTGATTTGCCCAAGGTCACATGGCTAGTAAGTGTGTTGAGTGTCTGAGGCCGGATATGAACTCAGGTCCTTCTGACTCCAGGGCCTGTACTCTATTCACTGCACCACCTAGCCACCCCTGATGAGCAAATTTCTTAACAAAATGAAGGTGTTGAACTGAAGGGCCTCTGAGGTCTTTTCTAGCCCCCAGATTTAGATCTATGATTTTTAGAAGGTGAGATATCATGTCAAAATGAGATGGGGGCTGGGGAGGAGTATAAGTGGCTGCCATTGGGCAAAGATCTAGGTGACTATTGATCTGGAATCCTTTGACTGGACAATTCACTTAAAAAGCCTCCTCCCTACCATAGACTTTGAAGGAACAGCAAGAGAATGGGTTTCCTTAAAAGTTTTCTTGAGAATACTTGCTAGTGGCTTTTGAGTATCTTTTGAGTTCCTATTTCATTCATTTGAATATAGCACAAGTGTATTTTCCTTTGGGTCAGCAGATGTTGGGAAGGAGAAGAGAATCTTAATAATGTTGGGGGCAAGTATGAACCAATAGTGACAAATTTATGAAATATCATGCCGTAATGAATTTACATTTTAAACCCTAGATGGAGCAGAGAGTAAAGGGGAGGAGGGGCACTTAGCAGGATGCTGGGAGGGCTGACCAGAGCATTCACAGAGATTGAGACTAGGCTTTGCTTGTAAAGGTGGGAGACTGATGGAAAGAGGGCCAGGTTAGTTCAACTAAGTTCGGTTCAGTTCAGCTTGTGTTCAGGGTGCCACTTGGTGGTACATGCAGAGATTGCACCTTGAGTAGCTATTCCGTATCATATCCCTAGGAGACATCTGGGCATTGAAGACACCTACATCTTTTTTCTCCTTGGGACCCTACATAAGGCACAGTTGCTTCTTCATAATAGAAAACCACCTGTACCAGTGAAGCTCCCTTGCAGATGGAGAAGAGGGTACCCTTCATCTTATGAAGATATATCTAAATTCGCTTTAGTGCTTGTATATGTCAGTCTTGTTAGTTATGAAATTAATGTGTCAGAACAAAGGAATAAATTTAAGCAATGTCAAGATACAACAATTATTAATAAATGTATTAATTTCAGTGATTATGACCTCTTTTCAGTTGTGAGGATTTGTTTATTTGAATTGAGGATCCCTTGATCAATTCAATTCAACAGGGGTGGCTAGTTTCTTTGGTTCGGTTATCAGTAGGAGTCAGACAATGTCGTGGAATGCCCCAAGTTCAGCATGATGTGGGGGTAGGGACAGAGCAGAGGCAGTATGCCAGGGTAAAGTGAGCATTTTTTCCCAAGCTTTCCTAATACAATTCTGAGCAGGATAACCAACAACAAAATCATAGTTCATCATTTTTTCAAGCCAAGAGAGAGAGGTCTTCAGACACATGCGTAGGGGTTGGCTGAGACCACAGCACAGTGAAAGTGGCAGTAGCAGTATTGGTAGCAGTAGTTTTGGCAACAGCATCGGGAGTGTGTAGATGGACAGTAAAGGGACAGAACGCCTGATCAGAACAAAATTTCAGGGCATCTTGGTGCTAGTACTGGGTGCAGGACTGTGTACTATTTGGCAGCTCCTTTGCCCATTATCCAGTTCCC
Source organism: Pseudochirops corinnae (assembly GCA_028646515.1). NCBI lineage: Eukaryota > Metazoa > Chordata > Mammalia > Diprotodontia > Pseudocheiridae > Pseudochirops > Pseudochirops corinnae. The sequence continues at coordinate 140,500,653 of CM053591.1, forward strand.
AGTGAAAGTTCCAAAACAGAGACGAGCATTTGTGATCATGAGGAAGCAGGAGTCCTATCTGGGTAAGGACCAGAGCACAGACAAGCAAGGGAGTGACCAGACTCTTTGCAATATCACTTTGGAAGCACCAAAAACTTGTAGGCCCCCAGATCTAGTTTTCACTTGCTGTGAAAGCAGTAGAAGGACATAAAAGATTAAAGTTCATATAGTCATTCAAGTATCCAAAGTTAAGAAATAGACTGGGAAAATGAGCAAATAACAAGAATGAAACAACAACAAACCTGACCATAAAAACTACAATGCTGACAAAGAAGCTCAAGACACAAAATCAGAAGAAGATAATGCCTTGCAAATCTCTACAAGCAAAGCCTCAAAGGAAAATGCAGATAGGAAACAAGACCAACAAGAATTCCTATAAGAGGTAATAAAAGAGATTTTTTTAAAAAGACCAAAATTTTATTTTAAACATCCAATAAGAATGGCAGAGGAAAAATTGGGAAAAGAAATAAGAGCTGTGCAAGAAAATTATGAAAAGAGAATTAATGGCTTGGGAAAAGAGGTATAAAAATACTGAAAAAAACAGCTCCTTAAAAGTCAGAATTGACCAAATGATAAAAGAGGTATAAAATCTCACTGAAGAAAATAACTCTTTAAAAATTAAAATTGCTTAAGTATGATCTTGAGGCAGTACAATGAGGTGGGAGTCAAGGTGATTTCTATTGATTATTAGGGTAATTTCAGCAAATCACTTAATCTTTTGGATCTTTGTGGTTATCAGAGGTTGGACTAAATGATCTGCATGGATACTTATACCTCTAAAATTCTAGGTGTGAATTGCATACATTTTAAATTTCTCATCAAGGTTAAGCCTTATTCATTAAAAAAGACAACAAACCTCATTGTCCTTTGTCCATGTGGCCAGTTCTAATTACCCTAGTAATTTATCCATCCTGAAAGCGCCTTTCAGCAGCACATTTCCCTATAATCTAGTAGGAAAGTCTCAACAAGGCAGTCTTTCTTTTCCTCTCTCCCTTCACTCATCCTTCCCTCTGTCTCTTCTTCTCTCTCTCTTTTCCTTCTTTCCTTCCTTCCTTCCTTCCTTCCTTCCTTCCTTCCTTCCTTCCTTCTTTCCTTCCTTCCTTCCTTCTTTCCTCCTTGCCAGGGACTGTGCTAAGTGATAGGGCTAAAACATAAAAAAAAAATGAAGCTTTACATTGAGTAGCTATTCTGTTTCATATTCCTAGGAGACATCTGGGCATGATGACACCCATGTACTAAGCTCATCGTGGAGCTTACATTCTTTTGGGGGTGAACAATATACACAAAGATAAAAATGAAATATATATAGTGTAATTTTGAGAGTAGCTGGGGAAGGGGAAGACATTATCAGGCTCATGATAAACATTATTTTAATTAACTTTACTGATTTAACAAATCCCAAGTGGCAGACCAGATTTAAACTTAATTTTTTACAATTAAAATGAAAAGTAATTGTAAGCTGTAGTTGAATGAAAAAAACTTTTGAATTAAATGTTTCATAAAGCTAAGCTCTAGAGGGATACCACATTTTCTTCTTGACCTCTGCTCCACTTCTTTTTACTAATGCAGTTACCGTATCAAGACAGCCACAGGGTGCCCAATCACTGGTTTTCAAGCCAAGCTAAAGGAAGAACTTAGTTGAAAGGGAAAATGCCCATGGTAGAAGCATATTTATTTGCTGTTATAAATTTCCCAGAAGGAAAGGATCACGAGAATTTAAATGTAAACTACTTCCCCTCTCCCTCTTTAATATATGAGCTGGTTGTTGGAAAGGGCAGAAAAAAGTATTTTCACATAAAGAAGTAATAAATCAATTTGGGAAGAATATAAGGTAGAGAAGAATGCAATTGATTTATTTCTTCTTTTGTTTATTCAAAGCTTCATTAGTTTGAGAACTGAAGAGTATTTGTCTAGTAGGAGAATGGTAGGGACCAGTAGGAGTGCAATTAGTAGAGAAGCCTCTTTGTGTGGTACAGATTTTACTGTAAGGACCAACTACCTCTAGGCTTGTAGTTGAGAGCTGGGAGTTACCCAGAACACATGCATTTCCTTCCTTTCTTATGTACTTTGTTTCCAGGTTTCTATAATGGTATGCCCATCCTATCTCTGTCTCCCCAGATATCACCACCACAACAACAATCCTAGATACCAAGTACATTGGTGGGAAAGTATGACCCCTCACAAGGACATTGGTGGGAAATTGTTATTTGTGGACTCTGATATATTGATTATTCCTGTGTTTGCTTTGCTCTACTGTTTATGTTTATCTTTGCTTTATTGTTAATAAATGATTAAGTCTAATTGTTATCATTGTGAGTAGATAATTTATGTAAATAAGAAGTAGAGGGAAAAGGCTCAAGAGCTTGGTGGTGAATAAGTGTATCTCCCAAAATACTGTTACCCTTAGGACCCTGAGAAAGTTGGAGTATAATAAGGTAGTAATGGTTCCTCTCTGAGAATTCAGATCTGCTAGTGTGAGGGTAGGTTGGGGTTAACAAGTTAATACAGAGACTCATAAATAATTAAAGAATCTCAAAGTTGGAGAAAACTTAGAGGCAATTTCTCCAACCTGTATCTCTTTATATCTTTACAGAGTCCCAATAAGTGCTCATCTATTCTCTCCCTGAAAAGTTTTAATGAGAGGAAATCCACTACCTCCTATTGCAGCCAGTTCTAAATTTGGACAGCTCCAATTGTGAGGAAGATTAGTTTTGTATTAGCTTTGAATCTGTCTTTCTGATATGTCTACCCACTGCTCCTATGCCTTGCTTTTTGAGCACAGAAGACCAAATCTAATTCCTCTTCTCCTAAAAATACTTGCAGACAATTATCACATTCCCCATAAGATTTCTCTTCTCCATACTCAAAAGTTCCTGCCATCTTCATCCTCACATTTGTATGACATGATCTCCAGTTCTCCCACAATTTATCTTCCTCATCCAATACAAAACGAATCTTCCTAACAATTGGAGCTGTCCAACTTGACAATACTCTTCTTAATATACGGAGCCCAGAATTGAACCAGATACTTGAGATGTGGTCTGACCAGGGCAGAGTAAAGCAGAAGTATCACTTAACCACATGTTATTAATAATTCAATAATAAAAAATATGCTTGATGATAAAAAATGCTTAGTGAATGGAATTTAATTAAAAAGGAGGATGATTACTTATATAGTTGGAATAAGTAACAATAGAGAGACAGACACTCAGTCTGGTTATTTAAAAGACATAACTTATTGCAGCTGTTCAGCCAATGGAAAGAGGCTGTTTCTACCCACATGGTGGGAGAATGTAGAAGTCCCAGGTATCTCCCATGTTAGTGTCTCCACGTTACATGATCTGGAAAGAACAAAATATAGCCCTGTTATACTTAGGTTTACTTCCTGTCGTTCCCCAAATGTGGTCCCCTTTCATATATATATATATATATATATATATATATATATATATATATATATACACACATATATATATGTACTTTAAATATATATATGTATATATATATAATATGTGGTTCCATATATGTATTGGTATTTAGATATAGGTTTATGTGTGTGTAAATACACACAGATGCAAACATCTATATGTGTGCATATATATAGGAGATAAGTGTGTGTGTGTGTACTTTTACAGGACACATACACACAAATATATGTAAGGAGATAGAGATAGATTATGCATATAGGTATATTTTGTCTTTTCTAAGAGAGTGTAAACTCTGAAGATAGGGGCCGTTTGACACGCTTTGTTTTTGTCTCCCCAGAGTCTACTACAGAGCCCGACACCTAGAAGATGCTCCTTAATTCGTGATTGGAGGAATGATAAGGATTGATTGAATGAAAGTGAATCCCTTTCTGCAGATGGAACTTTCTCACCATGAGCTGCCCTCCATCTGCTAGGGGGGAAATTTCAGGGCAATTAACAATGCTAATTTCAAGACTGAGTTCTGTGAGGGCAAGACTTCCCCGACCAATATCTGCTACTCAGAATCTTAAGTTATTAGGCTTTCCTGGCGTAGTTGAAAAGTATGCTGGATTTGGAGGACTTTGTTTTCAATCCTGCCCTTCTTAATAGCCACAAGGCGTGGGATTAAATGGCTTCTGAGGCTCCTTCCACTTCTTGATCTACGATCAAATGAGAAAACCTATGCTTTACATAAGTGAAGTGTTTTGTAAAAAAGCATCCTACAAACCAAATTATAATTATTGTTATTATTATTGTATTTTAAATCCTATGTTCGCCGATCCTTTTACAACCCCAGCTGCCTAAAATCAGCAAAAATGCTTAGTACAGAAATATTAAAGGGCCCACGGGCTCGTATAATTACGGCAAAGCCCTGTTCCTGGTGCGCACACGCAGTAGTAAACAGGCACGCGCGCGCGCCGCGCCATTGGAATGCGCATGCGTCCTCTAGCAGGTCTGTTATCTCTCTTGCTCGGCGTATAGATTGTAGATGCCTGTTCCTTGCCCTCCTGCTCCTCTCATTGAGTCTGGACCGTGGAGGGCGGGCGAAGCCGCCCGAGAGGCGGGATGGGGTCGTGCTCGGGGGACAGGAAGCGGATTGTGAGGAGGAGGAGGGGCCAGCAGAGGGGGCGGGACCTGGGGGGGAAGCGAGAAGCCGCATCAACCATGTAAGCGCTGCCTGCTGCCGCTGTCGCCGGTCGCTGCCGCGGGCTCCTGCACCCCGCTGGTGTTGCTTTACTGCCCCTCCCCCCCGTTAAATTGAGGGACTGGGGGGGTAGTGACGGTCTGACGGGCGTGGGGGAGGGGAGGCGCAGGTGAGGGGGGAGGGGAGCGGGCTGCTGCGGGGCGGGGGAGGGGGTGGAAGGAAGTGAAGATGCGGTGGGGGAGAGGATCGGACCGTGGGAGGGGGCGTCCCGGGAGAGCTCGCGAGCCCGCCAGGCGCGGGGAGGCGGCCGAGGACTCTGGGCTGACTCCGGGTCATGTGCCGCGCGTCTGGACGGGCGGGGAAGGAAGGAGGGGGCAGGGGAGCTGATGGGAAGGGAGAATGACAGGTCCCCGGCTGCTCTCCCCGCGCCCCCCCTCGGCTCCTGGGGGTGGGGGGACCTCCTGACAGCGCTTTCGTTTTGGGAAGTTTTCTTTCCGCTACTATCCCGACCTCCCCAAATTTTGCAGTCCCGCCGGTGTCAGGGATGCGAAGTCCTGTGCTTTCTTCCAGGGATATTCATTCCTACACCGAGGCTTCTTGTTGTAGGGCTACGGGTGGGGGTGGCCCCTTGTTTCCACTTTAGAGAGTTGGAGTCGAAAGGAAAGTTTTTGGATGGCAGAAATGGGATGCGAACCGGGAGGCTTCTGAACGTGTTTACCTGGGATTTGGGCTTTTTAAAAGCCATTCCTCCTCAAAACCCCTCCAGGTTTCCTGGATAACCTGTTATTAAGTTTTCCTTGTAGTTCTTCCTTAATTGGTGGTTTTAACTGTAGCTTGAAAACTACTCTGCGAAGCCGTGGTGAGAGAAAGCATTGATTTGGGGAAAGGGGACAGAAATTAGCATCTTCTACCGAATAAAAAACCTCTATGTAAAGTTATTCATGCGCAATGTGAGAAGTGCTGGAATGTTGCTTTAAGAAACCTGTTTATCGTGGTTACCTTGGGCTGGTAGGTTTCTGTGGATGGGTGTGTGAATATGTCCTAGTCGTATCGATCCCGTGTATCCCGAGTTCTTAAGATTGTAGTAAACACATTCATCTATAATGGGGATGTTAGCATACAGATGTACAGAGATTAAATAAAAAATATATTTGCATATTTCCAAGTTCTTTGAAGTTTTTTCCTGGTACTTGAAAATAAACTTAAAGAAACAGCACCTGAAATACACGCAAACTACATATTTTAAAGGCATATTCTTAGCAGCTAATTGTTTATTATTATTTATTGAAGGGGGTGAATAGGCTAAGGCCTAGGAAGAGATAATAGGGACCTTCTTCATGGCACCCCATACTCCATTTTCTGCACAATACTCCTTTATAGTGGGAGTGACTGGCAGTTTTTTTTTCCTTCCCCTACTAATGAGAAAAAAATGTTATGCTGTGGTTTTCTACTTCAGTGGCTCCAGCAATCCATCAGTCAAAAACAAATGAAAGATCTTTAATGATCTCATAAGTTATAGTTTAGGATGTTCAGTTTTCTTGATGAGAAAAGTTCTACTGAATAGTTACTATTTTGTTATTCGGAATGAACTAAGAGAGCGATGTGGTAGGTCTATGCTAAGTTTCTGTTATCTGCTAAAAACATCCTGCCTGGGTCAGTTGTACTTAATTTCTGGCCCTGGTTAGTTTCCTATACCTATACTTTTTTGAAGTGGCATAGGGTTATGTGTTGATAAACTCATCAATTGTTTCAGTACATAGGATAGTACTTCTAAAAAGTAACTATTAAGGAAGGAATTAGTCCGTATTTCATTAGGAACTATTAACTTGAAAAAAAATCTGCTACTTTTAGAAGGCAATTTTTTCCCTCAAGAATTTTGGAAGCATCCCATGATACTTAGGCTTAACACTGTTTGATTACAATTATGTTGGAACATTTCACCCAGCTTTTTTTGTGGTTATTTTTATCTCCAAGTCGACATAATAAAAATTTTTATTTACACAGGAAAAATAGGCCCTCTTAAGTAAGGGTGATCTAATAGGAGAGTGCTGTAAAGGTTACTAACCCCCGTTTTATTGTGATTTGTACCCAATTTGGTGGATGGCTGATTTTCAAAAGCAGTGTAGGCCTTTCACCTACCTTATCCCATTTTCTGACCTTTAAGAGCTGCTCCCTGAGAACATTTTATTGTAGTTACCTTAGGTTCATAGGTGTATGTAGATGTACGTGTGAATATTTTCAGGCCTTAACCAATTTTAGTTTCCAGAGTTCTTAAATTTGTAGCAAGGTTGCCTCCTTGCTTGTCAAAGTCAGTGCCTGGTTATTACCCTCTTCTATCTCCCCATTCCACAAATACTTTATTTTAGTGAGTTGCTAAAATAGGCTACTGGATGTTAAAATTATGTCCAAGTCACTAGTAATTAGTTCTTTCTCACAACTTGGAGTTATTTTGGCCAGGAAGTATCTTGGCTTGGAATACTAGTGTTCAGATAAATTAAAAGTTGAACATCTCTGGAGTCATGTAAAAGATCTTGGTCTAATGTGAAAAACTGAAGCTAGGACTAAAATTTGACTTCCATTTTTCCTACCAATTATCAATGTGACAATTGACAAGTCATCTAACCATTGCCTCACTGTCCTTAACTTCAACAAAGGATAATGCTTATGTATCTCCTAGGGTTGTTGAGAGGATAAAATGAAATGATAATACATAGAAAAAAAAAATAAAGTCAATAGAATGTTAGTGTTATAGGGCACTTTTGAAAATACCTGGTCCAGCTCTTCCATTTTAGAGATGAGGAAATTGAGGCACAAAGTATTATTTGTTAAACTCATTTTCTGTTAAATATTAAGTTATTAATGGCCATATTTCTTTTTTTTTCTTTTTTTATGGAGGGGGGAAAGTAGGGCAATTGGGGTTAAATGACTTGCCCAAGGTCACATGGCTAGTTTTTGTGTTAAATGTCTGAAGTCAAATTTGAACTCAGGTCCTCCTGACTCCACATCTGATGCTCTATTTACTGTACCACCTAGCCGCCTGGGGCCATACCTTTCATTCGTAGATAGCAGATAGGGAAGCAAAATTATCCAAATCAGTGTACTATTCTCGTTATACTCTTGAAACAATTCAGAGAGAAGCAGAAACTTTGTTGAGTCTATTAGTATAATTGAACTGTTAAAAATTTTTTTCCCCTCTCAGATGACCCTAAAATCCGTTAAGAAAACCCCCAGCTCTCTAAACTGAGTTTTTAAGAAAGAGATTAGTGTAGTAGAACCTTCATGGCATTGGAGTCTGAAGACCTTGGTCTTTCTGCTCTGCTGCTTATTTAATCTTAGTTAAATAATTTTTTCTCTAGGGGCCTCAGTTTCCTCATGTATAAAATGATAGCAGTTCACTATAATCTCTAGTATCCCTTTCAGAGCTTAGCTGGAGGCAAGCATACTATCTCATTGCATTGCAAAAATGTCTAGGAAGTATTACTTAGGATGACTACTTTCTCCAATAAGTAATGTTAAGGGAAAAATTTTAAAAAGCAAGTTGATGAAAAGTGCATGAGGCCGGTTTGCCTAGTGGATAGGATACTGGTCTTGGAGTTAAGAACATCTGGGTTCAAGTCTATCTTTAACATGTAACAGACCCTGTGACTTGGACCAAGTTATTTTATCTCTCAGTGCCATAGACACTTCCCTGACACAGGGGTTCTTGATGTAGGTTTTGTGACTTTTTAAAAAAAGTATTTTTGTAACTTGTTGATTTCCTTTATAATCCTACGTATTTTATTTTATGCACTAAAAAAATTCTGAGAAGAGATCCATGGACTTTGCCAGACTGCCAGAGAGAGCCACGACAAAAAAAGTTTTACCCTGCTCTAAGGCTAGAGATTGCTGAAAAAATGCTGATCTGTATTGTTTGAGGGAATTTTCTTACCCTATGTTAATTAAATCGTAGGTTCAATCCTTTTTAATGAAAAATAAAACCTTGACAAAGGGGTTAATAAACTCAGTTAAAAGCCTTTTTCTAATAAATTTTACTATATACGTCACTTTTTTTCTTAAATACCCTAAAATTCAATCCTTATAAGTTGTTTGCTCTTGCTTTTATCTCATTATTAAGGAGCAGAATTGTCACATTAGCTTCATCGCCAGTTTTTAGTGTAATGCATTTTGTTTGGTACTTGCTTTGGAAGGAATGTTTTTGTGATTTTAAAGGCTACATGTACCATCATTTCGATCTAAGGCTAGTTGTATGAATACAGTTTAGTTAAGGACTCTTTTTATGAACTAGAAATCCATTTTCATATGTGTGAATTCTCCCGAGGTTAGCTGTTTGTTGCTGACTCTTGGGCTTCCAAGATATCTTAAAGTTTTCATTTTGTCTTTGTTTTCCCAGACACATGAAATGGCCACAGATGACAAGACGTCACCAACATTGGACTCTTCTAATGATCTGTCTCGATCTCCTACTAGTCCCTCTCATCTCACACACTTCAAACCTTTGACTCCAGATCAGGATGAACCTCCTTTTAAATCAGCCTATAGCTCTTTTGTAAATCTTTTTCGATTTAGTAAAGGTAAAACTTTATATTTTGAAAATCAAGGAACCCATATCTCTGATAAAGAAAATCTGAAGTTCCTTTCTTCAGCATTGCTTTTACATGCCTTCTTGAAATATCAACAAGGCAGCAGCTTTAACGCTTCTACTGCCAATAAGGAAAAACTGCTTAGTAAGGAAAAGGTGGCATCATCAATTAAATCTTGAGCAGTAGAAATTAAATGTCCTTGGATATATGAGGTTCTGAATTGAAAACTGAGTACTAAAAAGAAGTCCCTCATTGAAAAAAAAAAGTATCAGTACTTGATGTTTTCTTTTTCATGCTAAATGCCTTTTTCTCACCTCAGAGGTAGCTTCTCTTAATTTTTAAGTTTATAGGACAGATATTTGCTTGTGTGCTTTTTCCTCTTCTCCCTTCCCCTCCTTCCCCCCCCTTTCCCTCCCCTTCCCCTTTTTCTCTCTTCTTGAGAAATAGCAACAAGATTCTAATCAAAGCAGTAAAGGAATGAAGATGTGTTCAAAGGTAGCAATTAAAGGAAAGTTTTTTTAAAAAATACTCAGGAAGTTACCAAATATATTGCTGACTAAATCTTTTAGACTGAAGTTCAAGGGTGATAGATTACCAGTGTGACAATTTTTAAAACCTTTGTTTACTTGAGCAAGCTTTTCTTGTCTAAGGAAAAATTAGAAAAGAGCTGAGTTAATGTTTTGCTTTACATGTGACTGTGCCATGTGAAATACTTTGTTAAGTCAGTCTAGTGATGGTCAGTGTTTTAAGGATTTATGCATTCAGTTCATTTAGTTTTGTAGACACGTTACAGAATGTAAAAAATTGTCTAACAGTAAGGTTAATATTTGCATATGTTAATTCAGTTTAAAACGAAGTTTAAAATGTAAAAAGTAGAGGCAAAGGTGATTTAATTTATCTCATTTCTCTTTCTTTTTGAGCTCCCTTTATGTCTTCAGTACCATATGTTAGATTTTTCAGATGATGACAGCTTGTCTTCTTCTGCAGAGAGACCAGAAGGTGGACAGGGAGATCAGCAATCTCTGAGTGGAAGTTGGGCTAGTCCTCAACACTCTTTGAGGACACAATCTGTGAGGTCCCCTGTAGCCTATAAAAAGCAGCTTAATGAAGATCTACATCATCGATCATCTAGTGTATTAGGTAAAAGAAAGTTTTTTTTCCTTGAGCTGCCTTTTTTTGATGATAAAATGTTATTTTCTTAATTATTATTTTCCTAGATTGTTTTTTGACTTATCTTTCTCCTTTATAAAGTCTTGATTTTGAGTGATTAGAGGTTGTTTAAAAGAATGAAGTTTATAAGGTTGTTAAGGAAAGAACTTTGTTTAGTGTTTAAAAAAGCACCTTTCTTGGTGTTTATTATGCTTCAGTCTATGTTAAGTAGAGAGCTCCTGATTGACTTGCTTGAGTTTTAGTGGTTCATAGTTTGTAGCATCTTCAGAAGAAAACTGACTGGTTTTAACTTCACACATGAGTTGTGCATTAATGCTTTGGTGGCACTTCTGACATGGGCTCCTTTCCCTCTAGAGGCCTTTCTCTCATGTTATATCCCTTCCTCACTTCTGCTTTTTTCAAAGTGGCAGAGCAGATTCAGTTTCTGCTGTCTCAGATGGTCTTGGTACCCTTACTGTCACTCTTTCTGCATCTTTACTTGATTCTTCTTCCCTGTCAAGGATTTGGATCAGTGCTTAAAATAATAAACTAATAAATGAAGGGGGCCTGGAGAACTTGGTTCTCCCCTCTCTTTTTAGTTAGGAACATGGACAGGTCATGTTCTTCTTTTGCTCTCACACATTCCTTTTTGTGTCTTTTCCTCAACAGTGGGAAGGCGGTCGAAATTCATGTCATCTTACTGGGAGTGGTCCCCTTACATGTGATTCTCAGGCACCAAATGCAAATGACTTAAGGATGGGAGCTTGTGTATGACTGAGAATCCACTGTGATCCCAGTAGCTTCTTTTTATATCTCTCCCTTACTTGTTAAATCACAAATCACAGACTGCTACCTTGCTATAGTCATCCTGTGACTCAGAAGAAATTGTACCTGGGATTTTTGTCATTCTTTATAAGGCAGTGTAGCTGAGGTGTCAGAAAAATTATTCATAAAGTCTAGTTCTTTGAAGAGATCTCCTATAAGCTCTCCCCCATGTTCATGTTTATATATCCCTTTCACTACTTTGATCACAATGTATACCTTCTATTTTCCCACCTTTGCCCCAGACTTTCAGACATATGACAAACTATCTCAGAACTAAATGATGACAAAATATTTCTTAAGCACTTACTATGTGCCAGGTACTGTACTAAGTAAATACAACCACGCAGGAAAATCCCTGCCCTCAAGGAGCTTATGTTCAAATAAGAGAAAGACAGTATATAATGGGGAGTAAGGAAGTGGGGGTGAGGGAGTGTGCATTTGGCAGCAAGGTTTGAAAATGTCCAGCAAATGATGGGGAAGTCTAGTTTTAGGTAAGAAAAGGTTAAAGCTCATCTATGAGGACCCTGGGGGAGAATCCTGGTAGTTCTGGTGGGAGGGAGTTGTTGAGGCAGCTGAAGTGGAGGCAACATGGTATAGAAATGGTATGGAATGGAAATAGAGTAACCTAGTGAATTTGGGGGTGCTTGTTACAAGAGTAACTTCTACTGTGCATGATGTGCATACACAGTAGTGGATTAGTGGGTTATTGCAGGGGAGCTGTCTAGTAAGGAACTACAACCTTTCACGCATGTTTTTGATTTGTTCATCTTCATTCTTTCCTTTAAGTTAGTGACCTTAAACCTGGCCCAATCTGTGCATTAGTGTTCTTTTGTATTCTGATTCTATTTTAAATGCTGTCCAGTGGACCCAGCAGAGTAAAGAGTATGGCTCAAGATAGTCAAGGCATCTCAAGTGATCAGAGACCTTCTGAGGACATTTAAACTAGATCAGAGCTGTTCTGGGACATCTTAAATTCTAGGAATCTTTTGGAATTTTGGTTTTTAGAGGAGTATCAGTGGGTTACAGAAGGTTCTGTGGCTGATTCTTGATGTCAGATCCTTTTAGTAGGAATGGGTGATCAATTTGCTCATGAAGGACTTCCAGATTTTTGATTTACAGCAGCTCTAGAGGTAACAGGTTCAGCCTGGAATGAGACTTTGATCATGTCATTCTGCCTTTATAAGTCTGTAATGGACAGTTTTTGTTTGCTTTTTAATCTAACATTTTCCTCCTTTTGAGAATGCTTGTATATAAGTATTGCTAAATGGCCCTGTAATTTTGGTAGTGGAATTTGAACCATTTTCTTACTTTGTTACCCTCACCATTTTTTCTTCCTAATCTCTTCCTTGGGTTCAGCATTTTCCTCTTCCTTGGGTTTAGCATTTTCTATTTCCTTTGGTATAAGGGCCCCTAATCCCTTAGGAAACTATTTTCTATATTTATATAATTTATAAATTTCTGTTTGTATCAGAGATAACTTTTAAATGAAAAATTATTCTACATATTTCACTTAGAATTTTTTGCTATTTTCAGCCCATATAAAATGTAGTCCAAACCTATTTTTTAAAAAAGTAAAAGCTTATCTTTTAAAATAAAGGCACATGTTTAGCACTAACATGAGCATTCACTGAAAACCAAGTATATTTTGTGCATACATATGTACACTAAAGAATCTAACAATGTTTTAATGTTTTTTAAGTTCTGAATTTAATAAACACTAAAAATATTTCTGTATAAAGAACAGAAAACAGTATTATATTTATAACCATAAATTTAATCTATTAAGTGCAAATTGCTTTTTAAAAAAGTTTGTAATACATTCATTTTGTTACTTGCAGAGCTGTCCTGCTTGTCTGGGTTTTCCTCCAAATTTCCATCAATTTCCTTCTAAAGATTCTTCAATGACTGTATTATTTCTTCTTTTTTGGCAACACAGTCTTCCTTTCTAGTTTTGTTTTTTTCTTCTCTCTCCAGTTCTCCCTCTTCCTTTCTCCAGAAAAATGGGGAAAAAAAACATGGTCCTTTTTAACAAGTAGAGTCAAGCAAAACAAACTAAAAATTTTCCATGTCCAAAAATGTATCTTTTTTTGTGTTTGGCAATTATCTCTCCACTGTCAAGAGGTAGCTTGCTCTGTCATTGGTCTGCTGGTGGTTTTTCATTGAATTGATAAAGGGTTTTAAGTGTTTCCAAGTTAATAGAATCTTTTCAACCCTTCCCAGACACCAGAAGGAAAGCAGAAGCTGTCATAGGAGGCCATGATCCTCGAACAGCTGTCCAGCTTCGAAGTCTCAGCACAGTATTAAAGCGTCTCAAGGAAATCATGGAGGGGAAAAGCCAGGTATTTCCTAGAAGCTTGTGAGTGTTAATAAGCAATGGTTTAGGTAATGCCATGATCACTAAAAACATGGTATAAATGTCTTCTGAAAGAAGAGTTCATGCTGATGCTTATTTCAGCCATTAATGCTGTTTGTTCCCTCTACTACCAGTATTCTGAATGAGCTCTTGTACAAGAGAGAGAAATGGTATGTGTTTTCCCTTTCTGAATGTTCCTCATAGCTTAAAGCAGTAGCCGGCAGAGACTTTGGCATCTTGCATCCTCTGTTTTTCTTATTAAATATGAAATTGGTACTGTTTTGCATGTGAATTAACAATTTCATTCTGGCAGGGCAAATAATGTGGGCTTATTCTTGAACCAGAAAAAAATGGGATACATATTTTTTCTATTAGTAAATTAAGAAACAAGTGCAGTGGCTACACTTTGGTAAAACTGTCTTAGAATACAAGCTAAACCAGATTGAGCGTAATCAGCAGGCTTCAAACCTGTTGGTGAGTTAGGGGGATGTCTATCCCAGGCATTGGAAGACTTCCCTTGGCAGAATGGGTGGATGAGAATAATTTGTTTCAGTGGCCGTGAAGGGCACTAAAGTAGGAGCTGTGGAGTATAGAGCTTGATCAGACAACAAAAATGTCAGGCTGTCAACACTCCTGACTTTTGTCCTGCTGTTGGACTTTGATGATTCTGAAGAGTGAGTGGAACTGATGGCTTTGTGCAGCTCTCCCCCACTCAAATCCAATTTGGGTCCAGGTCAAGACAGCACAGTGATGTCATTGGTCCTCTTTGAAAACAGGATGAACAACAATAAGTCAACAAGTGTTTATTAAGTACCTGCTATGTGTCCAGCACTGTACTAGGTACTGGGGATGCAAATACAAGTGTACCTTCTGTGTTTCCTTAAATAATTTATTTTCCTATTCAACTCTTCTCCTTTCCTCACTCTTCCCCCCTACCCCCTTCAAGTAGTCTATCAAACCTTTTGTAAGTTGTATTCCAAAACTTTAAAAGTTAATTGTCCTGGAATTAAAATGCATTTTTCCATAGCAACACTATAATACATGATAATTAGGTTTCCAGGTTAGTCAACAAAAATCTGTTTTAAAATTCATAATGTGACTGAAATAAGTCAGCTAAGTTCTTCTTTCTTTCAAACCCACTCAAAGTATAAAATAATTTGATATTATTGATATAATATATTTAAACATAGAACCTATCAAAACACTTTAAAAACAAATAATTTTCCAGGGTGTTAGAAAACTGTAAATAAATGGAACTAAAAAATGTGAAAATGTGGTTAATAGTTTTAAATGTGAATAAATAGTTTTCAATATATCTTTAATGCTGGTTTTAGGAAGAAATGACAAGTTTAGTCAGGAGGATGAGACAATGGATGGAAAGTTTTTGGAGATTTGGAAGGTGATTTATGGGCGTCTTCAAGGACTTTCTTTTGCCGTAATGTACATAGGTGTGACACTAGTGCTTCTTGTATGTATATCAACCATGATTGGTTTTTTTTAACAGAATGAAGACATGGATAGTTCTTTCACTCATCCATCAGTGTCAAGAATCTGTAATTTTGTTGGTGTGGGAGGCATGGAATCAAATTTTTCTTAATATCCAAAGCAGGATTTTTCTTTTTCTTTCTCCCTATCTCTCTTAGTGCTTTTCTCTACTTCTGTTTCTTAATTTTGATCCTAAAGTCTCTATGCAGATGTTTGGGTCCTGGCCTCACACTGATTTCAGAGTTAATTCAGTGGGCTCTGAGGGTCTTGTGCCCGCTATTTCCTCAGTTTTCACCTTGCTCCAGGCCAAGTTTAAACCTTGGAAGGTACAGCCTGGGTGAGATAGCTAGAATGTGACTAGTGGTGGCTAGAAATAAGCATGCGGTAGCCCCAGGTGCATTGTTTGTTCATTGTCTGCTCTGTCGTTCTGCTCCCAGGGACTCCACACTGAGTGGGGAATATAAGTAAATGGAGTTGGAGGTATAATAATATGTGTATAATAATATATATAATATAATATAATAATAATATATAATATAATAATAATAAGGTGTAATAATAAAAATTCTCATTTGCAAAACTTTGCATATATTGTCTCGTTTGATCTTCATAACACCCCCGGGAGGCAGGTGCTGTTATCCCCATTTTACAGATGAGGAAAGTAAGGCTGACTTGTCTGGAGTCATCCAGTTAGGAAGGATCTGAGGCAGGGTTTGAACTCAAAGCTTCTTGGCTCCATTGAGAAGGAAGCAGGATAAGAAGTGAATCCCAGCCTGAGAAAACAGATGGAAACTAAGGGTAATGGGAAAAAATCCTGGAAATCCTTGAAGTGAGTGAAGAAGCAAGGGCAGTGAACCTGGACATAATTACTCAGTTTTCTGTTTCATCCAGTTTCTTCTCATCTAATGGAACATCTTGTTCTGGGTTTTTACTGATTTTTCTTGTGACCAGAATGGCCTGCCTTCTCTATTTATTCTTCTCTATTTATCTAAACCTGGTGCATGTTTTAAGGCTGAGCTTCTGCCCCTCTCTTCATGAAACTGACCTTGCCTACTCAAGCCTTTGTTGATTTTCCTTTGTTTTCAGCTCTCAATTTAGAGTTTGTACCATGGGATTTGTGCTTTTGGAGAAATAGTGTGGTCTACTGGATAAATTACTGTAGACTTGGATTCAAGAAAACCTGACTTCAGATCCTGCGTCTAATGCTTGTCTAGCTTGTCTAGCTATGTGACCATGAGCAAGTCACTTAACTTTCCTCATCTGTAGAAAGGAGATAATACCTCTAATATCTACCTTACAGGGTTGTTGGGAGACTCAAATGAGGTAATCTATATAAAGTGCTTTATAGAGTTTGAAACATTGGACAAATATTTATGATTTTTACAGTGTGTTGTCTTTTATTTTTTACTTTTGTTTCTTGGATGCTACTCCTGACTTTTCCAGATAAATTATTATTTTTTGCTTTTTTTTTTTTTTTTTT
>CM053591.1:140517674-140542645 GCA_028646515.1 Pseudochirops corinnae
TCTTGTATTTCTTCTACATGTGTCTCAGTGCCTACTCTTCAGTTGTCTATAGGATTATAGGATCACAACTTCAGAGGGGTCTGGAGAGATTACACAGTTACTCGTATAGATGAGAGATCCCTACCGAGTCTAGAGCAGTGGTTCTCAACTTGTAGGTCGTGACCCCTTTGGGGTCAAACGACCCTTTCACAAGGGTCACAGGGGTCACCTAAGACCATTCAAAAACACATATTTTTGATGATCTTAGGAACCTCTTCTGTCTGTCTCCAGGCAGGTCTGCCCACATGCAGAACACGCCCACATACGACTATTAAAGGATCCCAGCATTAGGAGGGTTGAGAACTACTGTGTTTATGGTCACAGCTCTAGAGAGACCAGAGAGATCACATTGAAGAGAGAGACACAGAGATAGATAGACATCCAGGTTCATAGTTCTGAAGTCATGGAGAGGGAGAGGTCATAACTCTAGAACAGTCTAGAGGGATTATGACTAGAGTTGTCAAGTGGGATCATGAACTAGAGTCAGAGTGGGGGGTAGGTGGGTGGTCCTAGCTCTGGAGTCTTTTAGAGAGATTATAGCTGTGTATTTGACTAGGTAGGGCGGATAGGTAGGTGGCAAAGTAGATATAACAGGAATCAGGAAGACTCATCATCCTGAATTTAAAGCTGGTCTCAGACACTCACTTTGTGACTCTGGGCAAGTCACTTAATCCTGTTTGCCTTAGTTCCTCATCTGTAAAATGTTCTAGAGAAGGAAATGACAAACCACTATCTTTGCCAAGAAGAGTTGGACACCACTGAAACAACTGAACAGCAACCACAAATTTCACTATGAAGAATCTGTGATTGCCTCAGAACCTTAGGCTCTCAGAAGTTACTTTATTCAAACCCCTGGTTTTACACATGGGAAACTGAGGCCCCTTTTGCTTGAATAACTTGCCCCAGATCATAGAGCTAGCCTGTGGCTTTAGAAGTTCTTCACTTTTGGTGTGTCCTGGACCCCTTTAACTGTCTTATAAAGCCTGTGGGCCTCTTCTTGGAATAATTTTTTAAATGCCTAAAATATGTGGGATTACAAAGTAAAGTATTGAAATTCAGTTATTCAAGTATTAAAAAAAGTTCATGGACCCCAGTGATAGGTTTTGAAAAAGTTAGTTGAGAAACATGGTAATGACTGCTGGTAGCATTAATGCTACATACCCTTCTTTCCTGGCTGTGTTTTGACAATGCTGTTAGTTGCCATGGACACTTGCCTAGATACCAATTTAAGGGAATTGAGTTAAATGGGCCAAGTATTAGCGTATTCTGGTGATTTATTGTAAAGATAGAAAATAGCAGAGATTATAGAACTTGTATCTTAGTGTATTACAAACTACCCTTTAACATCTAGAACATTCATACTTCTGTGGTAGGAGTAAAAACAAACTGGCAATGTGTTAGTATCAATAATTGTGTGTCTTCTTCATAAGAAAAACACTTTGACTGTTTTATGCAGTGAGTCTTTCTGGAATGTTAATCAGAAGCTTTAAACAGTGCTGAATTTTTTTACACTAGAAGTTTCTTTTTGTATATTTCCTGTATATCAAATACTGAATTTGGATACAGGTGTTTAAAAATAGTAATAGTGTATATGGAAACCCATTCCTAATTTTTCAAATTTAGTAATCTGCACAGAACTGATCAGGTTAAGATACTAGATCAAGAACCATCCTTGATTTTTGACAAATGCAGTTCCGGGGAAAGCAAATTTAGATCACGGCCTCACATGTGCTGTTGTGCTTCTTAAAGTAATGGCAAGGCTAGTAATAGAACTCTACTGTGTGTACTTGGATCCCAATGTAAATTTTGAGGAGGTAGATTTGTGACATTTCTGGGATGGTAAATATATGCTGTTGCTCTTTCTTAATTGCTTCCTTCCTTGAGCTTTGAAAATTTATTTTCTATGATAAAAAAAGAAACCAAACATATCACTTTTTATATTACAGGATAGTGATCTGAAGCAGTACTGGATGCCAGATAGCCAATGTAAAGAATGTTATGACTGTAGTGAGAAGTTTACCACCTTTAGGCGTAGACACCATTGCCGGCTATGTGGTCAGATCTTCTGTAGTAGATGCTGTAATCAGGAAATCCCTGGAAAATTTATGGGATATACAGGTAAGCCTGTACTTCTAACAGTTGTAATCATTATTGTAACTAATACTTTGAGGCAGTATATAACCCAGCATTAATTTATTCAACAAGTATTTGAATGTGTATTATATAAACGAGTGGTTATGTAGTGTGGGAGATACGAAGATAAATGACTGGTCTTCCTACTAAAAAATCAAACAGCTAATGACATAACTATATACATATATATATATAATATAAGGTTGCATGTATTAAATGCCATTGGAGTGGTATAAATAAATCTGTATGATTTTTATGATATACTGAAAAAATGAGATTCACAATACCCAGAAACCTTGAATTTGAGTTTATGCATAAAAATAAATTATGAGAAATCTCTTGGGTGCATAGCTTACTATATACCAAGTGATTTACTGAAAACTTTTGAACAGAAGTGATTCAAAGGACTCTAAATTATTTCGGCTTGTTACTAACAACAGAGTCATTTGACCTTCAATTTAGTTGCTTTGTAGAAATAACCTTTTTGAGATAAGGGCAGCTAGGTGGCACAGTGAATTCAGTATGGAACTTGAAGTCTGGCAGACTCATCTTAGACATTTAATGGCCATGTTACCCTGGGTAAAATCACTTAACCCTGTTTGCCTCAGTTTCCTCACCTGTAAAATGAGCTGGGGAAGGAAATGGCAAACCACTGCAGTATCGCCAAGACAACTTGAATGAGGTCATAAATAGTCAGACATGACTGAAATGTCTCAACAACAGCAAATTTGAGATAAGACTGTTAGTATGGGCTGTTTTTACAAAAATTTATTTCCTGATATTCTTATGTAAATTTGTTTGGTGCTAGAATAGGGTTTTTTTTTTTTTTTACAAGTTTAATGTGTTATAGATTGAGGATAAAAGTGACTTTATTGAGTGATAAATTGCATAGAACAAGTTTACATATTAATATTCTAAACTTTCAAGTCATATTTCCCTAAAGGAGATAAAACTATTACGTAGAAAATAATGAATCTTACTCCTGATGTTAAATTACTCTCAATGAAGGTACATTTTAATCAGTCTGTGGGGTTCTTAAACTGTGTTTGTATTTATTATTTTTAGTGCATCCTATTTAGTGCTCAGAAATATTTGAAGGAAGGAAAATGTGCCCACTTATGCTTCTTTTTTTCTCATTTTAACGTAAATCAAAGAGTCATTTTTCTTTTGTCATTGTTTAAATATTGAGATTGCTCATTTTATTTTATTTTATAGCTTATGAATCTTGACTTAAATTATGAAGATATGGCCATTAGCCAACTTCATTATAATTATGATTGAGAACAAAATATGGATTGACAACAGTTTAGCTGAAAAATTTCTCAAAAGATTAAAATTTGTGGGGCAACTTCAGTTGGTATGAGAATTGATTTTATTTTGATCTTGTAGTATTTCTGGTAGAAGAATGGAAACTTACAAATCTTCTTGAATATTTATGCTTAATGAAATATCAGTAAATCCTGCCACTAAGTTCATAAGACACCAGAATTTATGGTGTCCTTGTCTATAGCAAAAAATCATATTTTATAATAAAAAATTTCTAACCTAAAGACCATAAGTTGCCCTCAAGAAACTTCTATTAGGGAAAACAACGTGTCTTTTTGGGGGAGAAGAGCTTACATTCTATTGGTAATTTTGGGGAAGAGGCGCTAGCAGCTGGGGGGGAATTAGGAAAAACATTTTGTTTGTTTGAGGTATGTGATACATTTCCTCAGAATATGTTTGACTTCACAAAGAATTTGTGATTGCATTAGCGTGAGAATTACCAGTATGGGGACTCACTCCATTGAGGCAGATTGCAGCCTGTTTATGATTGAGTAGATAAATTTGAAGGAGGTACTTACAGGACATAGAAATTAAGTGGCTTTCCCAAAGTCACACAGCGAGTTTGTATCAGAGGTGAATTTTGAATTCTGGCGTTTCAGGGGTTTGGTATACTGTGGCTTAGGAGCCATAGTTTACCGACCTCTGCTCTGTGCAGTGTCACCTCAGTGTGTTATCGAAGCATCTTTAAAACACAGAGCATGTGAAGACTGAAGTGAGGGGTTGGAGTGGGAATGACAGTATGAGTAAAGGGAGCTGAAGCAAGGGAGCTAAGGCAGGTGTGCTTGGCAAACAGGCTTTGCAGACTTGTCACATGAGGAAGATGGCATCTATCCTGCTAAGTTTGGTTTTGTTAGTAATTGCACCTAATGCATGAGGTGTTAGCACCTACTATAAAACAAAAAAAATCTTACCCTTTTGGTTCACATTTGGACAATCAAAAAGCATTTATTAAGCACACCTACTCTATGCTAGGGGCTAGGGATACAGAGACAAAAATGGAGGAAGCAGCTTGTACACACCTAAGTATGTAGGAAGCAAATACTAGGTCATTTCTGGGGAGAGGGACTAGTGGCTGGGGAAATCAGGACTGCTGTCATCTAGAAAGTAGTACTTGAGCTGAGCTTTGAAGGAAAGTAGGGATTCTAAGAAGCAGAGGTGCAAAGAGAGAACATTCTGTACCAAACATGGAAGTGGATGATGGAATGAATGCCCATATTTGAGGAATATCCAAGAATCCAGGAAGCTGGGAAAAGTAGACTGGATGCTTAAGAGAGGTTCATCCAGGAGACAAGAGAGTCATTGGGGCTCATGGAGCAAGGAATGTGTTTAGATCCGTATTGCTTTGACTGTTGTGTGGAGGATTGATAAGAGATGGAAACCAGCTGTTCTGTCCTCTGTTCTACTTTCTCTTTTGTTGGCTTACATGTGCTGTTTTGTGGTCCAGATGCACTAGAGAGCTAGCTAGCACCAGCAGATTCTTCTGGGTTTGCTGAATTAGGAACTGGACATTTTGCCCTTAATTATAGTTAGTTTCCTGATGAGTTAGTTACTTTATCACGAGAAATGTTTGAAGTTCCATTTGTGTTCTAGCACTTTCATTTATGATATGCTGGAGGAGAAGCCCCTTTTCAGGGCCTAATAACATAACATATTTTTCCCCCTTTCCTTGTAGCCTAGGGCCAAATCTTTCCTTTTTACTGCTTTGCTTACCTTACTGAAAGCTTGCTTTTTCCTCTTAACATATCCTTTTTGATGTGGCCTTTTCCTCTTTTTGAAACTTTGGCATTCTTTGAACTATGTTTTTCTGGCTCCTCATTAAGTATTGAGATAGGTAGTTTACATACTTGAATATTGGTTCTTAAAATTTGTAAAATCATAAACTAATTGAATACTTAAAAGTTTTCTTCTCCATTTATTCATATGTTAACTCATTGAGACTTTCTATTTTCTAATTGGTAGAACTCATGACATCAGCTCTTAACCTAAGAATATGAAATATTCTCTTAGGCACCATGTCTAATCACATCCTTTTCATTTTTTCTTTAGGGGATCTTCGAGCTTGCACTTATTGTCGAAAAATAGCTTTAAGTTATGCTCATTCCACAGATAGTAATTCCATTGGGGAGGATTTGAATGCTCTCTCAGATTCTGCCTCCTCTGTTTCTATACTCGATCCCATTGAACCACGAACACCTGTTGGTAGTAGAAAAGCGAGCCGCAATATATTTCTAGAGGAGGATTTAGCTTGGCAAAGGTACTGAAAATCTTGTTTTTTGTGTTTGGTGGTGGTGGTAGGGGAAGGTGGTTTAAAATCTTAGTATTTTGTGATTACAATATAAAGATATATGACTGTTTTTGTTAGACCAGGGCTTCTTCTTATTTTTGTGTCATGTCCTTTTTGGCAATCTTGTAAAGCCTATAAGACCCCTTCTCATAATAAGGTTTTTGCATGCTAAAACCAAAGTACATAAGATTACAAAGGAAACAAATACATTGAGATAAAGATAAAACTTTTGTCCCATCCAAGTTCAGGGATCCCTTGAAATTTTTATACAGACCAGGATTTGTGGATGCCAGGTTAAGAACCCTTGGCTTAGAAGATAAATTTCCTTAGAAGCATTTTCTCAAATCAGTTTTACTTTTCTTCTTTTTGCCTTGATTTACTTAAAAGAGACTAATAAACATAATTCATGAATGATACTGTATTTTACTTATCATGTAAGTGAATGGTATTGATTTAAAAAAAAATTACCAACCATTTTCCCTGAAACAGCAGTAATCAATCCCTCTTTTCCCTTTAAAAAAAAATCCTGCTGTTTATATGAACCCTTATAGAAAAGGACATTGGTGAAGCTCTTTCCTGGAAGTTTCTGTACCTGCTCTAATTAAGAATCTTATGTTCAGCAATTTCTGGTTAATGTTTTCTTGAACTACTTTTTCTCAGTTGAATATCAAACCTCTGGTAAGTAGTAACCATGCTCAAAGAGTTCATATTTTGACTCTTGACTTTCAGATAAATATGTTTGCTGTTACCTTATACTGTACAAATAACAAGTATCTAACTTGTTAATATGTTTAGAGAAAGTGTAATCATTTCTAAAGATTTCTTTGTTTCGGAAGGGCTTCAGATTTTGATTTCATAAAACAGAATGCTGAAAATATGATCAATAGAGCATTTAATTTTCAAAATGTAACAGGAATAATAAATAATCTTGAGATGCATGAAATGAACTCTTAAGACTCTTGTAAAAATTATAGGAGGAATCTGACTCTTCATTAAGTAATTTTCCCTCAGACATGAAGACCTTGGCTATATTTTGCTTGCCTAGTGAGTATATATTTGAAACAGTGTCTTTATAATGGTATGCCCTATGTGGGTGTAGAGAATCAAACGCATTCCTAAATCAATTCTGAACGCATTTAACTAGCTATAGAATGTTTTTTTGTTAAAAGATTGTTGTGAAGAGAAAAGACCGTAAAATTAGGGTGGGTATTGGTGGGTTAGGAATAAAGGGGAGAAACATCGTCCTCTTCCGAGAAAGGAGTTATACATTAGTTTGTAAACATAATTTTTTCAAGTTAATACAATGTGAAAATATTCTCAGCTCTTTTGAGCTATTACATTGTAGTCTGAAATTGTTGATGTGTGACAAATCAGTTAGATTTCAGTATTGTCACATTAGCTCATTCTTTGTCACTTTTGTGAATGCTTTCTGCAAAATGCCCCATTCCAGCTGGCTGTCAAGTGTCTATGTTTAATAATTTTTTTTTTTTTAACAAGCAGGTTAGCATAGCTATGAAAACCAGCACCTGTTGGTGTGTATCAGATATGCCATTTCATCCATAATGTTGTCTTTATCTCCATCATCTTCTAACCTGATATGTAAACCAGCTTCTTTCTTATACCACATCCCACAGGAAACCCTCTACTTAGGTAGGGAGGAGGGGAGGAGAAGAACACTTTAGCTAGCCCTTTTTCATGTTCAGTTGCCATGAAGGAATTCCCTTCTGGAAAACATGTTGAACCTCTTCTCCACCTTCATCCTCTACCCAATTTTTATTATGACAGCTATAGCCAACCTGCAGGGCTGAGAAGTAGAGCAACTAGAATCTTGCCTTTGCTTCAGAGGAAAGTTCCTGAGAGACTGAACTGTTAAAGTTTTCAAAAGCTAATTTATTCAGAGGTGTCTTAACTCAGCAAGGTGTGCAGCTCTCTCAAAGTCTTGCAAATATATGATTACTGGCTAATGGATTGAATTTTAGTTTAATTATAGGTCTTAGCATTGAGAATTATTAATCTGGTAAAGATATGTTAATTTTTTTAAACTAGAAAGAGTATAGGAAATTCCCATTTCGTGTAACACTAGTTTAAATGAAATACCAATTTTGGGAATGGGAAAAGCAGCTATTCCATTTGGAACATGAGTGCATGATGGAGAAGAGTGGGAGATCAGCCTTGGAAGGCCAGATTATGGAGGAACTTGAATATTTGTCAAAGAAATTGGGAAATTACTCAATAGGTCATAGGGGACTATTAAAGTTTCTTGAGTTTGGAGTGGATGATTAGAATCATGATTTAGGAAGCAGTTAAGAGGCCACATTAGAAGTCGAGGTAGGGTAATGAAGGCCTGACCTAGTACCTCATGAAATGAAATTCAGTGGAAAAGGAAGATTTGTATACTGCTTGTAAACTTTATTTGTGGTCATTAAAATTGAGTTTTTGTGCATTCTGATTTAAGCAAAAACAAAAACACTGACATGCTGTTTCTTTTTCACTCTCCAAACATAATTTTTCCAATAAAATTATTCTTAATAATAACTGCTTATTTCCCTATTTACGAGGACAGCTTGAGTCTCTACTCCTACCATAAAAATTATATTTTACTGTAGTTTTGGTAAATGAACCAAAGTAATTGAAAATGGTAATATAATTAGGTTCATTACATTATTTCAAACAGCTGTATTCTTTCCTTTTGGGGAAGGAATAAGTTTCATCCCAGTTCCCTGTTTTGCATGGGTGACCTACAAATAAGAAAAAGTTGGTGCTGTATTATATATCCACTGGAAAATGAGAATGGAAAGCATTATAAATTAAATTTTTTTGGGAGAGGTAATTGGGGTGAGGTAACTTGCCCAGGTAAATTTTTTTATGTTCTTCATTACTTCCTTTAGTAAAGCACTTTAATAACTGTCTTCATTGTTTTATTTATAGTGTGATTATAAATTAAAACTGTATTAAGCCATACACATGAAAACAACATTCATGAGAATAATTCCTGAATAACTTTCCATTCTTATATTTGTGACATTTAATCTCCATATTCTGTGTTTTAAAATTCTGTATTTGACACTTTTGGACTGGGGATACTATTTTATAGCTCAGCTGTATAACTCAAGAATAGTGTTTTTAAAAAAAAATGTTTACAGCTGGTTCATTAATTTCATTGTTTGTAATACAGGTTTTTTTTAAAATTATTTTCTTCTTAGTCTGATTCATCCGGACTCCTCAAGTACTACTCTCTCAACAAGACTTGGGTCTGTTCAGGAGGACGCTGGGAAATCTCCTGCTCGAAATAGGTAAAATGGTAAATGGAATCTGCGCTGATTGTACCGTTCACATGTAGCCTTGGGACCCAGGAACGAGGTTCTGATTCCGTAGTGGCCTACTTCCCCTGCAGTTATTGGGAAGCCGCTGCCTCAGCTTCCGGGGAGTATTAATGATAAAAACCTGTATTGATGTAACATTTTTAGCTTTGTGAAACGTTTCCCTCACAACAGCCTTCTTAGGTACCAAGTAAAATTATCTCATTTTCATCGATGGGGCAGCTGAATCTCCAAGATGTTAGTAACTTGCCCACATTCTGATAAGTATCTTCAGTAGAATCCAAACTCAGGACTCCAGACTCCAAGTGTAGTGCCATGTTTACTGTACTAAACTCATTTTACCTGGCAAATTGTTTTTTTCTTAGCAGTTATTTGTAATTAGCAAGTGGGTTCTTGCTCCAAATTTATAAAAATGATGTGATAAATGCACACAGTTCACAGAATAATTTTTTTCAAAGTGTAGCCAAACTGAATTTCTTCTTGTGAGAAATTCTGGTTGTTATTAGATATAGCTTAAATTACTGTCCCCCCAATTAATTAGAATCAGAATCGTAGAACTAGAAGGAATCTTTGGATTGACAATATTTTCATTTCATAGATGTGAAAACCTCAGCCTAGGGAGGTTTAAGGCCTCTCACCATCTCACTGATTAGTGGCAGAGCTGAGATGACAAACTAAATTACTTGACCCTTACTTTCTTTTGCACCATGTGATAACTTTTCAAAAGCAGTTTTTAGAGACTAAATTCAAGATTTATGCATCCACTGTATATTGCATTGTGTAGTTGTTGGTTTTGTATGAGGTGCTAGGCAGGGTGTTAGACTTACCATTAGATCTGCCTTCTTGTGGATAATCAGAGTCATCTTGGCGTTTTTTTTGCTTTTATTTTAGAAACCAACTTTAAATAAAGGCTTAAATTTAGTTTTGGTTTCATGTGATGTGAGCTACTGCCTTTTTATACTATTAGTTGTCATTGACAACTTTTGCCAGCTAATCCAGTCATATATGACCTTTTTGTTTTTCCACACTTGTTAACCATTTTTTGTAGGTAAAGATATCTGTGTGTAGTATTATTGGGTTTTGATTAAGTATTCATTATTTAATCTGTATTGTCATTGTAATAAGAAGTGATGGTTGGACACATATAAGGAGAGAAAAGTAAATATAATCCTTTTGCAAATTTCCTAGCAACATTAGTGTTAGGTACATGTTTGCTAATATCTAAAACATATTTTCTTTTCAGATCATGTTCTGATCGATAAGCAGTCTGTAAAAGTCTCCCTTAGAGACTCTAGGATCACAGGAAGAATTTTAGAGGCTATTAAGGCCCAAACCCTCATTGTAGAGATGAAGAAACTGAGCTACAGACCAGTTAAATGATTTAGTCCGGTGGAGTAGCTAGGTGGCGCACTGGATAAGAGGGCCTAGAGTCAGAAAGACTCATTGTCTTGAGTTCAGATTTGGCTTCAGAACTTACTAGCTGCTATGTGACTGACCTTGGGCAAGTCACTTAACTTTGTTTGCCTCTGATTCTTATTGTAAAATGAGCTGAAGAAGGAAATGGCAAAGCACTCCAGTATCTTTTGCCAAGAAAACACCAATTGGGGTCACAAAGAGTTTGGATGCTATTGAAACAACTAAACAGATCAGGCCCTATCCACTATATAATGGCTCTACATAGACATTTTGGCCTTTCTTTCATAGTACTATTTTGCTTCTGTTTATGGAAATATTTCTTTCCAAGATGATATTTGAGCTCTTCATGTATATCTCCAGTTAAGAGTGATTTTTCCATTGTTGAGTCTTTCATGCTTCTCTTACATCTCCTATGCACATAATCATTTGAAAATTCTTACTGTTTGTGTACATGTTATGCCCCCCTCTGGTGCATTAGATTGTAAACTCTGTGAAGGCAGGGACTCACTGTTAATTGACTACTCTTCAGGAGATAGATAATAATAGTGTATTTCCTGAAGAGTAATCTATTAAAAAATGTGTATATACATATATATATATATATATATATATATATATATATATATATATATATATATATATACACACACACACATATATATATGTATATACTGAAGAGTAGTATCTCTCTTTGTGTGTGTGTATGCACATATGTGTACATATACACACACACATATCACTTCTCAGAAAAGATTTAAGATGTTATCTGTGTAGACCAGGAGTTGACAGACTTTTTAAAGGTCACAGCTATTTATAAAAGAGGAAGTGAAGAGCCAGTTCCGGAAAAGTGGCTACTCTTTCTAATTGATAGTCATGAAGTCTACCAAAAAAGTAAAGAGAATATAAGAAAAATTTGGGAAACTGTTAGTACGTTTCATCTGTTGTGTGACAGTGAAAGTCATAGTAGTGATTACATTATTTTCCAAATAAACATGCAGAATGCAAGTTATAACCTATCAGTGGTCAAGTCTGTCCTGACAGGTCTTAACAAGCAAGTGTTGGCAGGCCAGAGGTAGCACGTTGTCTGGAAGTTTGGCATGCATAGGCAGGAAATGTGTGTATGTAATAACTTGTTTACAATATAGTACTGTACTGTTATAAACAGCTAATATACGATACTATACTGTCACATGGTACAATATTGCATCAAAATTTCAATGCTGGAAAAACCCCACAAATCTACAAAAAATTATTAAATTTAAGATGCATCATTAAAAAAATTTATATATTTTTGAAATGGTGCAAATAAAAAAAATACCACTAAAAGGGTTAAAGAAAGTAGATTGGGGGAAGGGGGCTCTGAGTAATTTTTTTTTTTTTTAAAGGGGGTATTTGGCCAAATATGTTTGGGAACCTGCATTCAGTTGTTTTTCAACAACTAAGGGCTAGGTAAGAACTGAGACAAAAGATGGCCCAATTTGCCATCACAAAACTGTCAGTCTGGGAGGGGAAAGCCTTTAGAGTTACTGTCCTTAACAGAAAACATTTGCTGTTTACATTCATTGGAAGCTGTCAAATTTTACAGAATGAGCCACTAAAGCTTGGGTTGGGGGCTACTATTGGTCAGAGCCAGTGTGAATCCTGCTTAAAGGTAGACTCAGGTAGCACCATTTGAAACAGAGTCTTTTTTAAAGTCTTTTTTTTTCAGAGCTACATTTCAAGAACTCAAATGAAAACTTCTGGACAAAAAGTAAATTGTTCCAGTGTTTTGAAGAAGATGATAATAATAATAATAATAATAACGATAAGTAAATGCCTAAGATCCCAAGACTATTAGTGACAGAGCCATTTATTAGTCACCTTTTATGTCCTAGGCTAGAAAAACTGTGCCTTCAAGGAGCTTACTGTCTAATGGGGAAGACCATACACAAAAGGAAGCTAGATAGAAAAGAGGGAAGGAGAGGTGGGGAAGATTCCTGTCTCTTAACTTGTGACTCATCACTGGTGACTGGAGGGACTGAGTACTGAGGAGTTAGGAGCACCAAGGCCAATTGAATCCTGCATCCTTATGGGAAAAGACAAGTAACCATTAAGACCTTTGGAAATATTGCATAAATTTTGTCAGCAGTTTATGTAGAATTGTTTACCTTGCTTGTTGGGCTTTTATTCCGTAAGGAATAGGATAGTAATAGGGGACATATGTGTGAAGGTTAAAAGAAATAAGGAGCTAAGAAATCCTAAAAAGAAGGCTTTCAAGATTAGGTATGAATAGGGTATACCTACAGTTGGGAGTGGGCTGTAGATGATGAGCCAAGTAGAGGTAGCTTAACCAAGAGAGCACTTAATTAGTCAACAAGTATTTATTAAGCACTGCAGGTGTGCCAAGTGCTGGGGATATAATTACAAAGAATGAAACAAACCCTTATGATGGGCAGGAGATCAGATATATGTATTACTATAAAGTTAATTAATCCAAATATATACAAAGTACATAAATACAATAGTTTGGGAGGGAAAGCACTAGTGATTGGGGGAATCAAGAGAGGATTGTGAAGAAGATGCTGCTTATGCTTAATGCTTAAAGGAAGGAGAGGGACTTTGAATTGGAGGTGTGGAGTGAGGGCATTTCTGGCACTGGGTATTGCCAGTGCAAAAGCACAGAGATGGGAGGAAGAGCATTGTTTGTGGGAAATAGGGAGATGCCAGTTTGTTTGGATTGCTGTATTGTGGGCCATGACAAGAGTAGAACTGAAGAGGTCACCATAAAATGTTGAGGTTAGAGGTTTAGGTGCTTGAAGACCCCAAAATGCCAACACGCCAGGTCCTGCCGAATAAATTCGACTCAAGGCTTCTCTCGACCAAAGAGCAGCAAAGTTTATTAAAAGTTCTCCATAATGGGTAGACTGTGACGCTTATACTGGGCAAGTGGCCACAATAATCTGACACAGAATGAGTCTGCACTAGATAATTCTCTGGCTCTCTCACACCTCATGCTTAGTCTTGGAATCATATCCAGAAGGTCCAAATATGAATATAAAAGAAAAAATAAAGGATTAAAATTATATTTCTCCCCTCCTCCCCATGCCCTTATTTCTCTTTATTCTTTGTGAATATTTAGGGGCAGCTAGGTGGGAGCTCAGGACATGGAATTAGGAAGACTCATCCTCCTGAGTTTGAATCTGGCCTCAAACACTTACTAGCTATGTGACTCTGGGCAAGTCACTTAACCCTGTTTGCCTGTTTTCTTATCTGTAAAATGAGTTGGAGAAGGAAATGGTAAACCATTGTAGTATCTTTGCTTAGAAAACCCCAAATGAGGTCACAAAGAGTTGGAAACAGCCAAGCAACAAAAAAACAAACGAAATGGACATTTAACTCCTGTACTTGAGTGTGATTTAGCACAAAACCCCCCTATTGTCCCTGAGTAAGCTCCAGGAATTTACACTCCTAAGGGAAGAGTCCACACTTGTGGGATTGGTGGCCTGGAGGGGCATTTTGTGTGACTCTCGCTCTGAGGGGTGTTGATCTGATCTTGTTTTCTCCAAATTTAGTTGGGAGGGTATTAAGGAAGACCTGGCTGTTAGACCGAAAGTTGTGAGGAATGTTGCTTCAGGGGCTCAGGCTTCCTTGAAGTGATTTTCCTGGAGAGTCTGTCCCTAATCCGGAGAGGGGAGGGCCCTGGGCAGAAGTTCCTCCATAGATTTTACTGGTGTGATTGCCTTGGAGGGGAATAATTTGTGGAAGAAGTGGCCAGAGAGGGAGGAGAGGTGAGATTTTAAGGTTGAGGTAAGTTTTGATACATAAAGATATATAGAGATATAGGTATGTATCCCACATATACCACTCCCCTCTTTGATATGCTTGATCGTTAACATTAGACATAGTATATTTTATTTATTTTTTATTTATTTTAAAACTTATTTTGAAATTGAAATAAGAATCCAAGTATATGTGTAGGTAGGTAGGAGTACTTCATAGATTGTAGCCAGTTTCAGGGGTTCATAGATCAAATGAGTTGTCTTTAAGAAGGTTATTTTTAGGGGAATTTGCCATAAAACTGTTGTTTTGATACACTTTTTTAATTTAAAAAATATCTTTGTTTTTTGTCTGTATCAGTTATTTCAACCAACCTTACAAATTGAAACTTTGTGACAAAGTGAAAGTGTTTAATAAAATTTAAATTATCTGAAAGGTTGAAGTGGTAAAAGCCATATTTTTGTTGTTTATCTTTGTGAGATCATGACTTAAATGGAAGGTTCTTTAAAGAGTTAAGACATTCTACCATTAAGGTGACAGAATTCTGCCAAGTGGACAGTGTATGAATATGAGGGAAGATAACTAAATGATAATAATAGAAAACTCAGATTTTGCAAAAGAAAAATTACATGTGGGATAATTTAGGTGGGGAATGTTACAGACTAGAAACTGTGAAGTAACTTTTTATCCTTCCTGTGGCATTAATAAGTTAAATAAAAAAATTACTTAAACATTTTATCCCAGTGACCTTATTAATGAAATAACGAAAGCTGTGTTTACCTCTTTGGGTTGTTATTGGGCTTGTAAAATGTTTTGCACAGCGTAGGACTGTATCTTTTCAAAATAGAAGTTATAGTAGTTCTGATAATGTTATCTTCCTATGTTTGATTTTCTTTGTGTTATTTGGGTGGTAGGCTTTAATCTTGTGATGAATGGTACAGTTGCCTGAAAAGAGTGTGATAAATTCCTATTGTGATCTGTAATATTAAGACTATTTAGACATATTTTCTGAGTGAAAAAGCAAGGGGCAGGGAATTTAAATGTTAATACAGGGTATCCCTAAAGTCTTGCACCAAGATTTTTGGGATACCCGTACAATTTTCTCTTATTGAATTTTGACTAGTGTATTTAAAATGTTCTACAATACTTATAAAGTGCTAAAAGATAGCTGGCTTGTGCATCTTAGGTTGAAAGCTTGTATTCCATTATACCAAGGGAGTGCTAAATTAGTGAGAATGTATGCAGAAGAGATGGAAATTCTTATATCTTTCAATAAGTGAACCATGAAGATGGTATCTGAGCAGATTCTTCCTCTATTTTTTTCAGAGATGAACTGATTTTTTTTTTAAATCAGATAGTTAACAAGGATGTAGGGCAAGTACTGCTTTAAGAAAACATCTGACTTGGGACTTGGGGTAAACTGTCTACAAATCATTTAGAAAGATACTTCCTTTCTAGGATATCAAATCAAGTAGGTGAATTCTAAGGTCCCTTCTGGTTCTTTGGTGTTATTCATTTACCAAACTTCAAAGTCTCATTTTCAGAGTGAGGTCTAAGTATGGCTTTTTCATTTTGAACAAGATTGTTGTCTAAATTAAATCTATAAAAACTTGTTTGAAAAGCTCCTTCTTTATTTCTACTTTTAATAGTATACTTAATGGGGAAGTTTAAAAGTGTTTAATTAAAATTATTTTTACTGATATTTTCTTCTTTGAATATTCTATTTTTATTGAAGTTTGTGACAATTTCATTGCATAAATAGAAAACAGTCATTAAAAAAATGACTTCTCTTTATCTGAAAAAGGAATAGTCAAGAAGTAATTCAAACATAGATATTTTTTGTAAGTTTCCAAAGTGGGAGATACTGCCCCCTGGGGTGTGCTGGGATGATTCAGAGGAGTGACCTTAGCCTCCTAAAAGGGGGGTGGAAGCTTAAGGAAAGAAAAAATAAGAAAATTTTGAAAAACTGTACACTTTTCATCTGTTGTGTAACAGAGTGAAAGCGATACTAATTACGTTATTTTCCAAATAAACACACAAAATGCAAGTTATAACTCGTTAGTGGTCAAGTCTGCTGATCAACAACTGTTGGCAGGTGAGCTTGTTGTACGTTGTCAGGAAGTCCAGTGTGCATCTACAGGAATATGTCTTTGTAATGATTTATATACAATACTATCCTATGCTGTTACATGGCACAATATTGCATCATCAAAATTTCAATTTAGGAAAAAACCCACAAATTTTCAATAAATTATTAAATTTAAGATGCTTATTTAAAAAAATAAGTTGTTTTGAAATATGCAAATTAAAAAAAAAACATTAAAGGGGTAAAAAATGTAGGGGGCCCTGAGTAATTTTTTTTTTTTTTGGAAAGGAGGCATTAGGCCAGTTAAGTTTAGGAACCTTTGTTTCAGATTAACAGTATTGTTTCTGATGGCTCTTACTTCTCCCCCCTCCTCATTTTGTCTGTCTCTTTTCTCTGTTAATATTAATTTGTTTAAATTATAGCACAGTCTTAGCTTACTGTCTGCATTCTTACCCTTTTATCTAGGCTTTATTTTTATTTCACTTCTACCTTGTGGTTGATTACACATTGATCTAAGGACACTTAGACATGTATCCATCCTTGGTCCCCTTTAAATTATATGTGAACTTGGCCAATTTCCTAATTAAACAAATTTTCAGGTATTTTTAGGTCATCTGATATAGCTATTTGGTGACAAGAATTCTAGGGTACTAAGCCTGAGCTCCTCAACACTTGGTACCCTCACTTAAATGGAGACCCACATCTGAGACATACTATCCCAGAATCAGCAGTCCATTTTCAGATCTCTTCCTCTTCTACCTAGTGAGCCATCTCATGTAACAAAGAATAAAAAAGAAATTAAAAATGTTGTTCATTAAAATAATCAGTGCATCTGACAGATAGTATTATAGGTTCCCACTTCTTCAGTGAAGGAAAGGAGGTTCACATTTTCCTCTCTTCTCCAGTTGTATGCTTGGTCATTTATAATTGTGCAACATTTAGTTGTTGTTTTTTTTTTTGTATTTGATGTATATCTTATAGAAACTTTGTATCTTGTTTTCTTGGTTCTTCTTACTTCACTGCATTAGTTCATGTAAATCTTCCTATGCTTCTTTGAATTCTTCATAATCATCATTTCTTAGAGTGTAGTGATAATCCATTACATTCATCTGTCACTGTTGTTTTAACTGTTCCTCATTTGATGGAAACTTAACTTTGTTTTAGTTCTTTGCTACCACAAAAAGTGCTAAGGTATACAGATATATAATATATATAATATATGTTATATATATTATATACATATAATATATATAACATAATATATGATATTATACATACACAAATACATGTAAATATAGGTGTATGTATATCTCTACCTTTTGTGGTAGCAAAGAACACACATGTATGCTGAGGTGTAGATACATGTACACCTGGCATGAATGTATTTATACACACACATACACACTTACCTTTCTATCTCTTTATCTTTGTATTTGACTTCCTTGAGGCCTAGCAATAGGATCTCTACATCAAAGGATAAAGATATTTTGATCATGTTTTTGGGCTTAATTCTAAATTGCCTTGTAGAATTATTGGACCAATTCACAGCTCCACCTCCGCCTTTATTAAATTTAAACAAGTTCATTGGTGAAAGACATCTATGTATTGAGACCTCATCTTTATTTCTTTTGTTTTCAGATCAGCCAGTATTACTAATCTGTCATTGGATCGATCTGGTTCTCCAATGGTTCCCTCCTATGAGACATCTGTCAGTCCCCAGGCTAATCGAACATATGTGAAAACAGAGACCAGTGAGGATGAGCGCAAAATTCTTCTGGTAGCAACTCAGTTATTTTTTATCTATTAAAGACTTTAATTATTGTCTTTTGTACTTTATTCTTACAAGTGCAAAAGAACATGGCTTAATGGAAATGAAAAACAAAGAAAAGTAATCATAAGTTTATGCTTTTCTTTGGCCTAATAAGGAAATTTGTGTATTTCACTATTAATTTTTTTGCTCAGTTCTATTCTTGTTTCCTTTCTTAGAAGTATATACCCTCATTTAACTGACAACAGTATAGGTTCATAGGTTATATAGAAATTATCTTGAATTTCAGTTATTGGAGTAAACTTAGATAGCTGTTCAGTATGTGGAAATGTTGCTTTAAATAGTAAGGCATTTAATAGTTTTGTATTGGAAAATTCTATTTATTGGTTGCCTTAAGAATCTGATTTATTTTTATTTTGAAAATTTTTTTCAGTTTGGTTCTTTTCTTTTCTGACCTGAGTCATAAGCCCTCTTTGCTTTAGTCACTTCATTCTTGTCAGTTGCTGGGGCTAAATTTTTTTTTTTACTCAGTGGACAAGGGTAAAGTCTTAGGCTGAAAAGCCTTTCTTATTTCAACTGAACTCATTCCTTCAAATCAGCCAGTTAGTTCTTAGAGTCAGAACTTGTCTTCCACTGTTATAGCTTTGGAAAATCCAAAGTTACTTTAATACCATAATGATTAGAGTAGGACTTTAGTGGATGAATATTTCAGATTATTACAGAATATTACAGAAATTAACAAATGTTTTTTGAGTACTTGTTACATGTAAGATTTGAGGTTTGGAGTGGAGACTGGAAAGTTGAGGCAAAAAAACCTGTGAAATGGTCATGACCTTCATGGCTTCTGTCTAGGGAGATGAAACTTGCCTCATTAGTTATTGTTCATATGTATAAGACATTAGATGGTAAGTGTCAAATACGTGATTTAGAGTCCATGCTAGAAGAATTCAGAGGGTATAGATCATTAGGAGTGGGAGTTAGGGTAGGGAGTACCTTATTGAGGATCTAGAACTTATATTGGGCTTGTGAATAGCAGAGAGAT
This sequence comes from Pseudochirops corinnae, assembly GCA_028646515.1. NCBI lineage: Eukaryota > Metazoa > Chordata > Mammalia > Diprotodontia > Pseudocheiridae > Pseudochirops > Pseudochirops corinnae. The sequence goes on from CM053591.1 coordinate 140,536,845, forward strand.
TTGGATGGAGGAGTAGGGGAGGGTTTTTTTTTAAGGGTGGGGTGGGGCAGATTACAACAAGAAAAGACTCAGACAAAAAGTATGCTAGTTATATTGGAGGAACTATGGGCCTTGCAAAGTTCTACATCTCTTGTTTGAGGACTAGATGAAACTAGCTAAATTCAGACAGACTTCTCACTAGGTTGGTCACACAAGGTGTGAAGTTTTTGACTTCAACAACCTGAAGATACCATCTCTGAAATCACAGAAAGGTTGTGATCCTTACCCTGGAAGGAGTACCTAACACAATCATAGATTCTTCAGTTATTTAAGAAATAAGAATTGAAAGTCAGTGAATAGTTCAACTCTATTGGGGTTGAGGGTTTGATTTTGGAGTAATAGAACAATATAAAGTTGGTAAGGTAGGTTGGGATGTTAAATCCAACATAAGGAGTTTGATGAGAGAGAGCATGTTTTGTAGTAGAAATGGATTATGACTTGTGGTCAAAAGATCTAGGTTCTAGTCAAGGTTTTGCCACTAAGTAGCTTTGAGAATTCTGGGCTTTAGTTTCTTATCTGTAAAATGAAGGTGTTGTAATAGATTTCATTCAACAGATACTTGGTTAAACTAGATGACGTGGCTCTTTGCAACTTTAAAATTCTATGACTTTATGACCATCTTGACCATTTAATGCAGCGGTTCTCAATCTGTGGGTCACGACCCCTTTGGGGGTCGAATGACCCATTCACAGGGGTCACAGGGGTCGCCTAAGACCATCAGAAAACACATATTTCCAGTGGTCTTAGGAACTGAGACACCGCTCCTCTATCTGTCTCCAGGTGGGTCCTCCCACATGCAGATACACCCACATATGAGTATTAAAGGGTCGCGGCATTAGGAAGGTTGAGAACCACTGGTTTAATGTTTTGTGAAGTGGTATAAAATTAAGGAATTTTGAAGCTGTTAGAGATTTTAGAGGTCTAGTCTTTGTTTCAAGATGAGGAAACTAAGTCCCAGTGTGGATAAGTGTTTTGCTTTATAAAGTTTCACCTAATTAAAGTGATATTGTAGAAAGATAGAGTGTGTCAGACATGAATAAGGAGGTAAAAAGACTACTGGCAGCTTATTCCAGTGGCCAAGGGTATTAGCGAAAAAATCCATAGGATCTAGGAATTGGTCAGTTCTTTTCGCTTACTTACTCCTTGTATCCAAAGGTAATTCAAATTTTGGAATCCAGGTGACTTGGTGAATGATAGTATTTAGTAACAAAAACTAGGAAATTGGAATGGTGGAGGAACAGAGCAGTTTGAGGACTAGAAGAGAGATGCTTTCTGTTTTAGATATGCTGAGTTTTGGGTGGCAGCAGATGTACAAAGTAGAAATGTCCAGTTACAGAATTCAGGTCAGGTCTGAATCTCACTCATCCAGAGATGATGGAAGCCTGCTAATAGATGAAATATGAGAAAATGTATATAGAAGATGAGGAACAAACTTTCCGTTAATGCTTACAGTTTTTGGTTGGAGAAAGATATAAGCAAAGGAGAAAAATAAGCTGTTGGAATATTAAAAGGTTTAAGGATAATGTGTGATAGAATCCAGGAGAGGAGAGTGTTTCAAGGAATGACTTACTAACAAGCATTATGAAATACTTAAGAGAAATCAAGGAGAATGACTACTGAGAAAAGGATATTAATTTGGTGGGTTGCTTTAATTGTCAGTAACTGTAAAAAATTTACAATCATCATAAATCTGGTAGATAGTAGGCCCTTGGTAAAAGCTGGTTAGTTCATTGGTCCAAGAAAGAGAATCCTTAACTTGTTTCTCTTTTTAGTATTAAATCTTTAGTTATTGCTGTGCATTCCAACTTGAAATTTGCTTTTGTGAGTCTAGAAAATGGTGCGAAGATTTGTACACCCCCTTTTCATAAGTAAATTGGTTGGCAGTTAATGAATTGGTACTTAGCAATACACTAAGCAGTTTCAAATGGTTTTTTCAGGACTCTGTTCAGTTAAAGGACTTGTGGAAGAAAATCTGCCATCATAGTACTGGAATGGAGTTCCAGGATCACCGCTACTGGCTGAGGACTCACCCCAACTGCGTTGTAGGAAAGGAGTTGGTCAATTGGTTAATCCGAAATGGGCACGTAACCACAAGGTATTCAGACCTTTGGAAGTGTTTTTATTTGTTCGTGTCACAGATGTTTTTGGTTTGTACTGTCTTAAGTAGGGTAAAATGTATATTTGGAGATGGGAGCAGAATAACACACAGTTTAAGTGACTGATTTTTGGCTTGCATGTTTTCGATACTACCAGAAGAGGATTGGAAAATAAGACATGGATTAGGGTATTCTAAATTTGTATTGATAATGGAGAAAGAAAATAAGCATAAAAATAACTTTATCCTTTCTTGATCCTAAAATAGCTTTATTTCCCCAGAAGAAGTTACCATTCCAGATTACTACTGGGTGATTACAAAGATGATGTTAGGTTTCTGAGAGAACTTGAGCTCATAAAACTTTTACCTTGAGAGACTCTTCTTGGTTATTTTGAGAACATTTTCTTTAGTCAAAATGTTATTTGAGCATAAAACTTTTTTAAATGTGAAGTCTTCAGGATTTTATATGTAAACCTAAAACATTTCTTATTTTTGATTGTTAGATAATGGATGACAGTCTGGCTAAAGAAATAAATTCTGCAAATAACCCCAAACCTTATCTTAAGCCACTGTTTCTGTCTTCTCTTCTTTCTTAACCTTTTATCAGATATATAGACAAGGAGCAAAGTTGACTGAAAGAGTAGGAACCTAGTTTATGGATAGGTGCAGTTGTGTACTGCCTTGCATCATACCAGATAGTTAGACTTTTGGTAAATGTTTTTTGATAGTGAGTTATGTTTCCTCTTCCTTCTCTTTCAGTCAGTGGTAAAAGTGATAATAAACGGTGAAATGTTTAACTGATAGGTAGATAGAAGAAAGAAGGACAGTCAAATTCAGCTATGATCCACAAACCACATAATGAACCTCTAAAAAATTCAGAGCTGACTTGTTAGCTAAAATTTGACTTACTGCCCTTCATATGTGACTTAACGTTTCTTCTGCAATACTTTTGCAGATGAAATACAATCTGTATTATCCTCTCTCTCCTTTTTCCTCCCTCTGTCCCCTACCTCTCTGTTTCTTTTCCTTCTTTAGGAATCAAGTCAAAACTGACCTAGGAAGCCTTCTCACAGAAACCTAAAATTAGGACAGTTTAATTCTACAGTGCTCTTCATTTAATAAATAATTTATTACTATTATCTTTAGCTTACCTATATTTTGCTTTTAAATTACAATCTTATTTCTCACATATTTTACAGGTAAGTTTATGTATGTGTTTAATATTGTCTTTCCAGTGAGATTGCATAGAGAACATTTTATTTTACTCTAAAGCAGTGGTTCTCAACCTGTGGGTCACGACCCCTTTGGGGATCACATGACACTTTCACAGGGGTCACAGGGGTTGCCTAAGACCCTGGGAAAACACATATTTCTGATGGTGTTAGGAACTGAGATACCACTCCTCTATCTGTCTCCAGGAGGGTCCGCCCACATGCAGATACGCCCACATATGAATATTAAAGGGTCATGGCATTAGGAAGGTTGAGAACCACTGCTCTAAAGTGTCTGGTATGAGACAGGGAATGCAGTTATTACTCATTATCAAAAATGATTCCAGTCAGGCCCATAATGATACAAGGAGCTAGGGCTAGCCTTTACATTTAGCTCCAAGGGACTATCTCTTGTTATCTGTCACTTAGCCTAGATATTATTTTAAATTTCCAGATCTGCTTTAGCCTTTAAAAAATAAGTTCCTAATCTTGTTTCTTGTGGTAATTTTAGCTTTATTTTAAAAAAGCATTTATTTTTGCCTATCTTTAATCAGAGCTCAAGCCATAGCAATTGGACAAGCTATGGTTGATGGACGTTGGCTAGACTGTGTCAGTCACCATGATCAGATCTTCAGGGATGAATATGCCTTATATAGACCACTACAGGTAAATGAATAATCATGGTGTAAGGCTACTGTGGTTTAAAATTTAGAGTTTGGGTCTTTTGAGATGTTTTCTTTTTGCATTTCAACATGACTGTTAGATAAATTAACACACCAAAATACTTGCTATAAAAGATTATTGTTCTTGAGCTCCAAAAGACTTTTTCCTTATAAAAATAGGAAGAAAATCATTGGATTACAAAAATAACCTTTTCTTAGTATTTTCACTTAATTTCATTTCAACTTTGGCTGGAAGAAAATGAAACATTAATTCATGAGAGAGACAACTGCTGTTTTCTACTGTGTTGTTGACATAGTAGATTTTTAAACTCCTTAAATGTAGTAGTAAGCATTGAAATAGTAGCAAAAAGTTCATGAATGTTCTAACTACAGCAATGGGATTTTATTTTTCATTAAGAGAAATGAAGAGTCCTTGCATATATCCGTGGAATTCTGCATTTATTATTAGAGATATATAAAAATAAGGTATACATATAGCAGTACATTAATTACTTGGAATGAAGCGGGAACATCTGATTTGGGGAAGAAAAAGGAAAATAAACAAATGGATATGAGTGAAATATTACACCTTAAAGTTTACAGATTCAGAGCAATTCTCTAAACTACCTTCTTTATAATCATAATTGGTATTAAATATGAGAGGACCTGAGCTTAGATAGCTGTGATGCCTATTTTTTATGTGACCTTGGGTGACTTTCACTTAACTTTTTTTTTTTGCTTTTTTGGAGGGCAATTGGGGGTTAAGTGACTTGCCCAAAGTCACATGGCTAGTAAGTGTGTCAAGTATCTGAGGTTGCTTTTGAACTCAGGTCCTCCTAACTCCAGGGCCTGTGCTCTATTCACTGCTCCACCTAGCTGCCCCTACTTTCACTTAACTTTGCTAGACCTCGCTGTTATCATGTGTAAAATGAAGGGGTAGAATAGATGACCTCTAAAAGGCCCCTTCTAACCCTGACCCTGTGACCCCTAAGGACTGAATTAACAACGAACTAGTGTTTGTCTTCGACTAATTCATTAATTTCACCAATAACTTCCTTCATTGAAAACCTTATCATGGAGTGAAGGTGACCCTGGTTTCATAATACCAGTAGAGCATAAGTTTCAGCAGTTCCTAACAAGCTGGCAAGACATATTTTGGTGATGGGCTCTATGTCTTTTGTCAGAGAATCATTCTGGTTAATTTTAGGGAAGCTGATCATTGGGTTGGTTGCAAGAAGTTGAACTTTTTGACTGTTTTACCTCTTGAAAATTAATTGCTAAGTTGTAAAGGGGTTATGATTGGCATCAGTGGTTTATATTGCCCATGCTAGTGAAGTCAGAGATCTTTAAAATATGGAAATATATTTATCATATTGTGTATGCAGGAAATAGACTAATCCATTTTACAAAGATTTTCAACAAGTATTGAAACAAAACTCTGTTCTGAATGTTTCTCAGAAAAATTGAATTGGCCACAGAGCTTTAAAATATTTCAGCTAATAGAGATTTTGGTGTCATTTATGTTAGACAAGGAATGAAAGGTTTTCTCATTATGATTATAGATTTGTCATTCTGAAGGACCAAGAAAATGAAATTTGTTCAACCTCAGTCTAAAATTTTGACTAGGTCACAGAGAATCAAGTCAAAAACTTCTTGAGACAATAAATAAATTTAGCAAAGTTGCAGGATATAAAATAAACCCACATAAATCCTCAGCATTCCTATATATTTCCAGTGAAGTACAACAGCAAGAGATCGTAAGAGAAACCCCATTTAAAGTTACTGTAGACATTA
>CM053591.1:140543145-140621607 GCA_028646515.1 Pseudochirops corinnae
TGGAGAGGATGTGGAAAAATTGGAACACTAATGCATTGTTGGTGGAGTTGTGAATTGATACAACCATTCTGGAGAGCAATCTGGAACTATGCCCAAAAGGCTATAAATAATTGCATACCCTTTGACCCAGCAATACCACTGTTGGGATTATATCCCAGAGAGATCACAGAAGTGGGAAAAGGACCCATATGTACAAAAGTATTTATTGCAACTCTCTTTGTGGTTGCAAAAAACTGGAAATGTAGGGGTTGCCCATCAATTGGGGAATGGCTGAACAAGCTATGGTATATGAATGTAATGGAATACTATTGTGCTATAAGAAATGGGAAGGTGATGGACTTCATAATTACCTGGAGAGGCTTATACAAATTGATGCTAAGTGAGAAGAGCAGAACCAGGAAAAGCTTGTACACAATCACGGACACATCGTACATGTGATGACCAACCTTGATAAATTGAACTATCCTCAACAACGCACAGCTAAAAGACAACTCTACAAGCCTCAGGATGGAAGGAGATATCTAAACTCAGAGAAAGATCTAGAAAGACTGTAGTTTAAATGGAGACTGAAGCAAAACATGCTATCATTCTTTTTCATGTTTGTTTTTTTTTTTTCTCAGTAATCAGTCATTGGTTACAACCCTTCTATATAACCAAACTATTGTACAATGTGAAAGTATTTGCAGATCCTATACATGACTGCACGCCACCATGGGGGAGGACAGGGAGAAAATTTGAAATGCAAGGGATTGTGGAATTGAATCTTGTAAACTAAAAGTAAATAAAATAAATTTAAAAAAAAATAAAATTTTGACTAGGATACAGCAGAAAGTAAGACATCTTTATTTTATATTTTGTTGACATTGAGGGTAAATTGTTTGGATTTTGATCTTTTCAGAGCACAGATTTTTCCGAGACACCTTCTCCAGACAGTGACTCAGTAAACTCTGTTGAGGGACACTCTGAGCCATCCTGGTTTAAAGATATCAAGTTTGATGACAGTGACACTGAGCAGATTGCTGAAGAAGGGGAAGAGAACTTAGCCAGTGAGTTTTTACTTTTGAGGAAGCAGCTTTTGTTGCTGGTTTGTTGAACTGGAAAAATTCTAGGCTTTATGGATCAAATTAAATAAAAATATCTGGTGTAGCCCTTGCTGTTGATACAGTATTTTCTTGAATTATTGTCTTTACAGGTTACCAGGGATATTCTGTTTTTCTTAGTCTCTAGTTTCCAGCAACTTAAAGATAACTTTGTGCTAATAATAGCTTAGTAATATCAACTTGCTCCTCTCCTTGCTTTGATACCAGGCTTGGCTTTTTTCTGCAGAACTTCCAATATTCCTCTTTGTTTTTTAAACTGATTTTATAATTAGCTTACTCAAAATACTGTTTCTAAGTTTGCTCAAAGATACATGAAAATACTGTATCCATTTTGGTATTGCACATTGGGCTTGTATATTAAAAACAATTTGTCTCCTTTCCCCAATACCCTGATGATACCGATTTTTTTACTCCCCTCTCCTCCCTATATTTCTTTCCCCTTCCCCAACACTAAAAGATTCTGCCAGTCCTAGCAAGCGCACATCAGTCAGCAGTTTCCAGTCCACAATGGACAGTGACTCAGCCGCTTCTATCAGCCTGAACGTGGAGCTGGACAACGTGAACTTCCATATCAAGAAGCCCTCCAAGTACCCACATGTGCCCCCTCACCCTGCTGACCAAAAAGGTAGGAGGTAGTCACCATCTGAAATCAGAACACAGGATGGAGACACTGGCCATGAGATTTTGTTTCAGTATTTCCTCCTGTGCCCTCCTCCCCTTATGGCTGAGGGTATTTGGTGTGGGTCTTTTTCCACCCCCTCTTTTCTTTTCCTTTTTTTAAGTTAATTCCTCCTGCTTTTCCCCCTTCCCTCTGGCCCCTTGCCTCCCCTCTCCCATGTCCAGTTTTAAGCCTATGGCTTTTCAAAGGAGATTTGTCCTATAGTTCCTACTTCAGCATAATGTGCAACTTCCAAGGTGGTTTTTCTTTGCAGTTCTAATGTGGATGTTCTGCTCTATTCTTTCCTTGTTTCTCCATTAAAAATATCTAGAGTTTTTTCAGACTTATTAGCTTACGCAAATAACTCGCAACATAGTGCCTGACAAGTCCAGTAAAATTCTTCAAATTAGTTTTCTTGAAAAACAACAAACCTTCCATTGTAATCTAAGATGTTTATTATTTCTGTGGTTCTAAAAATTAGGTTTTTATTGATATCTTTTGTTCAATATTATCTACAATTCCTTCTATATTCCTGTAACCTTATCAGAGAGCTATCTTTTATGATAAAGAATAAAAAGTGGGAAAAAAAGAAAAAAGTTCAGGAAAACAAAATAGTTCATTAAGTGTTCCACATCTGTAGACTCCCATCCCCTTAAAGGAGCAGGGGGAGGTGTTTTGTTATGTGTTTTCTTTAGGCCAAGCTTAGTCATTATAATTTTACATCATTCTTTTGGTTATTTTATTATTTTTTTCTATTTATATTATTATAGTCATTGTGTTTATTGCTTTCCTGGTTTTGCTTTTACCTCACTCTGCATCAGTTCACATAAGTCTTTTCATACTTCTCTGTATTGCCATTTATTTTAAAGAAAATTTCTTCCCAAATTAAGAAAACAAAAAATTAATTCTTTAATACTATTAATTTTTTGAGAAAATATTTTCTTTTACCAGTCCAAGTATCAGAATGACCATATTTTAAATGAAAATATTTAGTAAAAGGATGAACTGCTGATATATAGCTAATAGGTTAATAAATAACACTTAGCATACCATCACTTGCACGTTAAACGCTTAATACTTTCTTAATTAAAAACTAATTTAAAGTGTAATGGGATAGTGCCATTCTGTTGAAAATAATGAAATAATTGGGCTTTTATAAGTCAGTACATTAAATATCAGTTTAAGATAATGCACTGATAGTCTTTTTTATCTTCATTTTTAACCCTACTAGAGTTAATTTCAGTATTCTCTTTTTGTTCATAAATTAGTCTTCCATTTTGTTGTCATTCCCTGATTACACTGAAAAATATTTGATAACCTCTGGAGTTTTATACACCTACACAAAAAAACCTGAAGAAAATAAAAATTTTAAAACAAATAATTTGGGGATGTCACCAGTGTAAGATAAATGAAACAAAAGAATGAAAGTGTATGCATTGCTTATAAGAAAAGTATGTAATAGGAGGAGGTAAGTAGTTCTCCATGTTTGGAAGATATATATGTGTATGCTATCAGTTAGATTGCAATGGAAAGAATTTAGGTAAGTATAAAAAAAATTCCATACAACTAAGTGGCACAGTGGAAAAAGTGTCAGGCCTGGAGTCAGAAAAACTCATTTTCATGAATTCAAATTTGGCCTCAGACACTTACTAGCATTGTCACCCTGGGCAAGTCACTTAACCCTGTTTGCCTCAGTTTCCTCATCTGTAAGATGAGCTGGAGAAGGAAATGGCAAATCACTCTCGTATCTTTGCCTAGAAAACCTCAAAAGGGGTAATAAAGAGTTGGATATGACTGAAATGACTGAACAGCAACAACATAGAAAAATGAAAGTGATATCATTTGGGTATAGGGCAGTGGTTCTCAACCTTCCTAATGCTGCAACCCTTTAATACAGTTCCTCATGTTGTGGTGACCCCAACCATAAAATTATTTTCGTTGCTGCTTCATAACTGTAATTTTGCTACTGTTATGAATATGTCTGATATGCAAGATGTATTTTCATTGTTACAAATTTTATATAACCCACAGGTTGAGAACTGCTGGTATAGGGGCTTGTGTCACAGACTCCCTGACATTACTGAAGATGTGCATGTTACTTTCTTCATATTTATTGTCATTAAAAAAAAAATTTATACTATTTTATTTATTTATTTTTTAGTTTTCAACATTCATTTCCGCAAGATTTTGAGTTACAAAATTTCTCCCCATATTTCCCCTACCCCCTACCCCAAGATAGTGAGCCTACTGAATACTTCTTCCCCCAGTCTGCTCCCTCTTATATCCTCCCCCATCCCTCTCTAACTTTGTAGGAGGGCAGGATGGATTTCTATATTCCAGTGCATGTATATCTTATTTCCCAGTTGCATGTAAAAAACAATTTTTTTAACATTTGTTTTTAAAACTTTGATTTCCAGATTCTTTCACTTCTTCCCTCCTCACCCACCCCCACTGGGAAGACAAGCAATTCAATATAGGTTGTACATGTGTAGTTACACAAAATGTTTCCATAGTAGTTATATTGTGAAAGACTAACTATATTTCCCTCCATCCTATCTGCCCCCCCATTCTATTTTCTACTTTCACCCTGTCCCTTTTCAAAAGTATTTGCTTCTAACTACTCTCTCCCCCAGTCTGCCCTCCCTTCCATCATTCTCCCTTTTATCCCTTCCTCCCTACTTTCTTGTAGGGTAAGATACTCAACTGAGTGTGTATGTTATTCCCTCCTTAAGCCAAATTTGATGAGAGTAAGGTTGACCCATTTCCTTTCACCTTCCAGCTCTTCCCCTCCATTGTAACAGTTTTCTCTTGCCTCTTTTATATGAGATAATTTACCCTATTCTATCTCTCCCTTTCTCTTCCCATTATATTCCTCTCTCACCACTTAATTTTATTTTTTAGATATCATCCCTTCCTGTTCAACTGATCCTGTGCTCTCTGTCTATGTATACATGTACACACATATACACACTCACATATGTATTTATATACACATGCACCCTCTTATACATACATACATACATATATACATAGTATGTATACATATATATGCATATATATTTCTTTCAACTATCCTTATACTGGGAAAGGTCTCATGAGTTATAGTTATCATTTTTCCATGCAGTAATGTGAATAGTTCAACTTTAATAAGTTTCTTATGATTTTGTTTTCCTGTTTACCTTCTCATGCTTCTCTTGCTGCTTGTATTTGAAAGTCAATTTTCTGTTCAGCTCTGGTTTTTTCATCCAGAATACTTAAAAGTTCTCTGTTTCATTGAATGACCATATTTTCTCCTGAAGCATTATACTCAGTTTTGCTGGGTAGGTGATTCTTGGTTTTAATCCTAGCTCCTTTGACCTCTGGAATATCATATTCCACGCCTTTCAGTCCCTTAATGTAGAAGCTGCTATATCTTATGTTTTCCTGATTGTGTTTCCACAATACTCAAATTGTTTTTTCTTGACAGCTTGTAATATTTTCTCCTTCACCTGGGAACTCTGGAATTTGGCTATAATATTCCTAGGATTTTTCTTCTTGGGATCTTTTTCAAGAGGTGATCGGTGAATTCTTTCCATTTCTAATTTGCCCTCTGGTTCAAGAGTATCAGGGCAGTTTTCCTTGAGAATTTCTTGAAGGATGATTTCTGGGTTCTTTTTTTGATCATGGCTTTCAGGTAGTCCAGTAATTTTTAAATGATCTCTCTTGGTTCTATTTTCCAGGTTAGTGGTTTTTACAGTGAGATATTTCACATTGCGTTCTATTTTTTCATTTGTTTGGATCTGTTTTATAGTATCTTGATTTCTCATAAAGTAATTAACTTCCATTTGCTCCAGTCTAATTTTGAAGGAATTATTCTCTTCAGTGAGCTTTTGGAATTCCTTTTATGTCAGGGCAATTCGGCTTTTTAAGGCATTCTTCTCATTGGCTTTTTGGGCCTTTTTTGACATTTGAGTTAGTCTGTTTTTTAAGATGTTATTTTCTTCAGTATTTTTTTGAGTCTCCTTTAGCAGGCTGTTGACTCACTTTTCATGATTTTCTTGCATCATTCTCATTTCTCTTCCCAATTTTTCCTCTGTTTCTCTTACTTCATTTTCAAAATCCTTCTTCAGCTCCTCCATGGCCTATAACCAGTTCATATTTTTCTTGGAAGCTTTTGATGCAGGAATTTTGACTTTGTCGACTTCTTCTGGTTCCATGTTTTGATTCTTTTTGTCTCCAGAAAAGGATTTTATGATCTGATTGTGCCTCCTCTGCTCATCTTGCCAGCCAATTAATTACTTGACTTTTGAGCTCTTTACCATGGTAGAAGTCTGCTTCCAGAGTGGAGAGAGCTGTGTCCCAAATCACTGGGGTTTTCACAAATGTCAGCTTTATCCTCATAAAGGACACCCTTTCTATAGCTACCACAAGTTCTGGCACACTGGCGTTCCTCACCCAGGACTACCACCAAAGACTGTGACCCAGATCCACACAGGTCAGAGCAAGAGGGATTACTCTCTGAATGGTTGCTTTGTCCCCCTACGATCTGCAGGCCAGGAGCTCCTGAGGCAGCCACGTGGCAGCAGCTGCGCGTGTAGTCTCCCACCTCTTGCCCAGGGGACAAGGGTCAGACCTTACTCTACTCTCACCTTAGATCAACAGGGTTCCCCACTGATCTTTTACTTGCTCTTTGGTGTTTATGGGTTGAGAAGTCTGGGAACTGCCACAGCTGCTGGTGATTGACCTCCCGAAGTCTGCTCTGGCCAGTCTGTGCTGCTGGTCAGGGCAGCCCCAGGGCCTGGGCCTGTGCAGCTCACGCGGAACTGCGCTCGGCTCCCAGCCTGGTGCAGCAGACTCTTCCTGTCTGCCTGCTAGGCTGCCTTCAGTAGGAGATTTGTTTCTCTCTGTCACTTTGTGGGTTCTGTAGCTCTAAAGTTTGTTTAGAGTCATGTTTTATAGATATTGGAGGTGGTTGGAGCAGGAGCTTAAGCAAGTTCCTGCTTTTACTCTGCCATTGGCTTTGCCCTTCTTTATTGTCATATTTGCACACAGCCAGGATATTTTACTGATAAAGAGGGTTAGAGTATACAGATGTCTCCTGGAATCTCATTTTTCTAAAAATAGAACATCTGAACCTTGGATTATGATTAAGCATTCTCTGTGTATCCTTACTTTATATTTTAGAACAAGGCATTAGGGAGATTGAAATAGTCCTGGAAAAATAATGGATAACAGAGATCAGTATAAAAAGGATAGCAGTAAAGGATTTAATGAGGTAGAAGTGAATACCTACTTGTTTCAGAAAACTGGAGGGTAGAAGAATTACTTAGAAGAAAGGAAGGAACTAAGAAACTTTAGGCTCTTTCTGAAGAGTAAAGTATGAGTATCAAGCAAGATGAATTACCAGAACAGAGCAAATAGAGGAACTGGGTAGAAAATCACAAATGGAGTTATCCAGGTATCTTTGGGAGTGCTGTCTGGCAAAAGCAGAACATCTGATAAATAATGTATTAATGTTTTTAACTAATGATGATTCCTCTTCCAAAAAGTGGAGGAACCAACAATGGGAAATTTTATTCTGGAAACTTTCATTCCAACAGGGAGAGACTAGTTTTTGGTGTGGACGACGATAAGACTCTTAGAGAGAAGTGATCACTTCATCTTAGTATTTGTTGTAGAGGAGAGCAAAGTTGAGAATAGTATGACATATTCCATAGACTTTGGAATAGCAGATTTCAAAGAGCGCAGAGGAAAAAAGTCAGTAGTATTTGAAGCTCTTAAGAATGAGATTTTGAAAACGTGAAGAAAACAAATTGCAAAGAGGAGGGAAAAAATAAGTTGGCTAGAGAGTTCTATATGGATGCATGGGGAATTCACCAACTTAGATTTAAAAAAATAGTAATTATGGCAATAGCTAACATATATGTTGCACTTCAAGGTTTTTAGAGAGCTTTACATGTAATACTTTGATTTTTATAATGATCCTGTGAAGTATGTGCTATTATAATTTCAATTTTACAGATGAGAAAACTGATGATGAGATATTAAGTGATTGTCCAAGATCACAAGCTAGTAAGGGTCTGAGGCAAGATTGGAACTCAGTTCTTTCTGATGCCCAATCCCCATACTCTATCTACTATATCATCTTGGTGTCCCTAGAAAGACATATTAGAAATATGGAAGCAAGGATAGGTCACATTGGGTGGATACAGAAGTGTGGGGCCATGCCAGAAGGCTGTACTCTTGGAGTCAGGAAGGCTCTCCATCTTCATTTTACCTGAAGGACTTTCTGTACTCCCCCACACCAGGCACTTAATCTCTCTGAACCTCAGCATGCTCCTCATTCATGAAAGGAGAATAACGGCACCACCTTACCCTGGCGTGCTGTAAAGCGCTTTTTGAGTGACGCTATTCATAAGAAAAAGGTCAGGAGTGCTGAAGCACCAGTTAGAGAGGAGCACCATTTGGGGCTGATGGGAAGATAAGGGGTGAGAGTGAAAGAGCAGAGCTGCTCAGTATTTTGCTTTTCTTCTCTCCTAAGAAGATTGACTGTAACTGGGCAGTAGGCGATGGAAGAGTCTAAGAATAAAGTGACAGCTGCTCTAAATGAGGGACTTTTCAGAGAGTGCCTTGTGCCCTGGATGAATTCAAGTTAATGTACCACATCCATGAGGTGTCTGGGAGAAAGTTAGTGGTCTTTGAAAAGGAGTCGATAGTATTATGTCAGAGTGGTCTTATTTTGGGCTATGTAGTTTAATGTTTTCATCAGCGAGTTGGAGAAAGACATGGGAAGCTTGCAGATGACAGACATGGGGAAGGGTGGTTCTGACTTGGCTGATACACTAGAATCGAGCCATGGGCAGAGATGAGCTATTTCTCTTGAAACATTTGAAGGACGGTCTGTCCTGTGGAAGAGGGATTAGGCTTATTCTTCTTGACCCAGAGTGCAGAGCAAGGAATAGGGATGAAAGTAGAGAGGAGAGTCAGCTGGTATAAGAAAAGCTGTTGGACAACAAGCAGAATGGGCCGCTGTGGGGAGTTGAGGATAAATAGCAACAACTACCATGTAATGACTCACATTTATGTAGCACTTACTGTGTGCTCAGCACTTTGCAGTTTTTATCTATTTGACTTTCACAGCCCTGGGACATAGAAGTTATTATTATCTCCATGTTACGGGGAGGAAACTGAGGCAGACTGAGGTTAAATGATTTGCCCATGGTTACAAATGAGTAAATATTTCAGCCTGGATTTGAGCTTAGGTCTTACTGAGTCCAGCTCCTGGCACTTTGTCCACTGTGCCACCTAATTGCATATATCCGCAACTCTGGTTTTTAAATGAGCAATATAAGGTGACTCGGATATATTGTAGAGTTAATTTCTGTTTTTTTAAAGGTTAATCTAGATGACCTTTGAAGACCTTCCCAGTTGTGAAATTCTTTGATTTTGTGATTCTTAAGATTTTCTGCTTCTGTCTATTATGGGTTAGTTCCAGGTGGCATATTTTAACATGGATTTTTGTTAAGTAGAGCAGAGGTTTTAGTCAGGATTCAAGGGCTAGCAGCACTCCTGAGTATTAGGCTAAAATGTAATGGGGAATATTTAACATAAACTCAAATAAAACAAAACACAGAAGACATTATTATGTGGTTTTATAAGTCAGTGCTTGGCTTACAGGGATCCTCATGTATGATTTAGGGACCCTCTCTTTTCTTTGAATTTGACACCTCTGAAGTAGAGCATTTCTGTGCTTTAGAATTAAGACTCCAATAGATTTAATCCTGGAATAAGAAAGACTATATTGCAGTGAGCTAGGAACCCATGTCTGGAAGTTCATAGAGTAGAAAGTTTTGGTTCAGGTAGGGAAGAACTTTAATGATTAGAACTTTCAGTAAATTAGCAAGCATTTACTATTTCAGTCTCAAAGTAAAAAAATAAAAAGTGAAATAGTTCCTCCCTAAAGGAACTTACATTCTGTGACTCATGCCTTCTATATATGGCGTGGGTGTGTGGTGTATAATTGTACCAGCATGTTAGTCATCTCTCACTTTGCCTTCCCTCTTTGCTTTTTCCCTGCTATTCAGAATATTTGATTTCTGACAATGGAGGACAACAAATCTCAATAAGCGACGCCTTCATTAAAGGTAAATTAATATATGAGAAGTGGAGGAAGCTACTTGCAAGTATATATAGTGATTTTAAGTGTCTCAAGAACCTGTACTAGGTATATGTTTTGACTTGTTTTGGGGTAAGGAGGATTAGTCTGATTTGAATAAGGTTTTTTTTTTTTTAAAGCTTTTACTAGAGAAATTTTATTTTGCTCACTCTGAGGTTTACATGAAAGTTTCCTTTTTCATGAATTTAATATTAAATATTTTTTCCCCCAAGAACTAGCCACTGTGGAACCAGTAGACAGATATGACCTAATTTGATATTGTCATGAGAGGAAAGTAGGACAGGAAGAATGTTTGCCTGAGTTACGACTTAATGGGGCTATGTTGATATGAGGCTCCTAAGCAGCCATTTCCTAACCCCTCCCTAACCATGCTATAACTTCAGGCTTCATGAATGGAGAGAAACGAACATGATAATATGCTTTCTCTCTGACGTAGGATTCTGGGGGCAGGAGTCTTATACAAGAGGTCAAAGATTTCCTTTCTCTATTTTTTCCTAGCCCTGAAGATTTCAGCCAAGAGAAGGGTAGGATATACTAGCACCGAGAACAATAGTTGTATATTTTTAATCTTTTGGAAGTCTAAATTATCAAGATGTAGAAAGACCTTCCATACCCCAGATCTTAGAGATGTAATATATTTATTATATTACATGGGTGAATTTTGTATGTGTTTGTATGTTTTTGGAAGGGTGGTTTTTTTTTTTGTTTTCTTTTTTTTTTGGTGGGATGTAGTTTGGAAACTTCACCTCTAAAGAAGTCTCTTTCCCTATATGCCAAAAATAATACTAAGTTTCATTACATTTTTAATATTATTTGGTAATTCTCTGTCTTTTATAATAAGACTTTGTTATAAGGGAGAGATTGAGTATGCTTCTTAAAAAGAAAAGAAAAAAAACTTGGCTTATTAATAGCTATTTATCCTACTTGAATTCTCATTTTTTTCCTTTGCATTTTGTTAAACCTACCAAACATGTTGCAGATTATTGAAAAAGAACTTTTTAGAAGTGCTGGCTTCTGAAGAGACATTTTGGATTTGTTATTTGACTTTAAAACATTTTATGCCACAGTTTTTTACTCTTTAAAGTTCATCACCCACACTATTGCCTACACCATTGGCTCATGGAGCCTTGTCAGCATTTAGATTTCTGTTTTCTTCCAAACTTCATAATTTATCACAATGGGAGATTCCTCTTTTTCAGCTTTCTTAGATAAATAAGAGTACTGTTAAAGTCACATGGGCCATGATCCACAATTTTATAATCTTTTCAGAAATAGCATTTCAAGAATGTGGCTTGAGCTACTATGTGGAGACATTTATCAAAAGCTTGTTTCTAATTTTGTTGTTTCTATATTTGATTATTATTACCTAATATTCATGTTTATATATTAAACAATTTCTAAAAATGTGAATTTATGAACAGAGATGTGATCATGAAGCAATAAATTATTATTTTGTCTTCTCTAGAGTCCTTATTCAATCGACGAGTAGAAGAGAAATCCAAGGAGCTGTTTTTTACACCCTTAGGCTGGCATCATAGCAACCTGGAGCTCCTAAGGGAAGAAAATGGGGAGAAACAGGCCATGGAGAGATTACTGTAAGCTATTTTTATTTTTTTTTCCTTTAATGAGTTGTTATGCAGAGTCTCTGTTCTTAAATGAAGACTATTAGGTAAAATTTGCAGATAAAATTCCTTAAACAGAATAGCACAAAATTGCATAACCACAGTTAGTTATTTATTCCCTATGGTGAAATATTCCACCATCTAGTTGAAGGAAGTCTTCTTTTTGAAGTTTGCATTATACTTCCATTTATGGACAAGGAACATAAGAAAGAAACTGATATACTTAAAAAGAATCAACTAACTTAGAGTAGCTTATATAATATGTTTACTGTGTTCTTTCTACATTATTTATTACATCTTAAATATTACCTTATAAAAGAAGAATGAACTAGAAATTACCATTAATCCTTTCCCTCTTTTTCTCCCCCATTAATATTTCTACAGTTCAGCTAATCATAACCACATGATGGCACTACTGCAACAGCTGCTCCACAATGACTCATTATCACCATCCTGGAGAGATATCATTGTGCCAGTGGTCTGCCAGGTGGTTCAGACTGTCCGACCTGATGTCAAAAATAGGGATGATGACATGGATATCCGTCAGTTTGTCCACATCAAAAAGGTGAGCTTTATCATATATTTTTTCAGAATTGGGAGGACATTGTAAGAATTGGGGTACAAGGGCAGTATCAAAAGAATGATAGAGGCAAGGGGAAATGGGACTTTATGTTGCTTTTGTTCTGGCCCCTAGGGATATTATGGTGCCCAGGGATCAGAAATGAAAGAGGAACTGAAAGGAAAGGGTGAGAGATACATTGGGGGATCTTCAGAAATCAGACTTATACCTCTTCTAAAATATCCTTTCTTCACTGTGATAGCTGTGACATGATGGCTATTTGTATAGATTGTATTGAATGTAGTTTTGTTCCAGAATATTTAGCTTAAACCTTAAAAGAGTATTTAATTTAAAAAATATTAAAGTTTGTTTTACTTGGTTCCTGGATTCCAAAGTGTCCCCAATTCTTTAGTTAACTAGAAGTAGTAATATAAAAGACAGTTATAATGCCATTAATCACTTGGTATGAAAGAATTACGTTATGGGAGAGAGTTTTCTTTTTTTCACATAGTAAAATTTAAAGTTTAAGAAAAGTAATCCATAGTACATGATCTTTTATATCTGACTGAAATAGAAAATATTTTGCTTTTTTACAAAATGACAGTTGTTACTATTAGATTCCAGGTGGAAAGAAGTTTGATTCTATGGTTGTCAATGGCTTTGTGTGTACCAAGAATATTGCACATAAAAAGGTATTGTAACTCTAGCAGAAAATATAGGAAATAATTTTTACTGATTTTTAATCAGTGATAATATTGACTAAGTTGTTTTTTTCAGGTATTTGCCAGCTGATACTTCCTTGATAAAGGAAAAAATTACATCTTTATGTAATAGCTAATGATGAACAAAATCCAATGCTAGTAGGAAGAATAATTAGCAAATTCAAACCCTCTGGCCCTGTGCTCACTCCTGTCTTTGTTAAGGCTTATTGTGTCTTTAAAAAAAATATTATGCTTTATTAAAATCATAGTTGACTACTGAATCAAGTTTCGTGTATTTGACTTAGCATTTCTTTTATTCATTCATTCATTCATTCATTTATTTATTTGTGTTCAAATTTCATAAATTGTGTATTTAAGGACAAAAATGCAAACTCAATTATTCTTTCCATTTATGGTCTATTTAAACTAACAAATTCATATCCCCCACAGAAAGATAAAGCCATCTAGCTAACTCATGAATTTTGCTAACTGTTCTTTGACTTTGAACAGTAGTTTTTCATTAATCCATAGTTACATTATGAGAAGCTTTGCTTCAGGGTAGCATTCAAAGGTTTCTTCCATTTCTCCCTATAATTGTTAATGTTATAAATGTTTGAAACTCATAATGCTAGAAGTGTTTTCAAAGTATTTTAATTTTTTTCTTCTTAACTTTTAGTAAGGTGATATTTAACTGAATTTTTTTTTAAGACTGAAAATTGAAAGAAAATATGGAGAGAATATTTCTTTAAGGTCTAGGAATAGTAAAATATTTTAGAGTACAAAATACTTTCTTCAACAATTTTTTGTAGGCTGACATTTTTTTCACATCTTGATGGAATGAAACTATTGGTTATATAAAGAGTTAGATGATGGGAGAGGGATTTCTAAGGGTAAAATGAAACTACTGTGACTATATTGCTTAGTGTCATGACCTGTATAAGTCAAGAGAATTTAATGATTAGGAAAGATATATAGTAAGAGAATAATGTTTTGTGGAGGGACTATGTAGTCAAGGTAGAAGGGATCAAGATTGTGTTATCCATTCAAGTTTCTAAATCCTTTAAATAATTAATTTTCTGCTCTTTTTCCTTCCTAGATGAATTCTTCTATTAAAAGTCCCAAAATACTTTTATTGAAGTGTTCCATCGAGTATCTCTACAGAGAAGAAACCAAATTTACTTGCATTGACCCAATTGTTCTTCAGGTTAGAATTTGTGATAGAAGTGTGTGTAGGACTGCAGTTACTTTATTTTTGTTTTTGTTGTTGGGTTGTTTCAGTCGTGTCCAGCTCTTCATGACCCCATTTGGGGTTTTCTTGGCAAAAATACTGGAGTGGTTTGACATTTCCTTCTCCAGCTCATTTTATAGATGAGGAGACTGAGGCAAGCAGAATTAAGGGACTTGTCCAGGGTCACACAGTTAGTAAGTTCCTGATGCCACATATTTGAACTCAGGAAGATGAGTCTTCCTGACTCAAGGCCTGGCAATTTATCCATTGCACCAGTAATCTGCCCTGTCATTTCATGATGTTAGGTATTTACTAATTCTGTTTTTTTAGTCATTTTGATTGTAGTAACTGTCATGTGAGGCAAGGATGATAGTTTGTTGTCAAGTTTTATTTAATATAGTTTATCACAAATTACTTGTATAGTAACTAGTTTTCCTAAGCTGTTCTAAAATGAACACAACGAAGCAGCATGTATCTGAAGAAGTGGAATTCCTGATTCCCAAATATTTTCCCCTGCAGTTTTTTAAAATTACTATGTGATTTTGTCCAGTTTGTCAGCTTCCCCATTGGTAGAAGTTAATAATCGCTGCTAGGTGATATTTGGGAAGTGTAGTGTTTGAAAAAAAACTTAAAAGGGGGTGCATCTATAAATTAATCATATTTTCCCAAAGAATGATTGTTCTTGTTGCCAAGCGAGTACGTAACCTCTTTTTGAGATGTACTTATTGCGTTCTTTTCATTCGTGTCCTCATTGCTTGGCACTTCATATGTGCTTAATGAACACAAGTTGATTGATATAGACCTTGAAAGAGATATTTTACTTCGAAAATCCTTTAAAGCTTACTAACACGTTTATGATATTAAATTTAATTGGAGGCAGAGGCAGATATTTAAATTTAGTCTAAAGTATTAGAGGACATACTGATGTATGAAGCAACCTTACTTTGTTGAGATTAACATTAATGATCACATTTTATTGCTAGTTCTAATTTAACAGTTATATTTTGCCTCATAATTGGCACATTTTTGGTTTATTATTTTAATTAGGAAAGAGAATTCTTGAAGAATTATGTGCAGCGGATAGTTGATGTCCGACCTACTTTGGTCCTAGTTGAAAAAACTGTGTCTCGAATTGCCCAGGATATGTTGCTGGAACATGGTATTACTTTAGTCATTAACGTAAAACCGGTGAGTGGTAGTATTTCATAAAAATGTAGACATAGTTGAAAAATGATCAGTTTGTTTATTTGGTGATACAGAATTTCTCAGTTACTTGCCTCTTCTCTTTGTCCCTTATGTGGATTGGAAGTGGGAATAGTAAGAAAATTTGCAGGATAAATAGGCCACAGCATAGAAGAAATGGGAATTTAAAAAAATTTCATATATGTGTGTGTGTATATATATATATGTATGTATACATACACACACACACACACACATATATATATGTATATACACATTTTAAAAATTTTATTTTTCCCTTCCTCCTTTTTCTGTTTTCTCCAGGAGTAGAAAGCTCAGACATAAGAGAATAAAGAGTCAATAATTGTGATCTTAAAACACTCACCTTAGTTACTTGAGGTCGTGGTAATGGGCATTAAAGTTAGTCAATAATATTTAACAAACATTCTCTGTATACAGATGGCTCTATGAGTTACCATGTTTGGAATTACAGAATAAATAGAAAATACCATCTTAAGTGATTTAAAATGGATGAGGTAGATCAATCATCTGGGAAAAAATTATGTGTAATTTCCTTTGTGTGTAGCACTTTGTACAAATCATATATATATACCTAATGATGCCCTTGATGATGATATAATATAAAGTATTTTAGTGTTTTATTGAACAAATTAGTGTTTGATTTTAAAGAAAAAAGACTAAAAAATCCTACTTACATAGTTTTTCAGCTATAATGAGCAGTTACTTTATAATTTTAATTAAGATTGCCCTTTGATACTAAAGTACTACTGATTTGATTTTTTGTTAACTTTTCTGAATTATCTTTAATAGGGGTATAGTATCTTCATCTTCATTTGTGATCAGGCAATTTTTGTTTTCTAGCAAGTTTTAGATCGAATAAGTCGGATGACCCAAGGTGACCTGGTGATGTCAATGGATCAGTTGCTCACAAAGCCACACTTAGGAACTTGTCATAAATTTTACATGCAGATATTTCAGCTCCCTAATGGTGAGTAACATGTTAGTGTATTTTACTAAGGATTTAGAAGATATGGAAAATGAGCAAAATAATCATTGTAAAGTGGTAAAAACTATTGATTTACATAAAAATTAGTAAGTACAGGCTACTGTATTTATAGTCATTTTACAAGTTTTTTCTTTTTTAGGGATATTTGTTTTTTAATTTAAGTGCTGTCCTTCTGAATAGTATCATAAATTTATCCTATATGCTACCTAACTTTTCCCAACTTTTTTGTGACTTACAGAGCAAACAAAAACACTAATGTTCTTTGAAGGCTGTCCACAGCATCTGGGCTGTACCATCAAATTGAGAGGAGGCTCTGATTATGAGCTAGCACGAGTGAAGGAGATCCTTATATTCATGATCTGTGTGGCTTACCATTCTCAACTGGAAATCTCTTTCCTTATGGATGAATTTGCCATGCCACCAACATTAACAAAAAATAGTTCATTTCATTCTCTAATTGAAGAACAGAGAAATGATGGTGGTCAGCAGGACCAGTTCAGTGGGAGCCCCCTTCCTAGGGAGACTGACTTTCTTCCTGACAAATTGCCTATAATATCTGAGTCTTTATCATCTGATGATGGTAACCAGTTGGAATCAAGGACTTTGTTTGAGAAAACTTACCAGGAAAGTGAAAGTGTTCCACAGGATAGTAGTGTCTCTTTGAAACATCAGGAGCATTTCACTACACCTGGACCATCAGTGATACCCACTTTGTTTCCATCAGTGCCAGAGTCATTGTTGCCTATTCATATTGAAGAGCAAGATGATGCTTTTGATGATGAATCGGAGGCCTTGCGGCAAAGAGATAAGATACAGGAGCCCAAAAGTCAGATGAGAGTCTTCAGAGACCCTCTCCAGGATGACACGGGATTTTATGTTGCAGAAGAAGTGACATCTTCTGAAGATAGGCTCAAGACTCATTCTTTAGCTTTCAAACAAGAATTGAAAGATGTTATCCTCTGTATCTCTCCAGTAATCACATTCCGGGAACCCTTCCTCCTAACTGAAAAAGGCATGAAGTGTCCTACACGGGACTATTTCCCAGAGCAGGTTTATTTGTCTCCTCTTCTCAATAAAGAATTAAAGGAGGTAGAGAGCAGAAGGAAGAAACAACTTCTCAGAGATCTTTCTGGACTTCAAGGCATGAATGGAAGTGTTCAGGCAAAGCCTCTCCACGTATTACCATCTCATGAGCTAGTGAGCACCAGAATCACAGAACATTTGGGTGAGAGTCAGAGCTTGGGTAGAATGCTGGCAGATTACCGGGCCAGAGGAGGACGGATACAGCAGAAAAATGCGGACCCTTTTGTTCAGTCAAAGGATGTATCGGATAATTCTGGTGGACGATCTGGAAGCAAAACTGAGGGAGACGAAGATAGAATCCCGAGTCAGAGTGATGCAGTATGGTCCACAAAGGTAGGTGAGAATTCTTTGTGGTAACATTTTAAGTCTTTTTTTTTTAAACAAATATATCAGAGGGCATGAATTCATGAAATAATTTCCTTCTTAATTGTATTCTTGTTTGACTTAAGCATGTCAACTCCAGTGCTGATTATTTATGTAATAAGAACAAATTAAGTAATAAAGCAGCATTAATGATTTGACAAGTGGCACAGGAAAATTTATAAAGTGTTTTTGGTATAAAATTGGGTAGTTTATAATAAACTTGGGAATAGTTAGAGAGTGGAGCCTGGAGCCAGGAAGACCTGGGTTCAAATGTGGGCTCAAACACTTACTGGCCGTGTGATGCTAGACAAGTCATTTAATCTCTGTTTGCCTCAGTTTTCTCATCTGTGAAATGGAGATGATAATAGCACTTACCTCTCAGGGTTGTTTTGGAGATCAAATGAGGTAACACTTGTGATGTGCTTAGCACAGTGCCTGGTACATAACGTGTGCTCTTTTGTTGTTGTTTGGTCATTTTCAGTTGTGTCCAAGTCTTCATACCCCCGTTTGGGGTTTTCTTGGCAGAAGTACTATAGTGGTTTGCCATTTCCTTTTCCAGCTCATTTTACAAATGAAGAAACTGAGGCAAGCAGGGTTAAGTGACTTGCCCATAGTCACATACATAGCTAGTAAGTGTGTGATGTCAGATTTGAACTCAGGAACATGAATTTTCTTTACTCCACATCTGACACTTTATCCACACCACCTAGCTTCCCCCAGGTGCTGTATGAATGTTAGCTAACTTTATTATTTAGGGCTGGGTGACACCTCAAAGCCCAGTATCCTCATTTTGTAGGTAAGGAAACCAGCCAAGTGAACTGCTTCAAATCACAGTTTGTGGCAAGATTCAAACTTAGCAAATTTTTGAGCCCAGTTTTCTGTCCACTATATCATACTCCCAATAAGATCTTTTTGGAAATATGAGATGGACTAAAATCTAAGTTTCTTATTCCTTCAGTGTAATAGGTACTAAGAAAATACTTATTCGGTGAATTAAAGCATTTAATAGTGTCCAGAAGTTTGTAGTACAGTTTTGTGTAGCTTTAAAACTTCGAAAAAATTTGTTAATTTTTTTTGATGTTTTTGTGTTTTATACCAGTCACTTTCCATTGTCTTTCCCATCCCTCTGTAGATCTCTAACTCTAACCAATAAAACAGGCAAAACCATTGTCTAACTGTATATGCAATTTTTTTCACACTTCTACACTACTACTTCTCTGCTAAGGAAAGAAAGATTTTTTTTAATGTCCAGTAGACTTTTATGCACCTTCAGGGAAGAAGAGACTTTTGTGTTTGCCATTTTATCCCCAGTGCTTTGTACAGTGCTCAATATATTAAAGACTATATTAATATAATATAAGCTGATTTTAATAGCTTAACAGTGCCTGGCACATAGTAGGTGTTTAATAAATGCTTATTCCTTTCCTCTTCCCATTATCATCATCATCATTATCATGTTAATTATAGCTAGCATTTATATAGTGCTTTACTGATCCTCCCAAGAGCCTTGCAAAGTAGGTAGAAATATTATGCCCATTTGACAGATGAGGAAACTGAGACCAGACAGGCTAAGTCTGTGAGGCAGGATTTGAATTTAGGTCTTCCTTACTCCTGGTTCAGCACTGTGACTAACCACTGTGCCCCGCCCCCAGTTGTCTAAATTCAGTAGATGGTTGTTGAATTAAACTGAATCAAATCTTTCTTCCAGAACCAAGATTGTTCATTACATTTAGAGTAAATTTTTTGGCCCTTTAGGATTATTTTCATTGATATGATAGATATGTTATTCTCCTGGTTATCTTTATTGCATCAGTTAATAGTAGTCTAAGCATGATTCTGAGACTTCTTCAAGTTAACCAAATTTTATTCTGCAACAATATTCCATTATATTTCAGTTCCAAAATTTATTCTACCAGGGTACTTATTTTGTTTCTATTTTTTTATACTTCAAAAAATGCCATGAACAGTTTTCTTTATATGGTATTCTGCTTTCTAGTATATGCCTTTGTCTAGGATTGCTGAGTTTCAAAGGATTACTTAGTTTAGTAACATTTATCATAAAATTCCAGTTTTTTTTTTTTTTTTTTTTTTTTTTTTTTTGCTTTTTGGAGAGGGGAAGGCAGAGCAATTTGGGGTTAAGTGACTTGCCCTAGGTCACAGGGCTAGTAAGCATTAAGTGACTGACCTCAGATTTGAACTCAGATCCTCCTGATTCCAGGGCCTGTTCTCTTTTCACTGTGCCATGTAGGTACCCCAAATTCCAGAATTCTTGAACTGATTCATAGCTTCACTAGTGCCTGAGTTTTTATAGGTCCTCCAGCAAGGACTATTTTTTGTCATCTTTGCCAAATTGCTCTGTCAGGTAAAAAGCCTGATTTTAATTTTCACTTTTTAAAAAAACTTTTTGGAGGGGGGAAGGCAGGGCAATTGGGGTTAAGTGACTTGCCCAAGGTCACAGGACTAGTAAGTGTTAAGTGTCTGAGGCTGGATTTGAACTCAGGTCCTCTTGATTCCAGGGCCTGCGCTCTATTCACTGTGCCACATACCTGCCCCTATTTTCACTTTCCTTATTAATAACTGAACATTTTTATGTGTTTATTGGTAGTTTGCATTTCTTCTCTTAAAAACTCTTCTAATCCTTTGTTCTCTTACCTGTTGCAAAATAATTTTTAGTCATATTTGTGTCAGTTCTCTACCTTTCTTGGATATCAAGCTTTTATCAAAGATTTTGGTGAAAAGGTGTTTTTCCTGCATGACAATTTGCTCCTTTAAAGCTGCATTGATTTTGTTGGTCCAAAAGTGTTTATATTTTATATACACAAGGACATTATACTATATTTGCTAGAGGGCAGCCCTTAGAGTCAGGAAGACCTAGGTTTAGGTCTTTTTGCTTGCTAGGAAATTTAGTTCTTGACTGAGCCTTTTGGTAGTTTTTTTTAAACTTTTACCATACAATTTACTCACTTCTCTGTATTTTATTAGATTTGTAACCATAGGCAAATCACTTAATCTCCCCTGTAGCTCTTTGAAGCTTTAAGTTAGAGATAAATTGTTTTCTAAGTGGGGCCTTTGCTGGTTTATTTATCTCCAATCTGTTCAAATCTAAGGTCTGGATTAACTTTTTTCCTAATCCAAACAAAACAAAACTGCACAAGACAATGCCTTATCTTTATAGTATAGGATAGTGTTTTTAAGTTTGCAACCATCTTGTGAGGTGGATACTGTAAATATTATTATCCCATTTTAAAGGTAAGGCAAGTGTGACTCATAAAGATTAAATGACTTGTCCAAGGACATATAGATGATTATATAGGAAAGTTAGCAAATACAGGGCAGTGTATACAAGGGAGTATACAATTAATGGGTAAATTGTATGGTTAAAGACCTGACCTGTACAAGTTGGCAATAGGTGGGGGCCGAAATGAAAACAGACTAAATTTCTTCAGGGCTGCAGATAGGTTAGACAAGAAACAGACTGATGATGGCTGGTTGCCATGGATCATGTGACAAACAGGAGCGTGCACAGCTGTAGCCCTACATTTTTGCAGGCCAGCAAAATTCTTTGGTGGACCTTAAGTGAGTCTTATGTTGTGCAGGCCTGTTAATACTGTAGAAGTTCAGAGAAGGTAGAGAACTGTTGAAAGCTAGAGTTCCTAGGGAAGTTTTCATGGAGGAATTAAGATTAGAGTAGGGCCTTGAAGGGTTAGATTTATTAGTAGGAGGGAGAAGATAGGACATTACAGATGAAGGTAGGAACGAGGAGAAAAGATGTAGAGGCAGAAATGAATATGGTATGTTTGTGGACTAATGGAGAAATTAATTTTGCTAGATTAGAGAGAGGTTATCATAATAGAGGAAAATTGTTTGAGAATATAAACTTGATCTTAGAGATTGTATCATTCTTTGTATTTCTGTCTCTAGCAACCAGCCCAGTGCCTGGGACATAGTGGGAGCATAATAAGTGCTTATTGACTGATAGGTATGATGGGTCAGGTTAGAGGGGACCTGGAACATCAGGCAATTTAGATTTGGTACACTAGGAAATAAGAACCCTTTGAAGGATTTTGATCAGGTAAATGATGAAATAAATGCTATTTCAATATAATCTCACTTTTAAGTGTTAAAAAAGCCTTTCCTTTTTTAAAAAAAATTATATCTTTGTCACTTGCTTCCCATTGTATCCTCTCCACTCTCTCTCAGAAAGTTATTTATTCATAATAAAGAATTTTTAAAAAGAGAAAAGGAAAAAAAAGTTGAGTAAAACTAACCAGTCTATCAGACCCATCTGATGTAGTATATATTTCCATACTACTGATTGCCCCACCTCTGCAAAGAAAGGGGGGTATGAAGGGGCAAACAGTCTTCTCATATCTCTTTGGGACTTATTTTTGATCAGTATAATTTTGCAGCACTGAGTTTTTCTTTTATATTTTTGGAGTAATTTTATAGATTATTTTCCTGGTTCTGCTTATTTCACTTTTCATAATTAAAATGTCTTGCCATACTTCTGTGTATTCATTGTATTCATTGTTTCCTTTATTTATTTATTTATTTATTGACTTTTTAAAAAAAAATTCTAAACTTAAATAGCATCCAGAGTTTATTAAAATGCAGAACATACAGAGGTTGTATATATAACTGTGAATCTCCATTTCCTACATCTTTCTTAAAAAAAAGTATATAACAAATTTCACATTTTATGTTCTTAAACTTAAAAAAAAGTGTATTTTATTTTTTTCACTTAACAAGCATTTATTTTCTCACCTAACCCTTTCCTCCTTAAAAAAAAAAAAAGGAAAAGAAAAAAGCTTTGTAACAAATATACATAGACAAGCAAAATATACTCCCACAGTGACCATGCCCCAGAATGTGTCTCACTCTGCATTCTATCTGTGTGGGGTACAGGGACCCCAAAAATCTTTTAACCAAGAAACATCAAAAGCCAGAAGTATCTTGAGGAGGGAACAGGAAGTTTTATTCTCCTCCCTCCCCTCCCCTTGCAGGAAGAGGGTGGTCTTCTCCATGGATGGGATCGAGGAGAGGAAAGATAGAACAAGACTTTATACCCCTACGGCAGTTAAGTCCCCTCCTCCCCATCCTGCTGTCCTTTCTCCCGTTGGCTGGGAGGTGGGCTCTTATTCTTGGTGGGAAATCTAACCCAGTGGTGGATAACAAAGAAGCCTGCCACTATCTCTTATTGGCTGGGAGGTGGGACAGGGAGCCAAGGTATTATCCATGTCCTTATGTGTAAAGGCCAAAGCAAGGGAGGGGAAAAGGTCAGGGTGGAGGTCAAAAACTCCTGAAAAAGGGCCTAATGCTTTTAACAGTGTGAGATAAAAGGATGGAGGTCTAAAACTCCTGAAAGGGGCCTAATGCTAATGACAGCAAGGGAAGGGGGGAAGCGTCCTAGGTTGAATAAACCCAGGACTCAGGTCTGTCCGGTCTTACAAAAGTCTATCTCTGGTTTCCAGATAGTTTCTCTCCCTTCTCATTTGGAGGAGTCTTCACAGAGGGTGCAGAGAGTGTACCTCACTCAGGTCCATCACCTCTGTCAAGGAGTAGATGGTATGCATCATTGGTCCCCTTGTCATTGATCCTAGTATTGGTTGACATTCTTAAATGATGGAAAGCTGTTTTTCTTTACTATGTTGTTACAGTAAATTGTTATCCTGCTTCCATGTGTTACTTTCAAAATTGTGCTACTTACTTGTGCTTCCACCTGAATGTCTTTCTGCTTTCACAGCATCAAAAAAAAGTTTTAATGACCTATTTTTATAACAGTATCACTGTTGGTAATCTCTCCTCTCACCTAATCTCTAACTGTAATCTAATTAAAAACTGAGAAGAAAAAAAACTTCTTGTATCTAATAAGCATATTCAAGCAAAATGAATCTACAAAAGGACCATGACCAGTATATATGTTATTCCTATGCACTTTGAATCCATTATCTCTCTGTTAGCACGTGGGTAATTTTGTAGCTCGTCTAGACACTTGGTTAGTCTTTGCATATATCAGAGTTCCGAGTAGGTTTTTTTTTTGAAATGTCGTTTTCCTTATATAACTTGCTTTCCTGAATTTTTTCACTTTACTTTGTTTCAATTCATACTACAATTCTCTTCAGTTTTCCTCTCTTGTTATTTCGAAGTTTATGGATATTTTAGTCACTTTACTCGCATGATTCCAACTAACTTTCCAAAATGGTTTTACCAGTTCATAGAGTCATCAAAACTATCTCTTTTTCCACCCCTTCTAGCACTGATTATGTCTGGCTTATCATTTTTGCTACTTTTTGGAGGTATGAACTGTTATTTTCAGCATTCTTTCATATAGTTAATAGTTTGCAGTTCTTCCTTTGAGAACCATTTGTTTTATATATCCTTATATATCCTTTATATATCCATTTCTTTATTGGGGAATCACTTTTTGTTCTTAAATATTTTTCTTGTCTATATTTAGCATGTCAAAACTTTATCTGAGAAATATGATGCAAATTTATTGCTCATTTGATTGTGCTTTTTTATTAGATGTTTAATTTTGTTTGTACAAAAGCTTTTTAACTTCTTAGAATCAAAATTATTTTATCTTTTATAATTGCCTCTATCTTATTTGTTAAGAATTCATCTCCTACCCATACTATGAAAGATAAAAGATCTGTTTCTTTTCTAATTTTTTGTTGTTTGATTTTAATATTCAGGTGATCTATTTTGAATTTATGTAAAATGTTGGTCTAAGCCTATTTATTGCCAGATGGCTTTTCAGTTTTCTTAGTAGTTCTTATCATCTAGGGATTTTTTTCCAAATAATTTGTTTTCAGGTTTATCAAACATTTAGTTATTGAGTTTCATTATTTTTCATTCTCCTTTGTCTAGTCTCCTCATGAATCTACTTTTCCATTTTTTTAGCCAATACCAAGTAGTTTTGATGATTACTTGAGGTTTGGAAGTTCAGTTTCTTCTCCATTCCTGCCTTTAAAATAGTTTTTCTTTGATAATCAGTTTTTTTTTGCTTCAAAAAATGAAATTTGTTATTATTTTATCCAGTTCTTTGAAGTAACCTGTTGCTCTTTTGAATTGCAGAACATGAAAACTGTAAATTAGCTTCATTAGCTTTGTCATTTTCATTATATTAACATGGCTCATTCATAAACACTGAATATTCCTCCAAATATTTCTTTTCTTTCTTTTATGATTTATTTTGTAATTAAATATCTAAGCATCAAGTGTGTTTCAGTAAACTTCAACACCCTTTGAAGACATTAAGTTTCTGAAGGAATACTTGTTTCTTTTCCACTTGGTGGAATACTAATAATACTAATACATAATGCTAATGTGTTATATCATCATGCAACTGATTTTAGTTGCTCAAATAAATTTGCCTTTTTAGGTTTCTCTTCGTATTTCCAAGTTCCTGTCAACTTCAATCTTTTTATCCCCCATCCCCTCCTATTCAACATGCTGAGGTAAGTTATTCTTGGTTGTAAGCCCATGTTGTTCAGTTGTGTCCAACTTCTTGACCTCCATGGGATTTTCTTGTCAAAGATACTGGAGTAGTTTGCATTTCCTTCTCCAGTGGATTAAGACAAAAAGAGGTTGAGTGACTTGTTTAAGGTCACTTTGTTAGTAAGTATCTAAGGTTGGATTTGAACTTAGATTGCCTTCTATAAGCTATAACTTTTGAATTTTAGAGTGTTATATTGCAGTGTTTCTTCTCATCAGATCTTATGTGATCCTTACTATGGTTCCTTGATACTTGAAAATCTTTTTAGCTACATGCAATATTTTTTTTTTTTTATGTGGAAGATTGGGATTTTAGCTTTTACAATCTTGAAACTTTTCCCTTTTGGAGTTTTTGAGAGGTAATTGATGGAGTCTTTCTAAATTCATTGTGCTCTTTTTTCCAGATCCATTGATCTGGACAGTTTTCATTTATTATTTCTTTCAGCATTCAGGCTTTTTTTTTAAATCATGAGTTTCAGGAAATTTGATTATTTAATTGTCCTTCTGGCCTGTTTTCCAGGTGAGTTCTTTGTGATATCAGTAACTTACATATCTCTGCCTCCCCCTAGTCTTTTGATTTTGTTCTAATATTTCTTACTGTTTTTTGGAGTAACTAATTTCTGTTTAACGACTTCTGGTTTTTAGAGATTCTGTTATTTGGGTAAGGTTTGCCACTTTCTCATAAGCTTTTTATCCTTCTGAGCTTTTGTTTCTTTTTTTTTTGTTTGTTCTTTTTTTTAAACTTCTTACTTTGTTTCTTCTGGTTATTCATGTAACCACTGTGAAAATCTTTTTTCTTTTGAGTTCAGAAGACCATTTTTTGGGGGAGGAAGAATAGGGAGATCTGTAGATGTACAGTGAATTTTCTCGAATTGGAACTTTGTGCCTTCTGGGTATGGTGTTAGTTCTCCTCTTAGAACTTTCCTATTGGACCTGCTTGGGTTAATCTTCTTGGGTTACCTGGGGTTTCTGTGCTAACCTCCTTCTCCATCAGATCTTTTAGTTTCAGAGTGCTGGATCTTCAGTGCCCTCTCTGGAGTTCCTTGTACTTGCAATGTCTATTTCTGAGCATTGTAGTGCTTGAACTGGTTGTTCTTGTACATAGTTACTGTAAGGTCAAAGTTTAGACTGGATTTCTCTTTACTCTGGGACTTTGTCCTGGAAACCTTCTGCTCTTGCTCCCATTTCATATAGAGTCCTAAAGGCTAAAGAAGTCTTTGACCAATTTGTGGTGATGCTAAGAGGCTTCCATCTTGTTTATGTTGGCACCGACTTTTTTAGAGGTCCTTTTTCCTTTTGTCTGTGTGCTGACTTTTTTTTTTTAAGTTCTGGGGTTGATTACTCTTTGGTCTAGTGTTATTTTAGTTTTTTACTGGATTAGGTGTGTAGGAACTAGGCTGCCTGTTCAGGCAGCCATCTTAGTTGAGAGTCCTATCATCATTTCTTATGGCATAATAATATTCCATTACATTCATGTACCACAGTTTGCTTTGCCATTTCTCAGTTCATGGGCATCTACCTTATTTGCAGTTCTTTGCTACTATAGAAAATGTCACTATAAATATTTTGGAGTGTGTGTGTATGTGTGTATATGTGTGTTTATGTATATGTGTATATGTGTGTTTATGTATATATGTATATATATATATATATATATATATACACAAATTATGTATATATGTGTATGTATATTTTTTTCACTTACTTTTTTGGGGTATATGTATTAGTGTACCCACCTGCCAGTAGTGACTGTTATAAATCTTTTGCTATCTTTGCTAACCTTTGAGGTAGACATAGTAAAATTTCTAGGAAATCACAGTATTTTAGAGTTGGAAGGGATTATGGAAACCACCTAGGACCAGGAAAGGCTTCTTGTAGAATGTGGGATTTTAGCTGACATTTGAAGAAAGTCAGGGAATCCAAGAGGCAGAGATGAAGAGAGATGGTACTCTAGATAAGGGGGACAACCAGTAAAAAATGCAGTAAAAATGAGCTAGGAGACAGAGTGTCTGCATTGCAGTGTATGTGGAGGGGGAGGGAGTACGTGTGTAAGAACATTGTGAAGGTACAATAGGTTAGGCCGTGAAGGGCTTTAAAAGCTAAACAGAAGATTTTCTTTTTGATCCTAGAGGCAATAAGGAGTCACTGGAGTTGATTGTTGTTTTGGCAGGAATGATGTGGTCACAGTTGTGTTTTAGGAAGATCACTTTGATAGCTGGGTGGAGGTTGGTGAGATTTGGGGCAGGGAGACCAGCAGATTATTTTAGTAGTTCCAGCATGAAGTGAGGTGATCTGAGGTGAGGGTCTGCACCAGAGTATTAACTGTGACTAAGAAGGGACAGGGACGGGGGTGGGGTGGGGGGTATTTGAGAGATGCTGCAAAAATAGAATCGGCAGGACTTGCGAATAGATTGGATATATGGGGCGTGTTAGTGAGAAGTCTAGAGATGACCCCTGCGTTTCAGGTTCGAGTGAGGGGGTTGTTTGTGGTGCCTTTGGCTGTAATAGGAAAGTTCTAAGAGGAGAAGCTTCTGGGGGAAAGATAATGAGTTCTGTTTTGAACCTGAGTTTAGAATTTCTCCTGAATTTATAGTTTGAAATGTCTGATAGGCATTTGATAACAGAGAATTGAAGATCTGGAAAGAGGTTAGGGCTGGATAAGTGATCTGAGAATCATCTGCATAGAGATGGTAATGTAATCCTTGAGCATTTATGAGTTCTGGGAGTAGAGAAAAAGCCCCAGGTATCCTAGCCTTGGGGGATACTCCTAGTGGTTAGTGTGTACCTAGATAAAGATCCAGCTAGAGTCTTACCAATTGGAGGAGAAGCAGAAAAAAACAGCAGCTTGAAAAGTTTAGAGGAAAGAGAGAGGTCGTGGAGGATGGGGATTAAGAAAGGCCCTTAGACATCATTAGTAATTTTGCCTTGAGCCATTTCAATCAACTGATGAGGTCAGAAATTGGACTTCAAAGAGTTAAGAGACTGAGAAAAAAAGAAAGTGGAGGCATTGATTTTAGATAGTCTTCTTAAGTTTAGCCATAAGTTTCCTAATTTGTCAAGATCTTTTTTGGCTCCTTATTCTGTTGTTCCCACATCTAGCTAAACTTCCCAGTTTTATGCAGTCTGATAATTTTGTAAGCATTCCCAGCTTATTGACGAGATGTTAAAAAGCTCAGGTCCAAGTACATTTCCTGGGAATGTGACCTAGGGAGGTAGTATACTTCCTCTAAATTGACATTATCCAATTAGTATATAATCTTTGGGTCTAATCATTCAACCAATCCCAAATCCTCTCAGAATCTTCATTTAAGGAGTGGGCCCAAGGCAGATAGATACTTACCATTTTCCACCTAGCTGCTATTTTGGATGTTATAATTTTTTCCCCCTAGAAATTCATCTTCCTGCAAGATCACCTCAACTCTGAAACTCAACACTTACTCAGTAACTTATGACTCTGGGGCCCTTCTCTCCTTCTGATTGGAGAGGATAGAGGGTAGACACTGAAAGAGCTTCTCACCTATAGCTAGCTATTTCTCTCCAGTCTTGTAACCTTGTCAAACCAAATATATTCATTATAAAGGTGGTCTGGCAAGACCTATTTTCAATAAAGCCATACTATATTTTTATAATTACTACTTTTCTGTTTTGCTGTTCAGTTGTTTCAGTCATGTCTGACTTTTTGTGA
The DNA here is from genome assembly GCA_028646515.1 of Pseudochirops corinnae. Taxonomy (NCBI): domain Eukaryota; kingdom Metazoa; phylum Chordata; class Mammalia; order Diprotodontia; family Pseudocheiridae; genus Pseudochirops; species Pseudochirops corinnae. The sequence continues at coordinate 140,572,006 of CM053591.1, forward strand.
CTACGTTTAGGGTTTTCTTGGCAAGGGTGGAGAGATTTGCCATTTCCTTCTCCAGCTTATTTTTTCAGATAAAACTAAGGCAAACAGGTTAAGTGACCTGCCCAGGGTCACATAGCTAGTAAGTGCCTGATATCAGATTTGAACTCAGGAAGATAAATCTTCCTGAGTCCAGGCCTGGCACTCTTATCCACTGTGCCACCTAGCTGCCCTTATAGTTTTTTAGATAGCAGTTCACAAACCATCCTTTTGGATTCGTGGCCCAGGGATTGAAGTCAAGCTCACTGACTTATAGTTTGCAGTTTGCACTCTTTATTTGGAAAATCAGGATATTTGCCCTTCTCCATGATGACATCCACCAGTGGGGAACTATTTCATCACTCTTCAAACTTCTCTGCCTATATGGTTGAGTCAGTGTCCTAGGTATGGCAGTATAGATGTCAGATATCCTATTAAGATGCATTGTCTTGTGAATTTTGCTTCAAATTTTTAGCTAAGTTCTTTTTTTTTTTCCAAAAAAAGGAAGTGTTGATAGACATAAGAGAATAAGCTCTTTGTGAATGAGCACCAAATGTATGTCTCTCCACAAAACTCCAGTTTCCTCTTTCCAGCTCACTGGCTAGATATTACTGCCTAGAGGGTCTGCCAACACCTCCAGTTTAACATGTTGAAAACTGAATTATCTTTACAAACTTGAACCTTCACTTCTCTTTTCCTCTTGGTTTTCATAAAATATGTATACAATCAGTTGTGAAGTCCCGTTGCTTTTACATATGCAGTACCTCTAGCATTCATCATTTCTTCTTCCTCTTCATTTCTACCACAGATACTCTTGTTCAGACATTAATTTGTTTTTTCCTACTGTATTACCATACCCTCTTAAATGATACCCTCCAATCTTTTCCAGCCATCCTTTACACTTCTGTTCGAATAATCTTCCTAAATACACTTCACAGATGATGTTAATCCTTTACTCAAGAGCTCATAACGTTTCCTTTTTTGTCTACTGAATAAAATGTAAATTTTTGATTCTTTCATTTAAGGTCCTCCATAGTTTGGCTTCAGTCTGTCTTTCTAGCCTTGTATTATGCCTGTCTGTGTATTTTGTATTCTAACCAAATACTCTAACTTTTCTAAACTGTTCTCTGTCTGGCGCTCATGTCCTCTCCTCTGCAGTTTTCATGCTTTTATGATACTGTATGGCCCCCTGAAATGAACCTAGAATATCCTGTTTTTCATCTTTACCTGATGAAACCCAGATTATTTGCTTGATCTTTAAAAAACAAAACACCCTACCCCAAACAAAAACAAAGAAACAGCTCTTTCTAAAGCTTCATTCTCTTCCTATTCTAATTGGTCCTTTACCTGGTTGCTGAATTAATTGCATCACTCTACTCTTCTGAACCTTTTAGGCTACTGTAATGGTAATGGGAATTTGAATATCTTACTTGCCTTCTAATAGGCTGAATGTAATCCCTGGGAGCCTGTGGTGGGAGGAGTTTGCTGAAGGGTAGAGCAGAGCCCACAGGAAGCTGGGAGTCAGAGTAGTTAGAGACTGAGGGAGGAGAGGATGCACCCAAGCAGACAGTTAGGCTTGTGAGTAAATATTTTTTTTTGTTGGAAGGCTAAAGGATGGTGTGGCTCTCTGTGGTCTTACGGCTTATTAACTTCTTTGCTACTATGATGGATTCGGCTTCGTGGTTTTGGGATTTGATTTTCTGGTTCCTAAATAAGTCTTTTGCTTCTGTCTTCTATATGGAGAGTCTGTTATATTTTGTGACTGAGGACTATGCTGGCATATTTACAGTCTCTATCAGTGCTGTGAATATTGCATTGGTGCTACATTTGGCTGTGAGAATGGTATCACAAGGTATCAGATCTCTATTTGGAGGCAGAAGGGATTTAGGAGAAGAAATGGCTATCCCAGGATTGGAGGATTTACCTTTTTCCTCCCTGGCAAGGCAGTGGGCTAAAAGTACAGGGCTCCATGAAAACTGAGAACTGAGGTTACAGAAGGGAGAACTTAGAAATTTAGAAACATTTTTCCAAGGAAAACCAGGGAGAGAACTGGAAGGAGTGTATAGAAGAGGCTGGATTTTATTAACAGGTTACTGTATTATATGTAAGAGCAGAGACAAGCTGTTACAAGAGAAAATTCAAATGGAGAAAAAAAAACTTTTGAATGAGAAGTTGACTGTGTTACAGAGTTTGAGCTCTCCTTTATAAAAGCAAGCTGGAGGGTCTCAGGTTATAGAAGTTGCTGTGGGTTTGGCTCAGAAAAAGAAGAAAAACCTAACAAGAGGAATGTGCATGCCTCCCTAATACAGCCTGAGCCTAGTTGCCAGATGACCACTGCCAGGAGAGTGTGTGGGTGAATGATACAATATTACACGAGCTTTTACAAGGGCAGAAGTTTGCCCCATACTATGAAGAAAGCAGGAGAATCAAGGAGACCAAACAAAGTTCTGGGAGATAATTGAGGATTTCACTCAACAGGTTACTGATATATTAAGCAAATTCACTCAAACGGTAGGAAAATTGCTTAGTGTTTTGGATGGTGAGAATCAGTGACGAAGGGGCCAGAAGAGTATGGGTAGATAGCATGGATTGCTTGAAATTTATAGGCATTTGTCAGAATCCTTTTGTCCAGCAAGCTTTAAATTATCATATGGTAGGAGATAACAGTACAACCAATTTGTTAGTTTTAGCTGCCGAAGGATGCAATAAAATGTATCCCGCTGATCCTCTGTGGCCTAGTGGAGAGACTCTGGTATTCACCAGCTCAAAATGTAAAATTTTTTGGTATACAATGTCATAAGGGTCTGAGAGAGAGAGTCTTCTACAAGCCCGACAAAAGGATTTTCTTATTACTAACAATAAGAAAGAGGCCCAAAAGTTTGTAGGATTATTTGAATATTAGAGATATCACATTCCGCATCTGGAACAGATTTTGAAACACTTATATAAAGTTACCAGGAAGGAATGTGAATTTGATTGGGCACTTGAGCAGAGTTAAGCTATTGAAGAAGCCAAGGCTGCTATACAATTGGCCCTACATTTATGGCCTATGGAAAATGAATGGCCTGGTGGAATTACAAAGTGACTGTACAGGATGATTATGCAAACTGGAGTTTGAGGCAGAAACAACAAAGCTGAAATGTACCTTTAGGATTTTAGTTGAGGAAACTTCCTTCATCTGAAGTTCCCTTTTGAAAAGCAATTGTTAGCAGCATATTGGGCTTTGGTAGAGACTAAACAGTTGACTCTGGGCCATGAAGTGATATTAAGGCCTGGAATCCCAGTTATGACCTATGTAATGAGTACCCCAGCTTCTCACAGAATTGTACATGCACAAGAGGCTAGCATAATTAAATGGAGATAGTATATTCAGAATAGATCTAAAACAGGCAAAAGTGGAGTTTCTGCTGTACATAAATCTGTAGCAAACATAGACACTGAGGAAAGTGATACATGGCCTGAACCAGAGCAGCAGTTGTTACAATCCTTGTTAAAATGGAATGACAGATATGATAGATTAACTGAAGAATAGAAGAAACATGCATGGTTTACTGATGGGGCAGCTAAGCATGTCGACCATAAAAGACATTGGAAAGCAGTAACTCATGTACTAGGAGGATTTTGGAAAGTGCTGGGGCAGGTGGAAGTAGTCAATATGCCGAACTTATGGCAGTACATCAAGTCATTAAAACAGAACGAGGAAAACAGTGCCATATATTTACTGATTCATGGGCAGAGCTACATGGATACCCACATGGAAGAGTCAAAATTGGGAAATTCATTGCAAACAAGTATGGGGCAAAGAATTATGGGAAGATATATGGGATATGTCTTTGATTACTAACTTGTCAGTTTTTCATGTAGATACTTACGTGGCCCTCACCACAGGTACTTATGCTACTCCATGTCTAGAATGAATTCCCTCTCATAACTGCCATTTCTTTGTGATGCAATTTCTCCCTGCAAGTCCCTTTTTTGGCTTCTCCTATGTGGAGCCTTCTCTGACCCTCCCAGGTAAATAAAAGTGATCTTTCTCTCCTCATATATATCATAGCACTTTGTCTGGGTTTTCTTTTAAATTTTTCTTATTTTCCTTTGTCTCCTAGTTATTTCTTTGTGTATGTCTCTGTGTCCTCCTGTTAGATTGAAAACTTGGAGAGGAGGTCTCATGTCAAATATTATATCAGATATTAATATGTATAGTGCCTACACCCATTAGGTGCTTAATAAAAGTTGGATGAAGAATAAATTAATATATAACCATTTTGTTTATGAGTGAGATGATATTGAGAATTTGGGAAATGAAATATAGGAATCAACAAAAGTACAATGATTGGATCTTATGTCACAAAGGAATATACTATAGTTCATGTCAATTTTTGCATGGCTATGTAATATATAGACATAGGTCTGGGCAAAAACAAATACCAAAATAGGTACATATATATAAATACATTTCAGAGTAACATAATTTCATTAGTTTGGGTACTTTTCACATTGAAATGGATTACAATTCCTCCTTAACCCATCATAGTTGATCTTCTGGAGTGGCTGTGATGTTGAACAATTCATCAACTTGTGACCAATCTGGTGATGAACCTTTCTGGACTTAGGCTGATCATTGGACAGTAGGCATACATTGTATCATTACTCTATACTTGGGAGATTTTCTAGTTGGATGGGAAGATCTTTTAGGATTTATTCTTATGCTCTATGGTATAGCCTTCAACAGTACAGTGTCACCTCTATGACACAGTGAATTATTGAAGTGGGACTTTAGTATATCTCATATTAGTGGGTATTTTTTCTTTAAAATAATTATTAGTTACTAAGCTGTGACTTCATTTTTTTTTAGGTGGACTGTCTGAGTGCTGTCAACCACCAAAGGCTTTGTGTGCTGTTTAGTAGTTCCTCTGCCCAATCCAGCAATGCTCCCAGTGCATGTGTTAGTCCTTGGTAAGAATTTTTTTTTCTATGCTATTGTATGCATTCTTTAATTTTGAGTTACTTTTCCTTGAGTGAATGAATAGCATTTATTAAATTATTATTTTATGCTAGTTACAATGAATATCCTGTTTTTCCAAATTGCTTGTCAATCTTAGATATAGACATTAGGAATTGTTTTTAGTTATAAGAATTCATTTAGGCCGTATTGAAGCAATTGGAACTGGCTTTGTAAGTAAAAAACCATTTTTTTAGTGAGAAATGTTTAAGAAGTATAAAAACACATATTCTGGCAAGAAATTCTAGGTATCCTAACCCAGTCTTGGGTAGTTTAGGAAATATGAAAAGAATAAAATTTTCCCATGTTGTATGGTACAGATCTGAGGTGTTTGAAAAATTTTCAATTCTGATGAAAAAAGTAGTACAGGTATACCCAAGAGATTAGGTTTCAATAATTTTTTTGTGTAAGTAGGTGGTTTGGCATTCAAAATACTGTTTCTTATAGACTTAATGTAATTAATGAAGATGGTCTCTATGATGAGCCTCAAAATTCTGTCACAAAACTATTGTCTTAATAGTTCACATTGTAGTTACATGAAACCAGGATAGTGAAAAGATCCAAAACCATGCTGTATAAGGATCAGTTGAAGAAACTTGGAATATTTATCCTGGAGAAAAGAAGCCTTTAAGAAGGACTTAATAAATGTCTTCAAGCATATGGAGAGTAGTCATAAAGGAATTAATTTTATTTTGCTTGGCTCAACAACAGCAACAATAATAAGGATAATAATGCCAGCTAACTTTATAAGTGCAGTAAAGCTTACAAAGCACTTTACAAATATTATCTCATTTGATCCTCTCAGCAACCCTGGGAAGCAGGTAGATTTCCCTTTTACAGATGAAAAACAGAGACAGGTTAAGTGGCTTGCCCAGGATCACCCAAGCAGTGTGGTAGAAAACCTTAAGCAGCAGGGATTGGATGTTGTAGGGAGGCTTAATATGAGAGGGGGAAAAAAATCCCTTCCTGGTAATTAGAGCTTAGGATCAGAGGATCATTTATTTAAAGCTATAAGGGTCTTCAGAAGCTTTTTTGTCCAATTTTCATTTGATAATTGAGGAAATGACAGCTCTGTGAACTTAAATGACTTGTTCATAGTCGACTGAGCCACTACAACACACAGTCTGTAAGTATCAGAGAGAGTTAGGGATTAAACCCAGGTTTTCTGATTCTTTCCACTCTACCAGGATCTTATAAAGGAAATCTGAAGTTTCTTATAATAATGATAATCTAATACTCTTGCCCTATAGAACTTTGTTATCACTTATGATATTGTTTCCTGTGAGAAAATGCATTCCGGGTTTCATCTGGGGATTCCAGGGGCGTATCTTCCTCCCCAGGATTTGGGACTTTGGCAAGGAATACTAGGTCTCCTAACCTACACTCTGAAACTGTCTGGGTTCTTGCACCAGCTTTAGTAAGATTATGAAAAGCTGTTTGCAGTAAGGGAACTAGTTAGAGAGTCTTTGATTCAATTCAGTACATGTTTATTATGTGCCTACTGTGTGCTAAGTAGTGTGCTAAGTGCTGATGATACAAAAAGAGGCAAAAGACAGCTACTGCCTTCAAGGAGCTTACAATCTAATGGGAGAGATAGCATATAGACAAATATATACAAAGCAAGCTAAGTACAAGATAAAGGGGAATCTAATTATGAAAAGCTCCTGAATTAAAGAAGGGTTAGGGGAGGCTTCCTGTAGAAAGTGGGATTTTAGTTGGGATTTAAAGGAAGCTGGGGAAGTCAGGACAAAGGAGGGAGAGTATTCTTGGTATGGGGAAAAGGCAGAGAAAATACTAAGAGCCAAGAAAGCATAGATTATTAATGTAAAACTAGAAGGAATCTCAAAAATTATTTAGTGAACCCTCTCGTCTTACAGATGAGGAAATTGAGGCCTAGAGAAATCATGTCCATTAGGCTGTGAGCTCCTTGAGGACAGGGACCATCTTTTGCCTTTTTTTTGTAAATTAGTGCTTAGTTCAGGGCCTGGCACATAGTAATACATGGCTACTGACTATTGACTGTTAAAGAGACTTGTATAGGGTCACACTGATTGAAAGAAGAGCCAGGATTCTAAATCCTGGGCTTTCCATTCCAAATCCAAAGCAGTAATCAAGAATTCCATTGCATGTGATAATATTTAATCTCCTTTTGATTCAACCTTTTACATTCAAAGCTGTCAAAAAAATATCTTAAACCAACTCAATCAGTTTTACTCTCTGCTGATAACCCATATTATGTTTATTTCATTTTATTAGATAATTTTAGAAGAAACTTTTGGGTGTGACACCAGGAGTGGAGTCAGATGCCATAGATTTATCTAGTTTGAGCTGGTTTTTCCAGATGAGGAATTAAGCTATGGAATTGCTTCTGTTAATGCTGTATTGTAAACACAGGGTATCCCAAAAGTTTCCTGCATTTTTAGGCTTTACTAACTTATTAACTTAAAACTACACTGAAACATTTGGGATACCCTTTATTCCTAATGAGTTTACTTAGAAATTCACAAATACTTGTGAAATTTCTGGGCAGCACTAGTTCCTCTAATGTGCTTTTGACGTAATATGTATTTCTAACATTTCTTCCTTTAGGATTGTGACCATGGAGTTTTATGGGAAGAATGACCTCACTTTAGGAATATTTTTAGAGAGGTATTGTTTCAGGTAAGAAATATTTTTCCTATTATATCTACTTTTTTCTTCATCTCTGAAGTACAGTGGGAAAGAAATACAGATTCGTGATTTAGGAAATAGAGTTCTGAATGTCATCCTTGTCAGGACTTTTTCTGTCTTGATTTTGTACATATTAAAGTATACAGAAGTTACCTTGTTCTACAAAGTAGTTCTTTCCTTGATTCTGTGTCTGTTATCTGTTTACTATACCATTTTCAAGATTTAACTGGAAATTGTTTGTTTTATTAATGAGTAAAATGATGGGATATCAAAGATTCTGAAGGTAGGAAGCTAAGCTAGATGATCATTTCAGATCTTTCCCAAATATGTTTCTTTGACAATGATAGCAGCAAGCTTTGTTATAGCTTTAAACATCTCTACAGGGCAGGTAGTGTGAATATCTTCATTTTTCTAGGTGAGGATATAAGGAAGATATTGTTACAGAACTAGTGATGGATAGAACTGGGAATAAAACCCATGTCTTCCAAGTCCAGTGTTTTTTTTTTTTGATTAATTTCCTAAGTAGTCCAAACCTGTGGACAAGGAAAGAATGGAGGATGAGTTTAGGTGGGGCAGATTTACTGTAAGGTGTTTACAAGTCTATATGTATCGCAAGGATTGTCATTTTGATCTTTAGCTTCAACAAAGTATTTATTGTAACTCAATATAAAGCATACCTTAGAGGTTACATGAATAATTACATGTCTCATGTGTATTACTATTTTTCATGTATATATCGATACTGTTATGATTTACAAAATATAGATTTATTTTGAAGCATTACTGAATTTTAGTAACTTTTTGTCATCATATTTTTTTTTCTATCAGTGGATACCAGTAGTAAAATAACCGTTATAAGACTCCTTCATACGGTGTTTTTGCTAAGAGGGGACACTCTCTCAGACTTGAAAAATTTGGGAACCAATGTATTACATCATATTACCTCTTTGACTGAGGGTGTGGAAAACCACTTCTCTGAATCCAGAATATCTTGAATGAAAGGATTTAAAAGACTTTGTTTACTTTGCTTTTAGTCCTGGGTTGACTTGGTGTTTTTCTTAAGCTATATAAAGTCTTAGTGATAATCTATAGGGGAATTAATTTTTTCCTGAGTTTTCTATACTTACTTTTAGAAACCGGAATGAGTTACTTTCCTAAATTCCTTCATTGTTTTATTTAAATGTCATATTTAGTGCATTAAATTTGTCTAGTGCTTTGGTTTATAGTGAAACCACCCATAGTTGTTAAGCTTTGTTGACTAATGTTTGTTATATGCATTCTGGCTAGGTCTTCCATTTGATGACCTATGAAAAGAATTTTTTTCACTTCTTTGTCATAGGCCTTCTTACCATTGTCCCAGCATGTTTTGTGATACTCCTATGGTACATCATATTCGTCGATTTGTGCATGGGCAAGGTTGTGTCCAGATCGTACTGAAAGAATTGGATTCTCCAGTGCCCGGATATCAACACACAATTCTTACCTATTCCTGGTGTAGAATCTGCAAACAGGTAATGTAGCATATTAATGTTTCTTAATATACATTTACCTGTTTGCTTTGTCTCATTTTTTTGTTACTGTTTTTAAGCCCATAGCATGTAATAGGTATAATCATTTATGTCTTGTTAATTTTGTTTTATTTTCTACACATCTCTATTCAAGTGTTATATATTTGTTTATATGTATATATACATATTTTGAATATTGTACTTTTAGAATTGATCAGCTGCCTGAAGATTTCAGGAGCCCTAAACAATAGTCAGTTAAAATAATACTTGTTTAGTGCCTTGTATGGTAGAATTAAATTAACACCAAGTATTTCTTAAGTATGTCTCATGGGCAAGGCTATGTGCTAATAGTTCTTAGAAGCGCAAAGACAAAGTTTAACTGTCCTTGTCCTTTAGCAGTTTACTGTAAGCATCCAGCACACACAGAGGTAAGTATAATATGAGAGGGATAAGAGGAGCAGAGGGAGAAATCAGAGCACTCTAGTGACTGCAGTGCTGGGGAATTCAGATAAAGTGGCTGACATAGATCGCCAGACTTGTATGCTACTCAGGAGGGGAGGAGGCTTCATGGCGTGGCTTCCCTGCTCACTCTGGGTAGCATGTGGTGATGGGCTGTGTTATCATTGCTCCGTTTAAAGACCCTGGGCTGCGGGGACTCAACCTTGTTTGTCATTTGAGACAAAAGAGCCAGTATGATATCAGTGGAAAAATGCTCTATTATCTATAAGACTAGCAAAGTGAGAATATTTGCCAAAGTACCTAATGAGGAGGGAGTAATGCATAGCAGGGAAGCAGGAAAAGTAACCTACCAGTGCCATGCTAACCAGAGGCTGAAGTGGGGGACGAGGGCCATACTGATCAACCCAGGTTTCACCAGTAGATAGGACTATTTGAGGAGGAGAAGACCAATAACTTAGAGAATCAAAGAAAGTTTTCAAAGGAGGGTGGCACCCAAACTGAAGCTTGAAGGACAAGGATTCTGAAAGACAAAAATAAATATAGGGAATACATTCTAGGCAAAGCAGGAAAGCAGAAGATGGAATGTAGAATTTGGGGAAGAACTAGGAGTTTACTTTGGCTGGAATAGAGAATTCATGGCAGAAAGTAATGCGAAGTAAGCTTTTGGTGGGCCTTAGCTCCTAGGCTAAGGGATTTGTGTTGTATCCAGATGTATTTTTTCTTTGTCTTTTTGGAGGGAGGAAGGCAGGACAATTGGGGTTAAGTGACTTGCCCAAGGTCACACAGCTAGTAAGTGTGTCAAGTGTCTGAGGCCACATTTGAACTCGGGTCTTCCTAACTCCAGGGCTGGTGCTCTATTCACTGCACCACTAGCTGCCCCAATCCAGATGTATTAAAGAACCACTGAAGGGTTTGAGTAGGGGAGTGAGTTAGACCTCTGCTTATCAGGATCATTTGGGCAGTTACATGAAAGAGAAGTTGGGAAGGGGAGAAGCAGGAGTCATGGAAATGAAACCAGCATGGGAGGCACTTAAAATAATTTAGGACAGTGGGTGATGAGACCTGAACTAGGATTGTAGCAGTTTTGAATGGACAGGAGCCAAATGTGAGAGATGTTGTGGAAGCAGAAAGAATGAGACTGGTCACCTCTGATTGGATGGGGGTAAGTCATGAGAATGGAAGAAGAGTCAGGGAATGACTCAGTGGTTTCAGATCTAAGTGACTGGGAAGTTGATGTGCTCTCAGATGAAATAATGAATGAGTCTAAAGTGGAACATAATATCTTGTTCCCAAAATTCATTCTACTTTTTAATTCTTACTTCTTTTGACGGTATCAGAATCCTTCCAGTCATGCAGGTTTAAAACCTTGGCATCATCTTTAACTCCTCACTTGCCTTCACTCCACGTATCTAGTCAGTTGCCATATCTTGTTAATTATACTTGTGCAGCTTCTCCTTTGTCTGCCTCCTCTTTATTCAAACAACCACTACCCCAGTTTAGGCTCTCTTTGCCACTGGACTGAATTATTTGCGATAGTCCTTAATTGGCCTCCTTGCTTCAAGTCTTTCCTTCTTTCCAAACTCTCTTCCACACAGTTGTCAAAGTGAAATTCTTAAAGCCTAGGTCTGATCACATCATTCTCCTACTGTGTTTCTGGTGACTGTCTGTTAAAACAAAAATATTAGTAATGATTAAAAGTAAATGAGTAAATAAAAAAAAAAATTAAAAAAAAATAAAGTTAGAAAAAGAAAAAAAAATATTAGTAATGTGAAATTAGAGCATACCAATGTCTGTCTTGCTTTGACTTTTAATTTAATTTAGGTTTAAAAGATTGCTGTAGTTGATTAGAACAGGAAAAGTTCTACATTACCAGCCTTTTCTATTTTCTCCCATTTATTTATATTTTGAACATTGCATGACAAATACTTTTTTTTTAGTCTTTTTTTTTTTCTTTGAGGGGGGAAGGCAGGGCATTTGGGGTTAAGTGACTTGCCCAAAGTCACACAGCTAGTAAGTGTTAAGTGTCTGAAACTGGATTTGAACTCAGGTCCTCCTGACTCCAGAGCTGGTGTTCTATAGGAAATACATTTTAAAAATGTATTTTTTACTAAAATTTTTTTTTTAGTATTTTTACTAAATTTTTTAGTAAATTTTTAGTATTTTCACTAAATTTACTAAATTTTTACTAAAAACTGGTGGTTATAATTGAAGACAAAAGAAAGTGATAATTTATCAAATCCCTTTTGTCTCCCTCCCCCCTGCCGTGAAGATATTCTTTTATTTACTTGAGATAGAAGAAGTTGTATGTGAAAAACTTAATTTCCGCTGACTCTCAGTTATAATACTTTATGGTTGTTGATTAGGTCATTTACTGCCTGCTAAATGTTTAATAATATTTTGTCAGATATTGAAGCAGGTATAATTCATCGATTGAATGGGGTATGTGTATAAGTAAATTTGTCAGATTCTTATGTCCAAAAGGTCATATATACTTTGTTTTAAAAGTCCAACTAATTGCTCTATCTAAGCATCTTCTAAATTTCAGGTAACACCAGTTGTTGCTCTTTCCAATGATTCATGGTCAATGTCATTTGCAAAATACCTTGAGCTTAGATTTTATGGACACCAGTATACTCGGAGAGCCAATGTTGAACCTTGTGGTCACTCTATCCATCATGATTATCATCAGTATTTCTCCTATAACCAAATGGTGGCTTCCTTCAGGTAAGGTTTAGAGAACTATAGTTTCTAAGGTCAAATTGTACTTTAAATTCTTGATTTTTTTTAATGTAGCATTTCTTTTGTATTGGGAAGAAACCATAATGGATTCTAACATGAGAAAAGTTGGCTTACTATCTCTTACATATTTTTCAAAGGCCTTTTTACCCCGAGCATATTTTCCAAGTATGTGCAGCAGCTTGTGCTTAGGTCAGTGACTGAGTATGGGGAACAGTGAGTACCCAGTTTGACTGGAATGTAGAGTGAAGAGAGGGGAGTAAAATATCCCTTACCTGGAGAGAGTGTGCACAATCAGATTGTGGAGTGTTTTAAGTTTCAAACAGGATTTTGTTTTTGATTCCATACCTGCTGAAGCTTCTTGAGCAGCTGAGTGACATGGTCAAGCCTATGCTAGGGATATCACTGTGCAGAAGTTGGATAGAGAAATTGAGCGATGGGACAGGAAGACAAGGGATGAGCCTATCACAGTAGTCCAGGTGAGAGGTGATGAGGGCCTGAACTAGGGGATGGAGGTGTGAATAGAGAAAAGGAAGGAGATGGATACAAGAGGTCAGAAGAGAATTGACAACCTTGACATTATTTAGACATAGGAGATGGACAGAAGTGAAGATGTGAGGATAGCTTTCACTGGAAGCCATACGTGGCCCTCAGGAGAAATGGAAAATTAGGAAGAAGAATGGGTTTACGTGGCAAGATAATGAATTTGGTATTGGACTTGTTGAGTTTAAGGTGTGTAGGTCTCATCCAGGTGCAGATGTCTAACAGGCATTTGAAAATGCAAGATGTGCTCAGGAGAAAGATAATGACTGGAAATGTAGATTTGGGAGTTATCAGTACATCAATGAAAATTGAATCCAAAAGAGCTGATGAATTAGGATATAAAGAGAAGAGTAAAGGGCCCAGGACAGAACTTGGGGCACACTTCCCTCTAAGGAAGTAGGCCATGGGTAATGATGATCCTCTAAGCAGACTGATTTTTTTTTCCAGAGAGGAAGAAAATCACAGTAGATCAATATCTCGAAAATTCAAAAAGGAAGAAAGTATCCAGAAAAAGGTCGGGGGGGGGGGGTGGGGTGGGACGTGGGATGGAGTTGGCCACTCATATCTAATGTTAGTGAGGTCAGAAAGGATGAGAAAGGTCATTGGTGATCTTTAAGAGACCAGCTTTATTGAAGTGAGAATAGAGCAAGGCTGCAAGAGATAAGGAAGTGAGTGGAAGATGAGAAATTGGAGGCAGTGAGGGTGGATAGCTTTTTCTAGAGTTGGTGTGTGAGAAGAACGTCCCAGGAATGGAATGGAAGGTGAAATATAGGATCATAGTAGGGTCAATTGAAGGATTTTTTTTTAGGGGTTGTGTGGTCTAGCCATATTTATAGGCAGCATAAAAAGAGCTGGAGGATAAGAAGAGGTTGCAAATTTGAAGAGAAGGGGTCAATAGAAGCAAACTGCTGGGTGAACTGAGAGGTATTGGAATGAAGGGTCTACAAGTAGAGGGGTTGGCATTGATAAAGGTCACTTTTATCTCCTAAGACTCGGACAAAGAAGGAGAGAGTAGGAGATGATAAGAAAATGATGTGAAATATGAAATTGAGAAGAGGGATCTTGTGATGAATGTCCAGGTTTTCTATTCATGAAGGTTATAGCTGTGGTGAAGGTGGCTTGAGAACAGAATCAACCAAAGAAAAGATTGCCATGCAGCATTGAGGACCTAGTTGAGATTGGATAACAAATTTGTAGTAGTATCCTTATTTAGCATGGTTGTGGGATGTGCTTCAGTGATGGGTTTTAGCATCATGTGGGCAGAAACAGAAAAAGTTAATAGAGTAATCCAGGGTTGGAGTTTGGAAAGCAATGAACAACTTAGTATAAATTCAGTTGTGAAGTGACTTTCTTGCCACAATGGCTAAGATCAAGACACTGGTGGTTTTGATAGAAGAGAAAGAATGGATACATTTAGAGCCAGAACATGTGGGTCTAGTGGGGGGAAAGGTGCATTTTTTTCTTGGGAGCTCCCATAAATGAAGAAGGAAAGTAGATGGGACAGAGAGTGAAGAAATTAGCAAGTAGGAAAGGGTTGCACAGAGAGGTATAGGGGGCCACGAAGGTAAAATTACTTAAGGTTTGGTCAACTTCTATGAACTCTTTTGCTCATTCAAAGAGAATATTTCCATAGAAGCTTTTGGATCTCATCTTTTTTTTTTTTTTATTTCATTGGTAGAGGAAATGACCTCTACCAGTGCAGATTGGCACCTACTTTGAAACTTAGAATCATAGAGAGTGGCCCAGGGATTAAATAGCCTTTAAATCTCAGGTGAGAATTGAATGCAGGTCTTCCTTACTCTGCATCCATTTCCATACCTGTTATATGATGCTGCTACTTTTCTACAAAAGTTATTTTTTGTAAAAGATAAGAGGAACCTCAGCTCAGTTTCACAGATATTAATTTCTAACTGCATGCTAAGACACAGAGTTTATGAGGGTGTTGTCTTGTGCTTTAGAGAGATGTTTTAGGATTTTGTTTTTGTAAAAGCTAAAAGTTGTCTGCAAGATTCTTATTGTCATCCTTTTCCATCATGTCGCATAAAATTTGGTTGAAGATACCACTCTACTCAAAGTACACAAAAAACGTCACAGCATCCAGAACAATGGTAACAAGCGTGGAAAGTTAATTCAGTGTATGACATGTTAGTCGTTTTTCCTTCCAGTTATTCTCCCATTCGGCTTCTTGAAGTATGTGTTCCATTTCCCAAAATATACATCAAACGCCAGGCCCCACTAAAACTGTCCATTCTTCAGGATCTTAAGGACTTCTTTCAAAAGTAAGTTTTTTGCCAGACCCTTTTTGTTAGTGTTTTCTGTTTTCTTTAATACCATTTGCCCTGGAAACCTAGACTAGAGAGAATATTGCTTATGTGGATATTAGAGAATGAGGTTGAAGTTTGTTGTTCACAATAATAAAAAAATGGATCAAGTATAGGTCTTTTTTTTTAGTGGAAAAAATGTTTCTTCAGATTTTCTGTCTTTTTGTACAGAAAGTTGGAGCATTTGGAGCTTTTAAATTATTGCCACCACAAAAGTAAGAATTAAGATATAGACTGGACCTGTAATTTCTGGAACTCCCAGATGAGGAAACTTGTTCTACCAATTCAGGTCATCATCTTGTTTGCAAATTATAGTCTTAGGACAATGGTGACGTTACATGACTTTCCAGAGGTCACAGATTCAGTCTAGCAAGAGTGGGACTGTATCAGCAGGTTGCTAGCATAGGCTTTTAGATCTGCTTTCTAAAGGAAAGCAACTCAAAATGAGTTAACAATCATACTTTAATCAAACACATATCATTTACCTAGTTCAGGGGAAAAAGTCAGTATCCTGAACTTCAGAGAATACAAACAGAATAGAGACACAAGTTACAAGCAGACAAAGAAACAGATCAGCAGACGGGCTTCCAGTTGTTTGACCATTACGTCCATACCTAGTTAGTTACCAGAGAGGGAAGCACCAACATCTAGGTTTTCAAAGCCGGGGGGGCTCAATGGCTTCCCAGAGTCTTGTCTGGCCAAATCACACAACTCTTTCCAAAGTGAGCCCCAAAGCAAGAACTCACATCAGGGTATATATAGCCTTCTCCTGGATCAGAGAATGCTGCAACCCTTTTGACCCACTGCCCAATCACAAAGTAATAAGGCGTGGGTATTCCTGAAGAACAAGCCTCCTGTCACAGGCTCCATGTGACCACATTCAGCCTATTAGGGGACAGAGAATATTTTCAAATCAGGGAAGGTTCTCTGAATCACTTAATCCTATCAAAGAGCCTAGGGGCAGGGAAAATCTTCAGATTCCCGTAATGGACTACAACCCAGTTCTTTCTGGCTCTTAGGGCAGCTCTTAGCTCCACTACACTATGCTGCTTCTCAAAGCTGTTTGATGTCAGTAGATAGAGAAGGCAAAGAATTTGCATCATTCTGTCCTGATAATGATTTAGCTGCTTCAGAAAGCTAAATATGGTTATTCATTTTAACTTCTTTGACTTTTATTGCAATTCAGTATCTTTATAGTTAGGGAGAGAGGTTGATTAGAGAAAGGTTCTGAAATTATTTTGAATTTTTTTCATATAGTTAGGTATAACTTCATGGCATTTACGAATTTTTCTTTTAGCTTTTGAAACTGTCAAATAATGTATACATCATCATAAAATAATAAAATACATAAAATAAGTAAAATGTCAATTTTCATTAAGAATTGAACCACAAAATTGTAATCCAAACTTTATTTTCTTTTAAGTTAAAGTTAAATACTAGATTTAATTGATTAAAAATTATTTTTTGCTGTTTCTGTGGGGATAGAAAGTTAAATTTAAGTCATCATGAAATACTTTTCCTCTTTGTTAGAGTGTCACAGGTTTATCTTGCTGTTGATGAACGGCTTGCCTCTTTGAAAACTGACACGTTTAGCAAAACAAGAGAGGAAAAGATGGAAGACATCTTTGCACAAAAAGAGGTAACTGGTTTTCAGAAGAAATAATAATAATTTTTGCTGTTGTTTGTTTGGGAAGACTCTTAAGATACTCAAAATATTTACCCTTTCTGTAGATGGAGGAAGGTGAGTTCAAGAACTGGATTGAGAAAATGCAAGCAAGGCTGATGAGCTCCTCAATAGAAACCCCTCAGCAATTGCAGTCAGTCTTTGAGTCTTTAATTGCCAAGAAACAAAGCCTTTGTGAAATGCTACAAGCCTGGAATAACAGGTAGCAACAACAACAAACAATAACATTTTTACCTAGTATTTACTTGCTGTGTTATTTTTGCTTTATTCTCAAATTTTTATGTACTATGACATTGTTTAATTTAAAAAAATCTTGGTTCACTGTCTTCATTGTAAAATGTTGTACTTAGCTTTAAAGTTTCAAATTTTTTTGTTGTATGTTATCATCGATGTTGCAAAATGCCAAATAAATTTTTAAAAATTGAAAATAACTATTTTAGATGTTTTAATATATAATTTATTTTTATGGCATTAAATTTTAAGATATTATTTAAACTTCATTTTATGTATTAAAATTTCATTAATGTGATATTTACATTTTTAAAAATAGGAATTTCCCTTGGAATGTTTATTTCATTATCCAGTTGGAGTTTTTAATAGACAAGGCTCTGAAATGCCAGGGTGTTCAGAAGTGAGAGAAATTTAATTCATATAGATAAAACTTTTAGGCTTTATTACAGCTCAGCTAATCACATTTAATATGCATTTCAAAGATGTCAACAAATACTTATAAGCATGATTGAATACTGTCAACAAATAGGACTACCTTGCTTTTTATCTTTTATTGTAGATTACAGGATCTTTTCCAACAGGAAAAAGGGAGAAAACGCCCCTCAGTTCCTCCAAGCCCTGGAAGAATGAGACAAGGAGAAGATAGTAAGGTAATGAATTTGGCTTTGCGTATTTGGTCTTTGGCACATATATATTAAATGTATATTACAGTGATAATA
Organism: Pseudochirops corinnae; assembly: GCA_028646515.1. Classification (NCBI taxonomy): domain Eukaryota; kingdom Metazoa; phylum Chordata; class Mammalia; order Diprotodontia; family Pseudocheiridae; genus Pseudochirops; species Pseudochirops corinnae. The sequence continues at coordinate 140,589,894 of CM053591.1, forward strand.
CATACTTAAGATGAATATACTTAAGTATTTCGTAAGTATTAAGGAATATTTTAAAAATATTGATATTGAAAGATAACTTGCCCCATACTAAATTAGACCTATTTTATAGTATATGGAGTCAGGCCATTTCAAAGAATATAGCCAGACCACAATAATAACAAATCTGTTCTTTAATAAGACCTGCTATAATAGGATTCTGTTTAATTTTACAAAGATTGATGTTTTTTGATTTGTTCTATGAGCATCGTTGAATGAGCAGTTGTTCTCAAAGGGCCCTGAGTGTGCCAGTGAATGCACATCAACTTGTTAATAACATTCGTAGTATCCCACCTCAGACACTGTTGTGGATCCTGGGGCAAGCCACTGAACCTTTCTCAGACCCAGTTTCCTTATCTGGAAAATAAAGATAATAATTGTAGCTATCTCACAGGTTGTTGTGGGGAGAATGTGAGATAGTAAAAGGTCTGCAAAGAGTTTTGCATACAGCATTTCATTTTTATCCTTACAGCCACCTTGTTGTCAGGTATTCTTGTTCTTTGTTTTAGAGATGAGGAAGCTGATGCTTAGTCAAATTCTGTGACTCGATTGTTGTTACATAGGAAGTGCTGCAGGCAAAATGCACACCCAGTTCTTCCTGGTTTATTCTATTACTCTATGGATTTCTACTATTCTGATTGACAGGAATCTTTTTTTGACATATATGTAAAAAGTTGCAGCCTCTAGGTATAACATAAATTTTTTTTGTGGAATACTTACTATAGTACCAACTGCAGGATATTTGTTGGAAATATTTTTATAGAGAATTAGATCAGAGTGCTCTTGGGTTTCATTTAGGCTGGTTCTTCATTTTTATTTCTTTAAGCTTTGGACTATAGTGCTTACTGTATTATTGTATAGATGACAGTAGACTAGTAAAAGACTAAGTAGAAATGATCATGGTTTATACAGTGTTATTCAGAATGCCTGAAAGTCATTAATGACTTAGCAGAATGATACTGGATAAGTTTGCTGTTTTCAGAGTTAATGCTTCTGGGTCAATTTAATATATAATTGAGACAGAAACATAACCTTCAGCACAACCATCATAATTTAATTTGAAAGTTCATTGAGAATTGTTTATATAGTCTTAATACATAATCTCATCAAATAATTTGTAAAAATTAACAGTGTTGATAACATCCCTGGATGTGGTCCTGAGGGAATGGAAAATCTCCGTAGCCATTGAGGTTGTTTGTAGATCATGGAGTTAATATGGGATGAGATGACTATATCAAAAATTGCTGTTAGATACTAGAATAGTAATTGGAGCAAACAAGCCCATGTGTGTTGAATCTCAAACGCTTCTCTTAAGAACAAGTATTCTGCTTCTCTACAGATAAGTACAATGGATGCATCTCCACGCAATGTTTCTCCTGGACTTCAGAATGGAGAAAAAGGTTTGTCTTAAAGCTGAAAGGTCTTGTGTTACTTTGAGGGCATTTAAAATGGTCATTGTAATTCTTTTCTTTCTCTTGAAATTAGTGTTGTGCTTTATTTCTGAGTATTCATTATACTATTAGCTTTAAAAAATCATAAATTATCTGCAGATAAATTACAGTTATATTAATTAGCAAGGAATCAGAGGAATAAACTGAAATTTGACTTCTAGTTAGAGAGCAAATTCTCAGGTTTCACTATAAACCCTGAATATTTGTTTTTTTCCCTATAAATCTTTTTTTTTTTTTGCTTTTTTTTTGGAGGGGGGAAGGTAGGGCAATTGGGGTTAAATGACTTATTCAAGGTCACCTGGCTAGTTTTGTATTAAGTGTCTGAGGCTGGATTTGAACTCAGGAACTCCTGACTGCAGGGCCGGTGCTCTATTCACTGCACCAGCTAGCCGCCCCTTCCCTATAAATCCTTTTTCCCCCCAAAATCTTTACTACCTTAAGTCTTTGAAGCTGTTTCATTCAGTAACTTGGTAAGAAGTCAAATTTGTAGAAAAAAATTATTTAGAAATCTTTTTCCAAAGAAAATGTCTGAATTTAGAACAGCACATCTTAGTTATGATTAAGTGAGATTTTCGTAAAAGTTTTCTTTAGGTTATTTTTGGTAGAAAATAATCATTTATGATACATTTTTAAAAGATTATTCTTGTTTTATGCATTACTACACTAAAAGAAGTTTCATTGTGGAAAGCAGAGTGGCATAGCATTTAAGAAAGTTAGATTAGGAATTAAGGTTATATTTGAAGCTCTATAACGAATGAACTATGAGATCTTAGGTGAGTCAGTTAAAAAACTGAAGCTCAGATTATCTGTAAAATCAGGTTATCTAAGTGATGTTTTTCATTTTTATTTTAAAAATCACTTCAGATATAAATAAACATGTTTTCCATTTAAAAACATCAGATAAAAATAGATTTGTCACAGACCTGGAACCCTAACACTATCACAATAAGAAATAATAAATATAAATAATAATAATAAAAATTCAGATGTTTAAGAAGCTTGTCAGAATTTGTTTTCACTTTTTCTTTTCACTTTTTCACTTTTCACTTTTTCTTCAGAGGATCGATTCTTAACAACCTTATCAAGTCAGAGTTCTACCAGCTCCATGCATCTCCAGTTGCCCACTCCTCCTGAAGTCCTGTCTGACCAGCTGATAGGAGGGCCTTCTGAAGCAGACACAACTAGTAGCTCAGAAGGTAGAGTTAAATGATCCTTCATGGGATACCATAGCCTTCTCCTTTTGCTTCCCCAAATAATGGAATAATTATTTAAAACTATGCCATTCAACTTTATTGATATGTACAACATAGAAGATAAATACCACAGGAAGAAATCCAGGTTTGAGACCACACATCTTGTGCTGTGCTTATAGAATATTAGATAGACATGGAGTACTCTTCTTTGTTCCAGATGTATTTGATGGACATTTATTGGGATCTACAGACAGCCAAGTGAAAGAAAAATCAACAATGAAGGCTATATTTGCAAATTTGCTTCCAGGAAATAGCTATAATCCTATCCCCTTTCCTTTGTGAGTATTAGTCTAATGCAAGTTCATTGTGTTAAAGGTTTGTTTGATTATTGCATGACTTGTTTTAATTTAAAATGTCCCTATTTCTTTTATCAGTAGTAGTACACTCTTATATGTACTATATTTAATATAAATTGACACAGATCTGATTGATTTTATTAGTTTATGATGAGAGCACTTGCTTCTGTGAGATAGTTTCATTATTTATATATTATATAAGAATTGGCTAATTGGGCTGGTACACTTTATGATGACTCATTACTTTGAATTATTGGTGCTGAGAAACTTGAAAACTCTTTTCAGGACCTGGAGAAATGAACTGAAAAAAAGATAAGAGGTTTTGATATTTGATACCTTTTTTACTCAAAATACCATATTACTATGTAGATCTATGTATAATTTCTCTAAGATTTAGTGTGGGTGAGAATTGAATGTATGTGTTTTTATAGGTATAGAATTTTATGATGAAATGTACATAACTGAAATTTGATTTTTGGTGGTGAATTATTGCCTAGTTGCAGAAAGTAAGAGTATTTAACTCCTTACACTTAACTAACCAATTGGTCATCAAAAAGCACTAAGTACCTTCTAGCCTTCTAGGTGCCAGGTACTGTCCTAGGCCCTATAGATACCAAAGAAAAAAATATAATTCTTATTCCCTTAAGGAACTAAGATATGTATTTTCACTTTGGGTAATTGTATTTTAAGAACTGCAAAAAATAGTGGCAAATTATAAGGTATCTATATTTTCATATATTTGTACAGTTTTTGAAGTTGGAGGCAACACAGAGTTGGTCCTGACTTATGATTTCATTGGTACAGGACTTCTTCCTGGTGAAAAAACTCCTTGCAACTGCTCAGCAGCTAAGAGTCTGTGTTTCCTTGGGCAGTAAGAGGTTAAGTGATTGTCTGGGTCACACAGTCAGAAGGTATCAAAGATGGAACTTGAACCCAAGTCTCCTGACTTCTAGGTTCACTCTTTCCCCTGTGCTTTATATAGCCTTTATTGAAGATACAGTTGCTTTTTTTTTTTTTTTGGAGGGCAATTGGGATTAAGCGACTTGCCCAAGGTCACACGGCTAGTAAGTATGTCAAGTGTCTGAGATTGGATTTGAACTCACGTCCTCCTGACTCCATGCCTAGTGCACTATTCACTGTGCTACCTAGCCACCCCAGATACAGTTGCTTAACATGTTGACTACCTAGGTGTTTTCATATGTACTTAAGTTTTGTACTTCATATATGAATATGAGGCATCTGATACTATTACACTTGAAAGATTTAGTGTCCTTTATAGGGTTGCTTGTTTTCCTTTTACCAAATCTCCCCCTTTGTACAATTGTGGACCTAAATTAGGCATTGAATATTGACAGTCTAACAAAGTTTTGTCTGTGTGAAACCAATTGACCTGTATGGGAATACAACATTGATCTCAGTACCATGTATATATACGACTAAAAAGAGATACCTATTAGTATTGTTTTTCTATATTGTATATTACAAGACATTTTTTTCCTTCTAGAGAATTCAGTGACATTTTTGCAGGATGTTTTCTGGTTTTTCTCTTTCCTTTTTCTTTGTTGGGTAACACAACTTTTCACTTAAATTGAATCATCTCATCCTTCAGTTTATGGGTACTTTCCGTGTACTGTGCTTTCTAGCTTTTTTTCATAGTAAATATGTTGCATTGTTTTGGGCATATTGTATCTTAACTTTTTGACATAAGTCCTCTTTCAAGTTGACCACAAAACAAATTGTTTTGGGAATATGTTCTTTTTTGCCCATCCTCATTGATAAAAACAAAGCCAAAGGCATGTGGCAAAGAGCATAGTTTTGTTGGTGAGATGACTATTTTAGAACCTCTTGGAGGTTCTAAATTGGAGACCCATGTCTGTGTTGTCATTTAAAAAAGTTAAATTATTATAATGGCTCGAATTTGTAGTATCTACCTAGAAAGTTTGCATTTGTAGTTAGCAGTGTTTAGATAAGTTATAGTTACTTACAAATTTCTCTTAACAAGTTGTATTTTTGTTGTTTTCAAATAAGATCATGATTATCCTAGTTATGTGGCTGAATATTTCTTTGTTGTTCATGCAAAACTATGTCTTTATCATTGTTCCTCCATGATTTTTGCCACATTTTTTTCTGTTTAGCGACCCAGATAAACACTATTTAATGTACGAACATGAACGTGTACCCATTGCAGTCTGTGAGAAGGAACCCAGCTCCATTATTGCTTTTGCTCTCAGGTATTTGAGTTTTTGGATATTATCTTTGAAATCATTCACTTATGTTTAAAGTATTAAGTAGTTCTTGAAGTCTGCAAACTTATTTTTAAAATATTGTGATGACTGTATTTCAGTATGACTGGATCTGTTTATAATTCTATGTGTTCTATGTTATTCATTTAAAAATATTTTTAGAAGGGGTCCGTGCACCAAAAACATTAAGAAACCTCTGCTTTTGTAAGTCTAGAAGCAAAATCCTTAATTATAAGTAAAGTTAAGCTTTTTAGGATGTATTCGTGTTATTGAAATATCTTTTAAAAAGTATAATATGACCATTGCTATTTATCTTTTAGATATGAAGGTCAAAATAATTTTTAACCTAATAATGACTAACTAAGCTAATTAAGGAGCCCCATCCCTCTTGTACTTTGTATTTTCCTGTTTTCATATTATCTTATTTCATAGATGTGCTCTGATAATGAGACATTTCAAAACATTTGTGTTAGAGATAAAATATACTGTACAACGAATTATTTATCAGTTTTTCCCATTCTGTGCTTTCCTAGCAGTTTCACTTAGCAAGTTGAGTGTTCTGGACTAGAGAACATATTTTGTTCCATGATATGTCCCATGGGCTATAAGTAGTCTATGGTATTTTCCTGCTTTTTAAAAATATTAGTAATTTTCAGTGCATTTGAGAGTTCTTTTGTTTTTCATTTGTACGTTATGTCTGAAATGAGATCTGAATGTTTATTTTCTAGTTGTTAATATTAAATATTATTGCTGTGGCTAAATCTAAAATTGTCTTTTTTGTTTAAATTCCATTTCAGTGAGCAGGCATTTGCCTTTTTGCTTTTAGGAAGTTGATGTTGCTTCTCATAAACATTGATGAGCCATAAAACATTAATAGATGAGAAGGCTAAAAAAAAAATCTGCGCAAATAATATATCTATTGGACTTGCAAAGAATGGATTTTCTAGTTTAGATTATTACTTTAAAACAACTTTTTAATTATTTAAAAATTACATCTTAAATATGTTACTTCCTGTATGAATATAAAAATATCTGCTTCACTTGAAGGTTAATGACTAAGCATTTGTCATCATCAAGTATTTTTATGTAGGTAGAGGGAATTATGGACAGTTATATGAAGGCTTACCTTTTCCTCAAGTTTAGATTTTCTTAGGCAACATAGATGAACTTTTGATTAATTACCAGCATTTCTTTAACAGTAGTGGATTTTCTTTATTCTTATGGTTCCCTGGAAGCTTGAAAGTTTGCTTAAAGTGGAGAGCCAAGCTATGAAATTAAGAAAGAGATTGCATTAGATGATATCCTAGGGACCTTCTAGCTCTAACATTCTCTGTTCTGTGATTCTAAATATTTTTCAACTTCTTTCTACTTTTAGTTGTAAGGAGTACAAAAATGCCTTAGATGAATTATCCAAAGTGTCTCTTCGGAATACTGCTGAAGAAGTGCTGCAGGCAAGCAGGTTTGTGAAATTCCATAGAGTATTTTATAAATTGGAATTCTCTTGTAAATTTTTTTCTAAAAATAAATATTTTTTGTTTTTATAGCAAAGCAATGATAAAAATTTCTAAGTTATAGAAGATAGCTCACTTATTTTGAGCACTATTTGATAAAACAATTCTAGTCTAACAAATGACCTTGAGCAGTCTTTTGGAGTGTAGAGTAGTGGGATTTGACCAGTAACTATATAATTATCCAAATTCTATAGGATTTTGATGCTTTTCTTTTTTTTTTATTCAAAAATAAGGAACTTGTGGGGCGGCTAGGTGGCGCAGTGAATAGAGCACTGACCCTAGAGTCAGGAGGACTTGGTTCATATTCTGCCTCAGACACTTAACATTTACTAGCTGTGTGACCTTGGGCAAGTCACTTAACTAACCCAATTGCCCTGCCTTCCCCACCCCCCCAAAAAAGGGAAAAAAATAAGGCACTTGTTAAATTAGTTGTTATGCTATAGCCTGACTTTGCAAAATTAAACAAATAAGCAAAAAGATTTATTTTCTGAAAGAATTTGAGGAACCTTTTGGGAACTAGATTCTTTGGTCTTATTTTCATCTTTTGAAACACTCAGAGACTTGATATTGTCAATGTTATTGAAATTGATTTGACAACTTGAGAAATAAAATATTTCATTTTACTTAATATCAGCATTATATTTTAAAGTAGGAAGTCAATGATTTCTATGATAGGGTTACTAAAAGGCAAGCCTAATTTCTTTCCCTGTAAGCTGAGACTTTCTTCTTTAAGTCGTCTGAGGTTAAACCTACCTAATTATTGATTTTACTAAATTAAGCTTACTTAATACAGTTTAGCTAACTGAGGTGAAAGGTTTTTCATTAACTCAAGATTCACTGAATGAACTCAGTTCATTTAGGAAGAATATCAGGAAAATAAACAAGTCACTGAAACTGTTGGAGGTAAAAATTTTAACTGAATTCTAGGTTTTGCATCTTCAGTAGTATAATTTAAAAAATTTTAATGACTGTTTGTTTCCTTCTCAATCCTGAAAAATCTCTGCCTCATTAGAGGCCAGAACATATTCTGTTCAGCATTTCACCTTGTCCTCAAATTTGTCCAAGACCTGCCTGCCCTACAAAATGGTGGCTGTGTGTCCACAGTAATTTATCATCCGGTGGTCTGCCTTATAGAGATACCATTGTCCAAATTTGTCTTGGCTGGTCTTTGGACATCAGATGCAGTCAGTTTATGCTGTTGCTTGCTTGGTTGGTAGAACGTGCCAGAACGTGCCAGAACTTTTGATATACTGGAATTCCTTTAGCAGTCCTGGACCACTGTCATGCCAGAATGAAGTGTCCAAGTAGGGTTTTCATGGTTACAACTAAAACCTTAACCAAGAAAAAAGTTCCCGATTCAGAGATAAAAATCAAAAGAACTTCCCTAGTAGCAAACTGCTTACTCTTCAGTTTCATCTTATTTTCACTTTTTGTCAATAAAAAGGTGGGGTTTTTTTCTATTTTTAATGTTTGTGTAAGGTATGAATTAAATGTTTTAATCAATGTGTAAAATTCAGTTCTACCTGACATTTCAGTACTTTGGACAGCAGACCCAAGAGTAGCAGCCCTGTCAGATTACCGGAGATTGCGGGGGGACCAACAAGTCGACCAGCAGAAGCTGAACCCCAGCCACGTAAGACTGTACAGCTGCAGTGCTTGTTAGCACTAATAGTTGTCTTAGTTTGTTATTCCAACTGCCGTAAGATATGTATATAGGTATTGCTGAAAAAGGAAAACCAGTTAAATAAGAAATGACCCTCAGAAGCATTTACTTCTTTGGGTTTTTAGCTCTGAAATTTTTACATAGCCTCTTTTTTGCATGTTTTACCATTGTCTTGTTATACGTTGTATAACTGTTATACATTGTAGCCTAGGATAGCAGAAAGATACTAGATTAATGTCAGAATATCTGGATTTGAACCCTGGCCCTCCTGCTTGCTTCCTTGTGACTGTGGACAGGAACTTAAACCTCTTTCTGCACCTAAGGTGTTTTTTGTAACATGAAGGAGTTGAATTAGACACATATCTCTTCCAGCTCTAAATCTTTGGTCCTATTAATGCAGGTAGTCAGTTGAATAACAGCTTCAAGCACCCACGCTTGTCCAGATGCTATTCAGAAAGGATAAATATGGAGGTTTCAGCTTACAGTCTCTACTAAAGGAACTAAACTATCATGAACCTGAGAAAATAGAGGCCATTTTCTGTGAGCTTCCTCTTCTCCCTATCATAAAACCCCTTAATATCAGTCATCTGCTCTTCCTTTACTCCAGTTACTGATAATGAGGCCAGCCTTCTCGCCAAAGCCAGTATCTCTTCATGTGTCCTGTATCCCATCCCTTCCCATTTTCTCCAGCAGAAACCCCCTCTCCCCTGTCATCCTTTCCTGCTACCTCAGCACATGTGCAAGTTTCCTCAGCTTTCATAGCCTTCACTGACTCTATGCCCTCAAGCAGTTGTCCGAGTTGCTTAACCCTTTCTTAACCTAGAAAAAAGCTAACTACGCATTTTTTGCTTCTACCTCCTCACCTTTCATTCCCTTCTCAAGACTTCACAATTTGGCTTCTTTAATCTCATCACTTAACTGGGAACTGTTGTTTCCACAGTTATTGATGACTTCCCAATCTGAGACGTTTTTCCTCATTCTTAATCATTTACCTTTCTGTTGCATTTCATGTCAACCTGTCTTGGTTATTCTCACTTCGCTGTGTTTTTGTGACACTACTCTTTCCTCTTTCTCCTTTTATTCATCTAATTATTCCTTCTCAGGCTCCTTTGTCTGACTTCTCATCTGTGTCATGCCTATTAAATTCTTGTTGTAACCCATCTTTCTGCCGTGGTCTGTCTTCTCTTTTCCCTTTACACTTATTTATTGACCATGTCAGCTCCCGTGGGTACGTTCTTTATTTATGCAGATTACTGGCAGATCTACATATCTTCCTTGGCCTCCCAAGCTCTAGCTACCTGTTGAACACCTCACTTTGGATGTCCCATGAACATCTTAAGTTCAGTCTGTCCAAAACAGAACTCTGCACATTACTCCCCACATCTTCCTTTTCCAAACTTCCTTTCCTGATAGTGTAACTGCACCCTCATTCTTCTGTCTGCTAGTTCTCATTCTTGGGTTTATCCTCAGTCTTGCCAAACCAACCTTCTTGGTTTTTCTCCCATATGGTGCTGTCTTCTGTCTGTGCCTAATATTCCTTAAGGACTCAGTTCGAGTACTGCCTACTACACGAAGTCCTTCCTCATCTCCCCCAACTGCTAGTGTTCTTTCTCCCCAACTTTTATTTATTATATGTTTATTCAACATACACTTCCATGGCATACATCACATCCCTGGGGCATGGAAGTTCCTGAGAACAGGGACTACAACATTTTGTGGTTTTGTTTTCCCACTACAGTGCCTAGCACATAGCAAGTGCTAACTAAGGCTTTTGGTAATTTATGCGAACTGTACAGATTTCTCTGATTTGCTAGTCTTACGCCTACTTACTTTTTTGAAAAGTGCTTTTGAAGCTTAGTAATACAATACTGCCATAATCTCCTAAAACTATGGAGTTTTAAACTACCTCTTTTCACTTGTGTGAACTATTTTGTTGTCATACTATTAGCAGATAATTATCTTTTTTCTCGTACAACCATAAGCTCTTCATAAAGTATGCAATTCCTGCGGATTTTATAGAGAACAAATGAAATGAAAACACATTATTTTTATTTTTTTTTATTTTTATTTTTTTACTTTTTGCTTTTTGGAGGGCAATTGGGGTTAAGTGACTTGCCCAAAGTCACACAGCTAGTAGGTGTGTCAAGTGTCTGAGGCTGGATTTGAACTCAGGCCCTCTTGACTCCAGGGCCAGTGCTCTACTCACTGTGCCACCTAGGCGCCCCAGAAAACACACATTATTAACAGCAAGCACATTGTGAAGCTCAAAGCCAGCAATACTTAATGCTAGAGTAAAAATGAGGCCCAGCAGTATTCATGCCCCATTTCTAGCCCTAAACACAAATGGCAGAAGCAAAACTTGATTTTTATCACCCTTCAGAAAGAAAAGGTTATGTAAGAGACCACAGATACTACTAAGATTAATTAACTGTAAATTCCCTTAGCATTTTAAAAAACAAACTGTCTTGTTTTATCTATTGTATTGTTATAGTTTTGGCTTTAAGCTTAATGTGCTGACTGGCTGATGTGAAGTAAGTGTTGTTTTCATTCACAGTCACTGTGTTGTTCCTCAGAAATTGCTCTCGAGAGCACATTATGAATCTTGTGGCCTAGAGTAGCTTTTCTTCTTCCATGCCTCTAACCCAGGCCTATACAAACTGTGGGCAGCCCACCAAAGGATTTTGGGTAGCCTGCAAGAAATGTAGGGGGTGTTTTCCTTCGCATTTTTTGTGGGCTGCCCGAAATCCTTTGGCATGCAGGCCTGCTGTAACCAATGAGAGGAGCTTACCTGGGAGGTGACTGACTGATTGAGCAAGGCAATGGGGTATTACAAGAAACCATAAAACATGAAGTTGAGAGTTTCAGTAAAACTCTCCTTCTTTGACTTCCTTCTTTGTATAATGCTTCCTACCATTCAGGAAATTAATTCAAACATTTGAAATTGAAGTACGGTTGATAAGACTATTTGGAAAATAACATTCACTTATTTTGTTTTTAGCCAAAAAGGCTTCGGGAGTGTTGTCTTTCTTCCGTGGCACAGGAGGAAAGAGCCCCGACCTGTCTTCCCAAAAGAAGGAGACTTTACGTGGTGCAGATAGTGCTTACTACCAGGTTGGGCAGATGGGCAAAGAAGGGACAGAGAACCAGGGAATAGAACCTCAAGGTGTGTTCACAGTGGTAAAGTGTAATTTATTCTGAATTTAAATGGCTTCCAGTTTAGTTATTTTATGTTATTTGTAGGATGGGGCAGTATGTTTACTCTTATGGTGAGACTTTGAATTTATAATGTATCTAGAAAGCTGAGCTTTGCCAGAAACTTAGAAGTAGTGTTGTTTACTTGATGAGATTCACACTTTCCTTCTCTTCTTTTGCTTTAGGATTTTAGGATATTTTTATTATTTTGATTTTTTTAGCATTGCCACCTATTTTGTGTGTGTGTGTGTGTGTGTGTATACATATATGTATACACACACACACACACATATATATATATATGGTATAGGAGTAGAGTATAAATAGCTGGTCTAAAAAACCCTTAACATAATTTTGTGGCCTTTTTTTAAACTAAAATGTAACAGCTATCATGTTATGGGTTGCTTATGGCATATAGTCATAAATATTATCCTTCAAGCACTGGTCTAGGTTTTGAAAGGTAAATTTTGAAATGTAGAAAATAAAAAAATAATAATGGTTTTTATTAATTAGCTGTTTGTAAATGACTTTTAATTCAGTAAGCATTTATTTATTTTTTTAGAAGGGTCAGTAAGCATTAATTGAGTGCCTGCTGTATGCCAGGCATTGTAGTAGGGATGGGAGATATATAAAGACAGAGATAGAGCATTCCCTACCCCAAGGATTCAATATTCTACTATGGGGAAGGACTACATGAAAAGATGCACAATTACAGGCAAAATTATTTCATTGGAGGCTGGGGAGAACAGTTACAAAGGGGTATCAGGAAAGATTTTCTGTTCGAAGTGTCATAAGCTAATTAAACCTTGAAGGAAGTTAGAAATTCCAAAACGTGAGGAGGTGAGTCATGAGAGCATTTCATATATTGGAGGAAAAAAGAATTTTAAAAATTATTTCATTTTCTTAAGATATATTCTGCAGGGCAATCTTAAGAGAAAGACTGACCTCCAGTTTACTGCAAGTTAGGTAGAATTTGCATTTTAACTAAAAATTAAATTGAACTTAGATAATTTCAGTTGATTGATTTGTTTAAATACAAGTTAAGGAGAGTAACTTCTAAGGATGAGAACCATATTATGTTGTATTATGATTAATTTTGAAAAATATTGGCATCTAGTATGAAAATTACTTTATCTGTTCCTGAAATACTTTTTTTAGATGAAATAGATGGAGGAGAAACCCAAAAAAAACAGCTTGCAAATCCTCATGTGGAACTTCGTAAGTATAGAATCATTTAGGGTAGTTTTGAGGGAAGGGATTGTAATTGTACAAATTGTCATCTCTTCCAGGACTTCTGGCTTCAAAACAAATAATACCTATTGGTTGTTTTACCCTGTGGTGATAAAAATAGGTATCAAAAAATAGGTATCTAAGTCTGTGAAATTGTCGTGAAACTTTTTAAAAGGGTAACTTTATATTTAAGTATGAACATCATCTATATACTGTGATCTGTATCTAGATTTCATGTCAGTAAATGAAATCTAAAGTCTTTTTTGCTCTAAGAAATATTAGGAGCTGTATTGCCAGTGCAATATTTACAGTGCTCACGATCATGATAAAGACCATGACTATAAATATCACATAATGTCTCATCTGAAAATATACCAGATTTTCCAGGTAGAGGACAGAACTGAAACATTTATTTAGACAACAGAAAACCAAGTCCCAAAACCAGTAAGCTGATTCTATAATAGTACCAAAGATATACAGAAGCTATAATACCACTGAAAGCCACAGCATCCTTCAGCCTTCCCACAAACCAATACAAGATCAATATTTACTCACAAACTTCTCTATCTCTTTGTCTGAGCACCTTTCTCTCCCACTGTCTCTCTGCCTCTGATTCTCAGCTTCCTGTAGGCTCTACTTCTCTTTAGAAAACTCCTCCCACCTCAGGCTCCATGTGACTACATTCAGCCTATTAGGGGGCAGAATATATCTTCACAGCAGGGAAGCTTACTGTGAGTTTTGCTCCACCCTTCAGCAAATTCCTTCCATCACAGGCTCCATGTGATTACATTCAGCTTATTAGTGGGCAGAGTTTACTTTCAAAGCAGTGGAGGTCTTCAAATTCCCCCCTAGGTCAATTAAGGGGCAGGGAAGATCTTCAGATTCCCATTTCAATTATGGGAGCCTGGATGATTTCATATAGAGTGAGAGAATAATTTTAAATTATAAAACGTGTATGAGTTTAAAGCAAGATCAAAAAAACCACTGTAAAAAAGGGAAATTGGTTCTTGAGTGTACTTCGTTTTTAATTTATCTGAAGGTATGTAATTTGCAGTTCATGAAGTGTTTATCTGTTCCGAACATTTCCTTGACAGAACTATGATAATGCTCTAGAAGGATGATCTTATACTGAAAATGTCATTTTTGCATAGGGCTATGGAAGGAATGAATTGGTCATGGTTTTTGAAGGCAAATACCTTATTTCTTAGTATAAAGTTTTCTTCCCTCTTTTGTGTTTGTTCATAGAGTTTTCTGATGCTAATGCCAAGTTCTATTGCCGACTCTATTATGCTGGAGAATTTCATAAGATGCGTGAAGTAATCTTGGGGAGTAGTGAAGAGGATTTTATCCGTTCCCTTTCTCACTCTTTACCCTGGCAAGCCAGGGGTGGAAAATCAGGAGCAGCATTTTATGTGACTGAAGGTAAGTTAGCCATTTACTAAGAGAGAGCATTTATCTTTTTTTTTTTTAAAGGTGTATGACTAGGAGAAAACTTTGATTTAGTAGAAGTTAGGTTTTGGAGTTGTAGGATCTGATTTTGAATCCTGACTGCTAATTTCTACCCTGCCTGTGTGATCTTAGACAATTCACTTATTCCCACTAGGCCTCAGTTTTCTCATCTATAAAGTAAGAATGTTAGATTATAATCTCGCTAGAGGTGTTTCTTTTTCTAAATCCTTTGATCTTGTGATCACACTTAGGTATCACCCTAGTTTTGAGGCATATAATATGATAGTTTTATTTTTTAGAAAGAAACTTTTTGTTTTTCTTTTTGTGCTTGAAGGTGTATATCATATAGCTAAGAATATACATTTTTTGGGATATAATGGTTTGAATAAACACTAATTAAATACAAATGTCTGATTCTGGATTCCATAAATTAAAATTTAATGGAATAACTCAGAGAAGATTTCATAAGAGAACTGTGGAGTAGATTAATGAAGAAAAGCTAAAAGAAATTAAGTGTATTTAACTTGGAGATGAGAAAATAGCTAAATTATTTTATGAAAGTTAGACAGATGGCATACTAAATTTCCTTTATCTCTACCTGAAAACTAGGCTATTTGAAAAGGACTTAAACTCTGAGGAGACTAATTTAGATTTGTAAGAATTTCTATTGTGATGATGTTGTAGGTCATTAGTTTCTATAATTGGGTGCCAGAGCAGGCTATCTTTCTTTAAAGAAAAAAAAAAGGATAAATTATCATCTGCCTAAAGGGAATATAGGTGTGGTTTTAGGTCAGAAAAATTCCCCCACATGTGATTTTATCAGTATATGTGAAGAACTTCCTCTCTCAATGTAGGCTGACACCTTCTCCGTAACTTTAGTTTTGGAGAATTGCTCAGGCCCTGGGAGGTTAAATGATTTGCCTGGGGTTCCTCAGCCTGTACCTGGCAGGGGACTAGCCTCTAGATCAGCTTTGCCTGACTCTGAGATCAGCCTTTTGTCCACTAAGACTTGACCTCTTAGTTAAATGCAGGTTTGTATAGGTCTTTTTAATATTCCTTCTAGGCCTATAATTGTTTTTGATAATAACCATTGAATAAAAGCAAATGAATCATTTAGTATTTTGTTAAAAGTGGTATTGTGTGTGTAGCCATGAAATATCTATCATAGCTATAGGGTATAGCCAGGGTTAGATGTATCTGTATGTATAAACATACAGCTATAGGGCTCTCCCTTTGTATACGTATATTTTTTGTTTGTTTATATTCAGTTCTATGGCAAATAAACATCTACCAGCCCTGGGGATACAAAGACAAAAAGGAAGCAAACTTCCCTCTTGGAACTTAAATTTTACTGGGGAATACAGCATCTAGAAAGATAAGCAAGGAAAAGGTGGTTTGAGGAGAGAGAGAACACTAACAAATGGAGAAGGACCAGGGTATCTGCAGAGAAAGGAGGAGCATCTGAACTGAGCCTGGAAGGAAGATACTGAGTCTGAGAAGTGGACATGAGGAGGAAATGCATTTCAAGCATGGAGAATAGCTTGTGTACATGTATGGAGGTGATCAATGGAATGTTGAGTTTGGGGAACATCTAGGCAGTCCAATTTGTCTAGAATGTAGACTGCAGGAAGGGGAATAAAATGAAATAAATCTGCAAAGGTAGTTGGGATCAAGATTGTGCCCCTGAATGCTAGAAGGAGAAATGTATTTTATCCAAAGGTGGGAGGGAGTCCTGAAGGTTTTTGAGTAGAATTTTGAAATCATATTCACATCTGGGTCTTAGATTATTTTGGCAAATGTGTAAAGGATTACTTGCAGAGAGATTACTTGTAGGTGCCAGTAATACCACCTAGGATATTTCTGTTGTAAATAGAAAGGGAAATGGTGATGAGGGACTGAACTAAGGGAATGGTTTTATGAGTGGACCAGAGAGAGAAATGAGAGATATTGGGTAGGTAGAATGGAAGAGACCTGGCATCTGACTGACTATAGGAGCTAAGGGATGGGGAGGAATAGATAACATGGCATATTTGAATCTGGGTGATGGGAAGATTAGTACCTTCAGGTTTAATAGGGAAACTTTTGAAGGTTTTAGGGGAGAACATGCATAAATGTATCTGTTTTTATATCTTACAGTTACAAAACATGAAGGGGAGGAATTACATATGTTTGCTTCAGTTACCTCATCTTTTTGCCATAATATAATATTATACATGGTTATTCATGTAAACATGTATACATTGTTAGGATTAGTGAGATAAAGTAATTAAAATAGATATTCACCATTTTTTAAATGATTTACTATGAGTACCTTTAAGATTTAAGCCCATCTATATATACAGAGATATAATTGTAGCAAACCATTTTAGATAAGAGGTGTATGACTGAATTATTAGATTACCTAACATAAGTTTATTTTTTGAAGTGTAAAGCAGTTTTAGATGGTTCTAGGTTGCTGGGTTCAAAGAGCCATCATCTTGTATCTGACTTTCTCTTAATTGACACACACACACACACACACACACACACACACACGCACACCAGTGAGAGGGAGAGATTTTGTGAACATATGAAATTGAAATTTTCAGATGACAGATTCATTTTGAAGCAGATGCCCCGCCTGGAGGTCCAGTCTTTCCTTGACTTTGCGCCACACTACTTCACTTATATTACTAATGCTGTACAACAGAAGGTAGGAACAAAACGGATTTCTTTATATATACTAGATTTCTCTATACTTTCTTGGCCTCTCCTCCCCCATCCCCAACATCTTGAACCTTGAATTAAAAGGGACAGATTTCCAGAAGAGATAGCTCTGGATAGCATGTACTTGGATTAGAAAGATCTTAAGTTTTGTCCTTGGAAATGTTGTGTTCAGATGCTGCCTTCGCCTCTGGTAGTGTGATACCAGATAAGGTTCCTTTACTTCTGGGCTTTGAGTTCTCACCTGTAAAATGGGGATAATAATTTTTCTGCCCTTTGCTTCAGAGGGTAGTTATGAGGATCAAATGAGGTAGTCCAGCTTTCAGGCCACCCTGGCCATCATCTTGTCATCTGCCCTGCTTTCATGGGGTGTGACAATCTACTCTCCTAGGCCTAGATTCCACCTCCTGGAACGCATGTTCCTTGAGAACAGGCATGATTTTGCTTTTTGTATTTGTATCCCCTGAATAGTGCTTAGTATATAACAAGTACTTAATAAATACTTTTCACTCATTCATTGTCTTAGAAAAGAAAATATTGTAAATTCTCAAAAATTATATAAAACATCAATGGCTCTTTCTTATTAAGTATTTGAATCTTTGATCTCATTGATGTGGGTATTCCCTCCATTAGTGCAAATTAAAATTGAGCCATGCTTTCTCATCCTTTGTGATTCTGCATTCTCCCTTATATCCTTAATGTCCTGGAGGCCTTGTTATATATGATTTTTTATCATCATACAGGTACTAATGAAGCACTTGGACAGTCTGTCTGTTATCTTTCTTCTTTTGAAAACCATCATTCATTCATTCATGCCCTGAAAAATCTATCAAAGCATTCAGATTGGGTAAAATTGTTGTATAGAAAGAACCTACTGGTTTATTGTTACTGTAATTCCTATAATGCAATTATCTTGAGTTCTTAGGCTATCTAACTTGTCAGTAACAGTTGAGCATATTTTGAGTGCTATTAAAGCACTATATGTATACTCTTGTATCTTAACAGTTTTCAAATGTTCTATTTTAATGATTCTGTCTTGATTAGAGACCCACAGCATTGGCCAAAATTCTTGGGGTCTACCGAATTGGTTATAAGAACTCTCAGAATAACACTGAGAAGAAGCTGGATCTCTTGGTTATGGAAAATCTCTTCTATGGGAGAAAGATGGCTCAGGTAAGGTATTCTTGATTGTATAAAACAACCTATTTTGTACCTTTCTGTAGATATGTAAATGTAAGTTATAATAAACTTTTTATGTGAAGTGGTCTAGTAACAAGACTGCTGGTCAGTTTCACTCTAAATAGCTCTTTATGACAGTTTAATAGACCAGCTGAACCCCTAAGGAAATTATAGTAATTCCTACATTTACTATAGCCAAATTCCTACAATTTAGTAATATAATTCATGCCAGTAAATCGATCACATATTTTAGGTGTCTATACAGTTTCTTAGTGCTAAATATGTAGATATGTTTCACTGACTTATTAAATGGCCTCTTTTAGGAAATGGGTGGGACTAGACCTATGATTTCATTGTTATAAGAACTCTTGATATAGAAATTCCCTCTTCTATCATAGATATGCAACTGCTTTGACTTGCCCAGGGTCACACAGCCAGTATGTGTCAAAGGCAGAACTTGAACCCAGGTCTGGCTCTCTATGCTCTGCTCCCTACATTTTTTATGACATTCATTACTTGACAGTTGCTACAAGATATGATGAAATATCAACGTCAGAGTGTTTTAGTGAACTAGAATTCTTCTTTTTTTAATCAGGTTTTTGATCTGAAGGGCTCTCTTAGGAACCGAAATGTGAAAACAGATACTGGGAAAGAGAGCTGTGATGTTGTTCTACTAGATGAAAATCTCTTAAAAATGGTTCGAGATAATCCTCTGTACATCCGTTCTCATTGCAAAGCTGTGCTGAGAGCCTCTATCCATAGTGACTCCCATTTTCTCTCCAGTCACCTCATTATAGACTATTCTTTACTGGTGGGTCGAGATGATACCAGTAATGAGCTGGTGGTTGGAATCATTGGTAAGTAAATACATGAAATTTGCTTTTATTAAGACAATCCGAATTGAAATGACATACTATAGATTATTGCTGAACCCTGATGATATCTTGTTGAGTTTTTGCCCAAAAGTTTTTTCTCTAGTCTTCCATTTTTTCATCAAAACCATTGACTCTGAAAAGCCACAATTTTGATTTGATACATTTCCAAATTCTACTTTATTGTTATCTCTTTTTTTTTTTTGACAGATTACATCAGAACATTTACATGGGACAAAAAACTTGAAATGGTAGTGAAATCATCAGGAATTTTAGGAGGCCAAGGTGAATATTTCTCTGTACTCATTTGTCACTTTTCCTATACTTCCTGAGGGCAGGGACTGTGTTTGCCTTTCTTTGTGTTCCCCAACCCTTAGCAAAGTGCCTGCACATAGTTATAGTTAAGCTTTGAGCAGATGCTTTGGTGATTGACTGATCTACTTATTCCTCTTCTTTAATGCTAAGGCCTTATTCCCGTCTTTAAGAATTCATAAAAGTAAATGGTTTAGCTTGCATCTCTCCCAGTCCTAGGATTATTAAGTATATGCCCGTTTTCTGTTGTTGTATCTTCTTGAAGCTTCAAGGGAGCGCTAATTATCATAGACAAGACCCCATTGAGCATTCCTCGTGTGCTCAGACAGTGCTGCTAGAGCCTGTGCAGCTTGAGGACGAGCTGTGCATGTCTTTCAAAAACATGAAGTTATATCAGGAATCCAGAGTGACTTTGTGCATGATCTGGGAGGGATGGCGATGATAGCCAGCATGTGTGTGCAGCGCCTTTAAGGCTTGTGAAATGCGTTGCACGCGCTTTCTTTTTGTCTCACGACAGACTCATGAGGCAGCCGCTTTTATTTTCCCATTTTTACAGAGGAGGAAACTGAGGCTAAGAAAAGCTATGTATGTCGGCCCATAGTCACATAGCTTATAAGTGTCTTCCTGAATTCAGTGCAGATTTATCTACTATGCCATATGCCATCTAATAAAATGCAGCTTAGCTGATTTGGTACTTTAGGTCAGAATAAAGTAAACCATACTATTATTTTCTCAAATAATAACATCATGATGGTAGAATATGTACTAACACTTTAGAAACACCTGAATGCCATTGAGAGAACTGAGCTTTTCTGGTTTATTGGGATAGCTTGTGTATGAGAATGAACATTATCTGTTCTAATCGCCTGCTTGTCAGTTAGTTGTTTAATTCTATAACTTCCCCTCCTTCCCCCTTTCTCTTTCTAATTAGGTAAGATGCCAACGGTAGTCTCTCCAGAATTGTATAGGACTAGATTTTGTGAAGCAATGGACAAGTATTTCCTAATGGTGCCTGACCACTGGACAGGACTGGGTCTCAATTGCTGAGATGAAGCCCATGTTTTGCAGTGACCTAGAAAGAAGTGGGAACAAAAGAAAGGGCCCAGAAGAAGCTCCAGGCGTTTCCTGTCCTTCATATACACCACTATATGCAAAGGCCTCTTCTTTCAATACTTGTAGAGGCCAAATGTACCTGAAATGTAAAATCTGCGTCTTAATCGGCACTTTTTTTTTCTGATACAAGGGAGTTAGCTTTATATTGTCAGGAGGCATGGAATGAGGCAGCCCCTCTTCTTCATTTGAGTTGAAGGAGAGACAAATATCCAAGGGCTAAAGGCGAAAGTACGGTTAAGGGCCAGTAAATAAGAGGACAGGGATAATGAACCATAAGAGCTGAGTGGTGACCAGCATATTGCTGTCCCCACATTCTGAAAACATTTTGGGTGTACAACCTAATGCCACTTGTCCCCAGAATTTTTAAATAGGTATAGATTTGCCTAGTGGTTGGGTGAGGACTCGTTTTTGTTTTATGAAGTATTCCGTTCATGGCCAGTCAAATAGGCCAGTATGATGTATTACCATAGCATAAAGATTTGACAGAAGGTGGTTTTTATCTCTCCTGAAGAACTGTATATCCCTATAACTTTTCCATACTTAAGTATTTATGATGGCTTACAGAATCAGTCCTCAGGCCTCTATAAGTGCTGACATTATGGGCATTTTATCTGATTGATGACAACAGCAATCACCATAAATCATTTTGCAGTGCTAACTTTTTTTTTCTTGGTATAACGATTTTTTGCAGTTTAATATATTTTAACTCTGCCTCTTTTCTATGTCCTCATTATTTAATTTCCCCCTTTCCCCCAATGTGTTCAAAAAAGTCAGTCAAGTCTAGCAAAGCTAAGCAAGTCTCTGATCAGTTACTAAATCTTGAATGGAGTGTTCTTACCTAACCCTTCTCTCCCCTTCCACCTCCCATCTACCTGATTCACAAAGTGAAGAAGGCAGTCCAGTGTTTGCTTTATGAAGGTGAATCAACCAAAATTTTGTCCAGTGTAAAGCAACCCAAGTTGAATTTATGGGATTTTGGAATTTTTAGTGGCCTAAAGTGAATCTGCATCCTTCACCTAAGGCAATTTTCACCCTTCTTCCTTGTTAGGCTAGTTCTTAGAACTCTGAGGTATTGGATAAAGTGTTACCTCTCAGGTCTATATAATTCCATTTCATGGTCCCTTTTTGCTAATTGTTTAATGGTTAATGTACTTAAAAGGATACTAGATTTTCTCTTAGGAAATAAGTATTTGAGTGTCTTAAGGAATATCTTAAAAATAATCCTTTGAAATCAGATTATTACCCCTTTATTTTTTCTTACATTATGAGTGGTTGAGTCATAATTATTTCAAGTAGCACATTCCTCAGTATTTATTCGGTATACAATTCTTCATATAGTAAAAATAAAAAAATTGGATATTTTCAGGTTATATATAGTTCAGATATCTGGACACCTAAAGTAACGATTCTTTTGAAAGTTTGTTTTGGAAAATTAAAGCACTAATAATCTATTAGTACTTACTAGAAACTTGTTTGCTATGATAAATAAGCTTTCCAGGGATTTATGAATTGCTGTAACATGAAGATAAGCACTTTTTTGTTTCTACTTTTTTAAAAAAAATCACCCTTTTGTAGATGTAAAAAAGTTTAGTGGTTTGTTTTCATATTTTACAAAAAATGAAGGATTTGTACAGAGATGAGAAGTTGGGGCAGCTAGGTGAAGTGTGGGCATCGTTATTCTCATCTTGAATATATAACAAAACAAACATTAAAACTGTTCTTAGAAGGTGGGTAACAGAATCCATGAAGATCTTAATATAATATCTTTACTTTTGTCACTTACATAGTATGACTCCAGTAGAAATAGTGCTCTTTATTTTTTATAATGGATAGAGAGGGTAAGTTCAGGTCAAGATTCCCACAGTAAGTTCAGTAAATTGGGCCTGGTTTCTTGCTTCCTAAATATAGTTTGAGACTGAATTGCTTTTTCAATGCCTTAGTAAATAAATACATAGCCATATTCCAGAATGGGGAGAATAGTAGTGAAGGAATTTGGAGGATGTTGGGTAGAAGATGGCTTTTTAGAGTCTTCAGTCAAATAATCATGTCTAGTCATTTTCCTCTTCAGTAAGACTCAATTTCTGTGAAAAAAATCTCTAAATCAGGACATTCAGATATCCAGTATTTATTTAGAATGTTAATGTACATCTCAACTTCTACTTTTCAGTTCGACAAGCACTTAAACCTGTTAATATGCTCAGGAAGGACAGGTTTTGGATGCACAATAAACCTTTGACTTGCTACCTATTTCTCCTATTAGAAGATTGAGGGTTATATGTTTTGACTACCTTTGATAAGGAAGACTTTACTGGAATCCTTTAATTTGTTTTTCCCACCCCCGAAATCAAAGATGGCCTTTTTTCAATACCATATGCAGAAGCTGTAACACTATCTGAATATGGTTGAATCCATAATGCCTTCCCTTTTTTGTGCATAACAAAAGAATCCCTGAGTGCCATTTTAAAAGCACTATCTGTCTAGTTGAACTTGGTAGAAGCTTACATGACCATGTTTTGTTTTATTTTTCAAGATATATCTTGAAACAATAGAAACAATTGCCTTCAAGGAATGACCTTTTACCTTTAAAACCAGCTTCACAGCTGAGAGTAGGAAATATAAGGTAACTTTAAGTCACGGAACAAATTTGCCTCAGAATTAAAATTTAAGCCTTTTACTGTAAGTAAATAAACCATAGTTGTTTTGGGTTTTTGTTGTTATTTTTGCTGCTTTAACAGATTTTTCAAATATAATAACTGGAAAATGAATATCTAAAGATGACTAACCTCTTTTCTCTCATTCCCTGTCATTGACTTGAAAATATTAATACTTAAGAGTTAGGGACCAGGAAGAAATTTTTGTGTTTTCATTCTTAGAGTAAAATTTTATGAAAAAATGAATGTGTAATTGATAAATGAAAGTAAACTCTCTGTATGTTACTTTACAGTCGTCTTTTAAACAATTTTACCAAACTGCATAGTTTTTACTGGCATCAAAGACTGATAAAAGTAATTTGCCAAGTAATATCTAAGGGTGAACATAATAAATGGCACCATCATTTAGGAGAAAAAGAGCTTTCTCAGGCACTTTTGAATATTTGAGTACTTTCAACTTATAAATGTATCAAACCCCTCACCCTTATAGAAAAGAGCTTATTAACTATGTCCTTGATACAGGAATGGATTTTCTTTTCTTATTTTTAATACTGTGGGTAACAGAGCTACACCAGCTTTTGTTGTTTCAGTCAGAAGCTCCTCTTCGGCCCTGTGCTCCCATTTGTAACCTGACTTGTTCAAAACTGATTAGCAAAGAAGGATGTCTACCCTTAAGGAAGCGTGCTTTTAGACCCTGGTGAAGGAACCAAAAAGAGAGCTGAAAAAAATAATGTTATCCTGACTGGGGAAACAGGTTTGGCTTATAGCAGTACCCTTAGGTATTGTTGCCAGAGCTAATGTGGACCAGGCATTATTGTCTAGTGCAATGTCTTTTTTTCTTTTTAAGAAGGGTGCATTGTATTATAGGAAAATCAATTACAATCATGGGCAGTGTTTTGCAAAACCCTGCTTTTATCAGTTTTGTATAAATGTAAGATGAATTTTTGACATTGTTCATTTTAACTAGGAAAATTACTTGTGTTGTGTATCACAATAACTTTTAATTAAAGGAGATCTAGCTAACTGTTGAAAGCGCTTGATGTATTATAGTGTATATATTTCTATTTTACCTTGGTTCTAGCTGTTTTATATGATTGACATGCTAACTATTTAAGTGATATTTCCCATAATTTTGGAAAATTGTACTGTATATAAATAAGAGTTCCAATAAATTAAGATTTTATTTCATTTGGTTTGCTTCTTGAGCCGTTTCCTAAAGGGCCCTGACTGGGTTGTTTTATGTTCCATCTTCCATAGTCCAGCCTCCAAATATTTGGTACTTCAGGATGGAGGGATTTAAGATTCAGTAGGTGAAACTCCCCACTTTGGTGCAGCCATGAGTTTAAAATGAACCAGTTACTTTTTTGCAGGCTTTGACCTTCACCTCAAATATAGCTGTAACCTAACTTTCCAATTGACCCAGATTGGTTGTAACACCCCAGAGAGGGCGGGGTGCCCCGGGAAGGCCCATTCTGCCTAGTGGGCTTTGTGCTAGGACCAGCTGCCCTGAATGGGACAGGGAAGGGTTGGTGCTGATGTGACCTCAGCATGACCTCTAGGTCCCCCCATCTTCAGCTGCCAGCAGATGGAACCTTGTGGGTGGAATGTCACCCACACCATGCCACTCTCGTGGCTCATGGTCCAGAGGGACTAGTGACCAGCCACCCCCCTAGCACCACAGAAGTTATAGGGCAGAGCCAGGGATAGTGGTAGGGAAAGTAAGAGGCCTCTGAGAGTGCCACGGACCTTCACACTATAAAGGCACCCATGGGTTATGATACTGCCATCCCTCTAAATGCCACGCAAAAAAGGGCTAAGTCAAGTCAGATGAAAATGATACATTTTATTCAAAATAACAGATTTTATAAGATATCCAACTAACTTAGAAGCACGTAGGGCATATAAAAACTACAGAAATGTAGAAAGACAGTTGGTGAGAGGTTTTTGTTCAAGGTTAGGTAAATAAAATAGTAATTACCACCCAGATTAATGATTAGTATAATCACTAGATTAAATCAAAGATCAGACATGAGAAAGAAACATGGGGTTATTTGAACTGATCGATGCATTGTGAAATAAACAGAACCAGGAGAAAATAAATGAAATCACTACATTTATTTAAGTGAAAACCAAAAAAGTCAGTTGAATTCTGCAATAAGTAATCTTGGTGGAAGATAATTGCTGGCAAACATGTTTCCCTCCCTAGGGAGATATGGAATGGGAAATATCACAATGCAAAGTCAAAAGACATCTAAAGTAAGGGAACATGTCATTTCTGCAACCCAGTGTAACCTAACTCAAAGACACAGCATAGTGAAGAAGTCTAAAGAATCATCAATTGACTCCCTGAAAACATGGAACAGAAACTCTGAAATTATTTTTTCAGGAAAGCATGAAAGAGATTTACCAAGAAGTATTGGAACTTGATGGCAAAAGGCAGCTTAGTAAGTAATAATTAACTTTTACCTGTTGCCTCCTCTATGCCACGCACTGCACACAAGTTTACAGATATCTCATTTGATCTGACAACCAGACAAAATAGGCGCTCTACTGGATGCCAGTGGAGAAGGAACCTATGTTCCTTCTAGAAATGTAGATGAATTCCAGATGTTCCAGGTTAAAGAAATAAAATCTTACAAACAGGAGAAATAATGAAGCAGAGTACTTCTTTGTGACTTATCTAGGACAATTACTCATAATAAAGAGAGGCTAGAATGTAAAAGAAAATATGTTGCACCTACAGATAACTTATCCTGCTGAGCTGACCAAAAACTTATGGGGTGGAGAAAATGGATTTTTAATAAAATTAGTGACTCCCAAGCATTTCTTTAGATGAAATCAAAGTTGAGCAGATTAAACAAAATTCAAATGGGGCATAAAAAGGTGAGTGAGATACACACTTTGTGTTGCAGTGGTACCGCATCTAAAGTAAAATGAAGTAGAGCTAGAAGAAGATAATCTAACCTATCTTAATGGCCCTTTATCAATGCTCTATGGGAAACAGGAATCAAACAGGGTTAAAAGGGATAGATGGATTCAGATCTGCACCAATGGAAAGAATACATCAATGAGCTTACAGTTCCATTCAAGTATAATAAAAAGGGTTGCACTTGGGATGAAAAAAAATCAACTGTGCAAATACAGAATGACTAGAAACCATTTCACATGAAAAAGATATTAGGTATTTTAGTAGACTTCTAGCTCAACATTTGTCAGTTGTGTAATAGGGCAACCTAAAAACCTAATAGATGTATGGTTTTCCAACTGAGAATTGATAGTTGTACTGTACTTTGCTCAAATCATCCCACGTATGGAGTATCATATGTCAAGTTTGGGGCATTATATTTTAGGAAAGATGTTAACGTGGAGTATGTCCATAGAAAAATGCTGAGATGAAGGTCTTGTCTGACTCTAAAGGTTAGGACTAGTGCCAATAGGTTCAAGTCACAGGGAGGCAGATCTTTGGTTCTTATAAGGACAGGTTTTGTCACAATTAGAGCCGTCAAAAAATGGGACAAGCTGCTTTGAGAAGAAGTAGTGTGTTCTCCAACACCAAAGATCTTCAAGGAAAGGCTGTGTATAAACACTTGTCAGGGAAGGATTCATTCTTAGGTACTGGGAGCAAGAAAGTTTGTTCCAAATGAATTCTGAGGTCACTTCCAACTTAATGATTATGATCTTCCAAGATTCCAAAGTTGTCACATGGAAGAGAAGCTATACTTCTTGGCCCCAGGTAGAACTATTAGAACTAGTGGAGATTTTAGTTAGGCAAGTTGAAGAATGATTGTTAAATCTACTGCTCACTTTTATGTTTTGGTGGATTCCTGGCCTTGCTGATGTGGGTTACCCCCAAATGGCATAGATCATGTCATAAACTCTCCATAGGTAATCTCAATGTATTGGAGGTCTTCCTTCAGGCCTTTTGATATTTTTTGGATACTAATGCAGTAGTCTAGCTTTCCATCTGTTAATCCATAACTATGCCATCTTTTTTATAATCACACATACCTTTAATAGTCTTTTATGTTATTTCCCTGAATAGAACTTTACATCCTACTTAAATTGACAAAATCTCCTTTCTAATCATCCTCAATGTTAATATTTCAGAGGTTATATCAGTTTATAACCCCAAATCACATAATATTGTTAAGGGAATATAGAAATGGTAGATGGTGTGAGGGAACAATTTGTGATCATGAAAGTGTTGCATGACTTCCAAAATATGATGTAGACTTTTCTTCTCTTATTTCATTCAGTGCCTAGATCATTATACTTTTCTAGCGCTTGTCTAAAACATAATGCTGATAGATTAACTCAATGGGCCCACCAACTGCACGAAGTAATTTGGGCAATACTCATTCTTCATCTCATGTATTTTTCTGTGTAGGTTGTGGCACTGATTTCTAGTGGGTGGCTATGGATTCCATTCAGGCAGCTTTGTAGTATTTTTAAGTTTGCAGTCAACATAACATCATCTGGAAACAGGAGCGTGAAGTAAAACAAATTTGCCAATATTGTTCTATTTTCATGATTGATGGTGCATGTTTGGGCTCAACATCTTATGTTCTTCCAGTTTCATTTATAAATGCTCTTCTTTCAAGCTTAAAGGGCCTTAGAGGTCATCTAGTTCAAACCCTTAGTTTAATGGATCAAGAACTGACTTTAGATATTTACTACCTGTGTGACGCTTGACAAATCACTTTGACTCTGTTTGCATCAGTTTCCTCATCTGTAAAAAAGAGGATAATAACAGTATCTACCTCCCGGGGGTGCTATAAGGATCAAATGAGATAATATTTGTAAAGTGCATAGCACACAGTAGGGACTATATAAATATTAGCTGTCATCATCATCAATGAGCTCGCTATGATTTTAGGTGTATGGAAGCACAGAGCACCTTGACCCTAGGATCTTTCCTTGACCCTAGGATCTTTCCTTGACCCTGTTCTGTTTAGTAGTTATTATCAATTACTTAAATGATTTATCCAAGGCATGCCTTTCAAATTTGTAGATGAGCAAAGCTGAGGGGCATAAGCCAAACAATGTATGAGAGAGCCAAGATTCAAGGGTCTCAACAAGCTGACGTCAAATAGGATGTCATTTAATAGGGAGAGATGCAAAGTTCTACACTATAAAATGGTGCTGATAACTGCATTGTTGTGAGAATCAAATGAGACAATATTTGCAAAGCACTTGGCATATAGTAGGTGCTGTATAATTGCTTGTATCCCAACTAGAGTACTTTGTTCAGCCGTGTGTCCTGATTAGGGCAATCAGAGTGGTGCCAGAATTGGGGACCATGTCATGAGTGACTGTGTAAGGAACCACACGTTTTAAGCCTGGAGAGAGAAAAACCTGATATGTGTCCGTGTGTGTATGGAGGTCGTCCGGTAGAACATAGCGAGGAGAACAAGACGGAGAAGAACGAAAGGGTGGAAGAAGCCGAAAGTGAGATTTCAGGTTGATGCATGAGCAAAAACAAAACTTCTCATAGTGAGAGTAAGAAATTTTAAAACTTGTAGAATGGGACAATTGGGAGGGAGTAGGTTGCCTTCAGTGGCATTTCTCAGAGATCGGATAACTATTTCATCATCATCAATCATTGTCATCGTCCATCACTAGTATTTATACCAAACTTGAAGGTTGTCAAACCTGCATGCAAAGTGTTTTGCATGTTTTATCTTGTGATCTTCACAACCCTATGTGGTAGGTGCTATTATTATGCACATTTAACAGATGAGAAAACTGAAACTATGAAGGGATTAAATGACTTGCCCTGTGTCACACACCTGAAAAATGTCTGGGGCCAGATTTGAACTCAGTGGCTGATCCCTTAACCTGTTTGACACTTAGTTTCCTCATCTTTAAATGTAGGATATTAAAACTTGAATGACCTACCTCACTGGGTTGTTGTAGGGAAAACACTTTGTAAGATTTAAAGTTCTATGCAAATGTGAACCTTTATTAACATGGCTTTATTATTGCCTCCCAAGATTCCTGCTGTTCCTACTTCATTTCTGCAATAAGCCCATCAATGGGAGGTGTTGAATTAGAGGACCTTGAATGTCCCCTTCTCATTCTCAGATGCTATGATTCTCCATTACTGGATAAAGCCTCGGCTCCCTCAGCTTTACCTTAGATACCAACTGAGATTTATTATGGCTCACATACCATGCACATCATAACTTTATGAATCCAATGCTTAACTTTCTCAAAATGGCTTATACTTTGCTTTCACTGTGCAATGGAAAAAATATTTAAAAGTATGCAAAACTAAAAAACCCTACCAATGGACTATACTCAATAATTCAAACTGTGTCTGGAAATATCTCCTCAGTATATATAGCAATGACATTGCCTTTTCTTTTTTTTATTGGTCAAATATGCCTATAAACAACTTGAATCTTTGTATTAAATACAAAGCACATAGATGGTAGATGTACGAAGGAAGTGAATAATTCAAAGGAAAAGCTTTTAGTGTATTATTACCATCCTATGAGAACAACATTGACTATGGTTCATTTTGGTGCATGGTTCATATGCCACTAATTCAGAATTATGGATAGCTTGGTAAAGGCTTACCCATCACACAAAGAGTTTCTTAAGCAAATTAAATGTAAACAAGATTTCTGGAAGAATTGTGACCATTATTTCAGAGATCCAGACATTTGGAAATATATGCAAATATTTTAGAATTTCTTTATGTACACAATCAAAAAGCCTAGTTAGAAGAGACCTGAGACCATCAGTCCAGCCTGTATTTAATATCACTGACAACTCTTAGGTAATAGAATAGAGTGCTGGAGTTGCAGCCAGAGAGACCTGAGTTCTTATTATGACTCAGCCATTTGGAAGATGAGTTGGAGAGGGCAATGACTAGAAGCAATGAGACCAATTAGAACACTATTAAAGTAGTCTTAAGTGACAGGCACCCAAAGTCTGAACTAGTGTAGTGGCCTCATTAGTAAAGAGACAGAGGAACCAAAAGTTTTGTGAAGATAGAACGAATAAGACTTAGTGACTTATTGGATATGGTGGGTAGAGGGAAGAGTCAGCATATATATGGACAGCATATATGGGCCTGATACTTGAACGTCAAGTACTTATTCTAAGGATAGTAACTAGTTGATTGCTTGTGAAATACTGAGATATTAAGAATTGTTTAATTTCTTTTAGTATGTAGATTTCCCAAACAATTTAAAACTTCAGAGATACAGTCATAAATTTACACAATGAGAACACAAGGACTCTTATAAATAGAACCAATATGAAGCAAAAATGTGAGATTAGGTTAAAGCTAAGTATTTGTGGAATCCCAAGCAAATGACTTGTTGATTCTGACTTGTGTAAACAGAGAAATCTCTGGAATTCTTCAAATCTTTTTCATATCCTTATTCTTCACCTTCACACTGATTGTCCCTTATGCCTGCAGCAACATGCCTCCCTCCTCACCTCTACCTTCTAGCAATCATGGCTTCTTTCAAGATTCGGTTCAAAGCTTCCCTTTTGCAAGAAGCTGTCTTCAGTGTTCCATCCTCCCTTTTACTAAACTCCCCCAGATTACCTTCCATTGGCATGGATGTGAACCTAGATATTTTCATATTCTCTCACCCATTAGAACATGAGCTCTCTGAAGGCAGAGACTCTGTTTTTTCCTTTCTTTGTATCCCAGCACTTAACACAATGCCTGGAATATAGTGAACGCTTGTTGACTGACCCCCAAAATGTTAAAATAGTTTACTGTATATTTCTTCACAATTTCAGCTATTAATTTAAACTCTTTTCCAGACAAGATTCTGAAAACAAATCTTAACTGTGACTTTGTGGTGTGCTCATGACTACTGCTGCCTCCAGAGAAATTAGCATTTGGATGTTTGTGATAGGAGCCATCCAGACAGCTTTAATTAAGTGTCCTTTCCTATTGAGGGTAGATACAGTTTCTGCAAGAACACACGTAAAATATTTCCAAAATCTTGGGTGGAGCATTTTTAGTTATAGGAGAGAAGTTAAGGATGACTGGAGATGCTCTGTGCTTTAACTCTTGAGTACTGACTTTTTCTCTCAAGTTACTGAGTGAGAGGAAAGAACTCGCTTACCTTGAAATGAATGAATTAAAGAAATGGAGAAATTTTCTCTTGCATTTAACCATTCTGGATTTTGCTATGTACTACACAAGAAATTCACATGGGTGTGTACAGAGAGAAACACGATGTAATACACACATGTGTGTATACACATACGTACACATACATACATATGTACATACACATATATACATATAAAAACCACTTCACAGGATTCATTATTTGTATCAATCAGGATCTGGCTATATGTTAAATCAAGGTTTTTATTTGAATTAGACAGAGGGGAAAAAAGAGAAAGGAGAAAGGGAAGATGGAATTATTTCATGGAGAGACCAGGAAATAAAACTACCCAGGAAACTGAAGCCGTCCAAACTTGTTTTTTTTTTTTAATTTTATTATAGTTTGCATCATTCATTTCCACAAGATTTTGAGTTACATATTTTCTCCCCCTCTTTCCCCCACCCACCACCCCAAAA
>CM053591.1:140622107-140643807 GCA_028646515.1 Pseudochirops corinnae
AAAGACCTGAATGCGGAAGCGTCCCTCTTTTTGAGATGTGACCTTACAAGAATAAACCACCCCTTGAATCTCGCCTTCTGTCTGACTCATTCTTCCTGTTGGAAGCCGGTGATCACCGAAGACCTGAAGGGTAAGTGAGGGTTGTAGGGCTAGTCAAACATATGTCCCTGAGCTTGTGGCAGCAGTAGAGCCCCGGACATATATTCTTTTTTTAACCTTTATTGGTATCTAGGTTTTATATTTCCTGACACATGTGTATATGTGTATATACACATATATACATGTATATGTGTGTATGTATATACATATGTCTAATATATAATATAAATATACTTAAACTTCCTAGCATATCTCTTTGTCCCACCCCTCTCAAAGAACCATCATTTATAAAGATGAAACAGCCAGCACAAGTACATATCAGTCAGTATACCTGATTCAATTCAATAGACAAGAGACAGGGCAGTGAGGTATAATGGCAAGAGAGTTGACCTTGGAGTCAAGAAGATTTGGGTTCAAATCCTGCCTTTGACAAATTCTGATGGCATAACCCAAGGCAAGCCTCTTAACCTCTCAGTGTCCCGGTGTAACTTTCTAAGACTATGTTATGGGAATCTGAAAATCTTCCCTGCCCCTAGGCTCTTTGATAGGATTAAGTGGCTCTGAGAACCTTCCCTGATTTGAAAGTATACTCTGCCCCCTAATAGGCTGAATGTGGTCACATGGAGCCTGTGACTGGAGGCTTGTTCTTCAGGAATACCCACGCCTTATTGCATTGTGATTGGGCAGTTGGTCAAGAGGGTTGTGACATTCTCTGAGCCAGGAGAAGGCTATATATACGCCCTGATGTGAGGTTTGCTTTGGGGCTCACTTTGAAAAGAGTTGTGTGATTTGGCCAGATGAGACTCTGCGAAGCCATTGAGCCCCCCAGCTTTGAAAACTGAGATGTTGGTGCTTCCCTCTCTGGTAACTAACTAGGTATGGATGTAATGATCAGATGGCTGGAAGCCCTTCTGAAGATCTGTTTTGTTGTCTGCTCGTAACTTCTGCTTGTAACTTCTGTTTGTATTCTGTTTGCATTCTCTGAAATTCGGGGTGCTGACTTTTTCCTCTGAACTAGATAAATGATATATGTTTGATTGATTAAAGTAAGATTGTTAAACCATTTTGAGTTACTTTCCTTTAGAAAAGCAGATCTAAGAACCTGTGCTAGCAGCCACCCTGAGTATGCTAAGGTACTTGCTGATACAGACTATGGGTGGTCTTAAGACCCCTGGACTAGAGGTTACAGAGCTACTGAATTAATAGAAAGAATTTTCTTAAAAGGAGTTTTCAATACCGTTGAAATAATAGGTCCTGCACAAAAAATTAAAATAAAAGCACAAAATACTGCACTAGTATCATGATACAGAGACAAAAGTAAAGGAAAAACAGGCCTTAAGGACCTTAAGCTAGGAAGGATAACATGTATATAGATGACTGTAAATCAGAGCAATGGGTACAAATGTAAGAGCCAGATGAGCTTTATGAAACCTGGAGGAAGGAGAGAATACTTTTGCAAGGAAAGAGAGGAGCTGGGACTCAGGAAAAAATGACAAATGCTGGAGAAGATGTGGAAAAATTGAAACACTAATGCATTGTTGGTGGAGTTGTGAACTGATTCAACCATTCTGGAGGGCAGTCTAGAACTATGCCCAAAGGGCTATAAATAATTGCATACCCTTTGATCCAGTAATACCACTTCAAGGGTTGTATCCCAAAGAGTTCATAGAAGTGGGAGGAAGACCTTTATGTACAAAAATATTTATTGCAGCTCTCTTTGTGTTGGCAAAAAACTGGAAATTAAGGGGATGCCCACCAACTGGGGAATGGCTAAACAAGTTGTGGTATATGAATGTAATGGAATACTATTGTGCCATAAGAAATGGGGAGGAGATGGACTTCATAATTACCTGGAGAGGCATATACAAATTGATGCTAAATGAGAAGAGCAGAACCAGGAGAAATTTGTACACAGTGACAGACACAACATATGTGTGACAACCAACTTTGATAACCTTGTTTCTTCTCAGCAAAGCAAGGTTACAAGACAACTCTAAAAGTCTCAGGATGGAAGGAATATCTATATTCAGAGAAAGATCCAGAAAGAACGGAGTTTAAATGGAGACTGAAGCAAACTACATTTTCTATTTCTTTTCCATGTTTGGTTTTGTTTCCTCTTTCCCCTTGTTCATTCCATTGGTTACAGCCCTTCTATACAACCAGACTAATGCCCAATGCGAAAGTATTTGCAGATTCTATACTTGATTGCATGCCACCATGGGGGGGTGGGGGGAGTGAGGGAGGGGAGAAAATTTGAAACTCAAGGGATTGTGGAACTGAATCTCGTAAACTAAAATTAAATAAATCCATTCAAAAATTAAAAAAGAAAGAAAGAAAAAAAATTTTTTCAAAGTTTTTCCAAGGAAGCTAGGTGATGCAGTGATGCCATTGGTCCTCTTTGAGCGTAAAGGATAAACAACAACCTGGAGTCAGGAAGACTGTAGTTCAAGCCCTCGCTCAGACACTACGACTAGTATCCTATTAGTTCTGTGACCCTAAGCAAGTCACTTAATGTTGCTGAAACAATGTTTTCTCATCTACAACACGGAAATAATAATAGCGCCATCTCTCAGGATTGTTGTGAGGATCAAATGAGAAAGCATGGAAAGTGACTTTGCAAATCTGAAAGGGCTGGAATTGAGAGAATCTGAGCTGCACCTTCAAGGGAGAGATTTCAGCAGACAGACTATCAGGGAGGTGGTGGCAGACAGAGAGTCTGGCACAGGAGGCCACGTTATGAATACACGTAGGAAAAAAAATCCCAGTGAGAAGGGATAACAGTGCGTAATCTAGTTTCACTACCTCATAGTCTGCATGAAGAGGAGTCATGTGAAATAAAGCTGGGTGGGAATCAGATCACGGAGGCCTTGATGCTAAGCTGAAGAGTTGGTATTTTATCTTACCAGCAAAGAAAACCACTGAAAGTGCTCTTTCCCCTCCAGAAATAGATTGACATGGTCAAATCTGTTTATCAGGGTACTTTGGCAGCTGTGGGTGACAGATAAATTGGAAAGGGGGAAAGCTGAAGGCAAGTAAGCCAGTTAGATGGTTCTTACAACAGCTTAGACAAGATGTGACCTGAAGGGCATGAATTGGAGTCATGAGAGGTAAGAAGGTAAAGACGTGAAAAGTACAATTGGCAAAAATATGGTGACTGAGTTAACGTGGGAGGGAGAGGGGAGAGGCAAATATTCTCTTAGGGTTTTGGTCCTTGCTGATGCGGAAGATGGTGACTTCCTCACCAGAGATAATGTATGGGTTGTTTTGGGTTTTATTTGGGAAGGCAGTAAGAGGGAAGGGTTTTTATGGGGAAGAGGCTGGATTTAGTTGGGGTCGTGTCTAATTTGACTCCACTTCGCTGAGCCATCCAATCCAAACCATCCAGCAGAAGAGTGGAGACGCCAGTCTGAAGTTCATGGGACAGAATTGTAGGTTTGGCCATTATCTACCACGAAGCAGTAACTGATCACTGAAAGTCAAGAAAGCAAAGAACAACATATACAATGACTACAACAATATAAAAGAAGGCAATATTAAATATAACAAAACTCAGACCAAATTCAAGGAACCAAATCATTAATGTTAAAGCACAAAAACCTACCTTTCTGTTAGTAAGGCAGGTAGTTGACACAATGGATGCAGTGCTGGACCAGAAGTCAAGAACACCTGAGTTCAAACCCCACCTTAGACACTTCCTAGCTGTATGACCCTGGGCAAGTTGCTTACCCTCTCTAAGAGTCAGTTTCCTGATCTGAAAAATGGGGATAATAATAACATCTATCTTACAGGATTGTTATGAGGATCAATGAGATAATACAAGCCAAAGAGCTTTGCAAATTTTAAATCACTATATAAATTCTAGTTATTATTACTCCAGTACAGTAACGTGAACAAGTATTTACTAAGTGCCTACTGTGTGCCAGGAACAGCTAAGCGTTAAGAACACAAAGTAAAGCAAAAACAGTCCTTTGCCTTCAAAGATTAGACAATCTAACACAAGAGACCACAATTATGTGTAAAAAAAAAAGATATGTATAGGATAAATAAGAGATCATCTAAAAGGAAAGGCATTACCATTAAGAAGGACCAGAAAAGGCTTCTTCTTGTGAATGGTAGAATTTCAGCCAATACTTGAAGAAAGCCAGGAGGCAAGACCAGGAGAGAAGGCATTCCAAGAATGAGGGATAACTCATGAAAATATATGGAGTCAGCAGCTGAAAAGTCTTGTGTACTCTCAACAAAGAGACCAGTAGGATAGTAGAATATATGGAGAGGAATATAAGAAGATTAGAAAGGCAGGAAGGGGTCAGGTTAGGAGAGCTTTAAAAGCCAAAGGCGGAGAGGGGAGGGGGTATTTGATTCAGGAGGAAATAGGGAGCTACTAGAGTTTATTGGATGGGTAGAGGGTGGGGCAAGGAAGTGACATGGCTAGACCCATGCTTTAGAAAGATCACTTTGCTATCTGAGTAAAGAATGGACTAGAGTGGGGGAAAACTTAAGACATGAAGAACAATAAGAAAACTATTATAGTGGTAACCCAAGGGTAAGGTGATGAGGACTGTACAAAAACAGAAAGAGGCGTGGTGTTTAAGTCAATCAGTCTTTTAGGCAGTTGTGTTTAATTGTTTGGGGGGTGATAAATGGCTGAAAAAGTTCTTATGAAGTACTTTCTTTGTGCAAAGCTCTAGGGATACCACTAGTAGAACCTTTTATCTATCAGTTAGGTCCAAGGGTTCAAAGGACCTTTATCTTCCTTTTCTCTCTGACATTTTACTACCTGTCACCTTAGTGACAAACATCAACGTTCCCATCTGTTTCTGGATTCTTTTTTTTTCTTTTTTTAAAAACCTCATAATCTCACCTCCATTTTTTTTCAAGGAAAAGTTCCTTCTCCTTGATAACAGGAAGAATGGAAAATAGGTCCTAGAACTACCTTGATTTCTCTTCCGGGAGAACAATGAACCTGAATTTAGAGTGAAGATAACCATTGCTTCACTATGACAGAAAGGTCAACACGAGGTCATCTGAGGGCAGAAGCATCTAGAAGACTTCATCTTCCTCATAATTAGAGCTCTAGGAAAGTAGAATTGGCTGCTTTGGGAGGCAATCATTCCTTCCCCCTTCTAGATTTGCAAATGAAATCTGAATGACCACTTGGCTGGAGATATTGGAAAGGGTATCTTTAAATCAGGGACAGGTTAGACTCTATGGTCTCAGATCTGATTCTTTGAAGATTGTGATTCTTCGAGCGCAGAAAGAGAAGAGAGTCCAGACTTCTTGTGGTAGTAAAGGACTGGAAACAAAGTGGGTGCCCATCAATTGGGGAATGATTAAAGAAATTGGAATATTAGTGTAATAAGTACATGAAGAAATGGCAACTATGAGGAATTCAAAGAAATGTGGGAAGATTTGTATGAACTGATGTATAGTAAAATAAAAACAGAAACAAAAGAATATACACAATAACTGCAACAATATAAATGAAAAGAAAAGGAAAAGGAAAAAATGAAAATGAAAAAGAAGCCAAACTCTGAGTTTCTGAAAGCCAGTGATGATCCTAGATAATAGATAATGACTATGCCTCCAGCTTGTGACAAAGAGTCAGCGGACTACTCAAGCAGAGTATCACATACATTGTCAATTGGGGTAACTGTATCAGGTGTTTTTGCTTAATTGTTTTCCAAATTACAAGAGAAGATTTGATCTAGTAGGGGAGGTGGGTTGTGTTTCCAAAACTGATCATAATGTGAAAAACAAAAGCCATGGATAAGACTTATCTTCTAAAAGGGGGAGAGAACAATGAACCATTGGATGATACTTAAACAAGAAAATTGGTGGGGGGGTGGGAGGGTGATTCAACATAAGCCACAATTTTTTTCATGTAATATTTGAGTGAGAGACAATCAGAGATCTACTTACAAACACAAGAAATACACATTTTTGAATGGCTCCTGCAATATAAATCCATAGATGTTGTTATTTCTTTTCATATCACAGGTATCATATTCTTACATTCAGTGTTTTCCCGGTGTTGGTTTTTTTTAAACTCTAGCTTGTCTATTTAGAGCTTTTTATCTTAAAATTTAATTTTCCTCCTTAACATTCACTGTCTCAGTTTACTATTAATATAGGTACCACATCCTATTTTTTTTAGTAGGCAATCTTACCTAAACATACCAAAGGTGATGTTTCTCAGTCTCTTCTTTCTATTCCTATTCATGAAGAGAAGAGTTTTTGAGATGTCAGACCTGTCTTCCTATCTTTGCCTCATTCTTCTCCCTTCAAAACCCTGCATGCACAGGCGCACACCTATACACTACACTCATAGACTATTTTATAGCCTACAAAGCACTTTCTTCACAACAACTCTGTGGGTTAGGAAATGCAAGGATCATTTACATCCATATTGCTGATGAGAAAACAGAACCTGAGAGGGGTGAAGTGATAGTCACACAATAGTCTTTGTCAGAGCCGGGACTCAAATTTTGATTTTCTGATTTGCCCCTAGAGCATTCTTTCCACTGTGCTGCCATGAGTATGGCACACACAAATATACATCATCATCATTATCATCAATAAACTTTCATTAAGTGCCTACTATGTGCTACTATGGGCAGCTAGGTGGTACAGCAGATAGAGTACCAGACTTGAGTTAGGAAGACTCCTCTTCCTGTGTTCAAATCCAGCCTTGCTAGCTGTGTGACCCTGGGCAAGTCACTTAACCCTGTTTGCCTCCATTTCCTCACCTGTAAAATGAGCTGGAGAAGGAAATGGCAAACCACTCCACTATCTTTGGCAAGAAAATCCCAAATAGGATCACAAAGAGTCCACACAAGTGAAACAACTGAACAACTTGAATTTTCACCATTCTAAGTGCTAGGTAAAATAAAAAAGAGATAAAAGACAATCCCTGCCTTTAAGGAACTTACAATCTAGTGTGCGCACACACATACATCCATACACACACACACACACACATACACACACACACACTTTCCAAATTGCTCGTTAGCAAGAGAAATTTGCAGTCTTTAGAAAACTTCCACGTTTAATTACAAACTAAAGGAAAATTAATACTTAAATGCCAGTCTCTAGTTCACCATCTGAGATAAAAATCAATACCCTGTAATGTCTGAGGGAGGCAATTATTTAACATAGAAAAGTCACATTTTGAGAACACAGATAAATATTTCTGCAAATTTTAAGCCTATAAATTAATTCTTCTTTCAACATACATTTATTAAGTGGATAGATGGTGCTGAGTGCTAGGGATATGAATAGGAATTAAGACAGCACCATTCCTTATAGGGCGTATATAGTGTAATAAAGGAGATACAACGTGCAAATACAAATAATTATAATGAAAATAGAATATTAGTGTGCATATATACGTGGATATACATACGTGCCTCATATATATACTACATTGCCACTACATATGTATATAGAGCACATATATATAGTACACATATATAACTATATAGTGCATGTATAGTACACATATATAGTGTGTCTATAGATGTACATATATAAATATGCATTATACATACATATATATGTATGGTAACAATGTGATGATAGTGGAAAGAACCCTCCAAAAAGAGTCAGAAATCTGGGTTCCAGTCCCACTTCCTCAGTTTAAGAATCAGATGATCTTGATCAATTCGTCTAATCCCTATGAGCTTCGATTTCCTCATACATTAAAGAGAAATAAAATTTCCTCCCTTACCCACCTCAGAGTTCTTGGGTAAAAGTATTCTGAAGACGACAAAGCTTTCTATGGCTATAAGATGCTAATACATATGAGAAGACATTTGGACTTAGAGCCAGATAGGATTTCAGTTCTAATCCTCACTCTGATACTCGTTAGTTGTATGACCCTGGTCTCTCTAAGCCTCTAAGACATACTCTCTCTAAGCTATTTCCTCACCTTTAACAAGGGGATAATAATACTCATACTACTCACCTCACAGGATTGTTGTAAGCAAAATGCTTTGGAAATCTTAAAGTGCTCATAAATGGGAGTTATATGAGAAATCTAGCACAGAAGTTCTACTTCCCAAACAATCCCATTTGCAATTCCTATTTCTTATACTGCAAAGAAAAAGCATGCTTACCCGCTAGAGCAAACTAACTTCATGAAAAGGAATCAAATTTTGGAAATATATTCTTTACGTAGGTGTTATCTCATTAATAGCTAACAATTATATAATAGTAATAATAATAATAATAATAATAGCTTGCCTTTACATGACTCTTTAAGGTTTGCAAAGCACTTTACATCTATTAATTCATTTGGTCCTCATGACAACTCTGAGAAGTAGGTGCTATTATCCCCATTTTACAGATCAGGGCATCGAGGCTAACAAGTGTCTGAGGCCAGATCTGAGCTCAGATCTGCTTGATTCCGGGTCTAGTGCTCTGTTCACTACACCACCTGTTAAAAAGGACCCTGGAAATCATTTCATCCAACCCTATCATTTTTACAAATGAGGAAACTGGGACTCAAGGAGCTTAAATGATTAACTGAGTTAATCAACAAGTTTGTTGCAAATCTGGGCTAGCCTCCAGGTCTCCAGAGTCTCAGGCCATTGCTCATTCCACTCCACTAATAACACCCACCCTACAAGGCTTAAGATTTGCAAAGGTCTTAGGTGTAAGTTTATTACTTCGTTTGACATTCACCACAACCTGTGAGGTAAGGGCTATTATTATCCCCATTTTACAGATGAGAACACTGAGACTGGTAGATGTCCAGTGATGCCCAGGGTCACACAAATCTTTCCCGCTTTTGGGCCAAATTCTCTGTCCACTACCATCTAGCTACCTTATTAACCATTCTCTTTTTCTTCAAAAACCAAGCAGATTTGATAGAGTAATGACTCCTAAATTGGAAAACTATATTCATGTAAGCATGTTTTGCATGGTTTAGTATGTTAATGAGCCACCTTTTCAGTCTAAATTCAATAATCATATAACAAGCACCTATTATGATAGGAACAAGGCATAGCTAGATACAAAAGTGAAAATGAAACAGTACCTGCCTTGAATGAGCTTACATTCTACTGAGGGAAAATACAAATGCAAAGAAAAAAATTGATACCAAATAATATGAAGTAATTTCAAGAGATAGAGAGCATGAAGAACTGGAGCAGTATGGGGAACCCCTTCTTGGCAGTCCCTGAGCTGTACTTTGAAGGTAAGTGAGGAGCGGGTGCCCTCCAGGTGTGAGCGATCATTTATGCACAGATGTTGTATGTGAAGCATAGCTAGTCTGGTAGGGACATAGAGTGTGTAATATATGAGTGGAAAGCAGATGGGAGCCTGACAGTGGAGGACTGGAGAATTTGTATTGTATCCCAAAAGCAACAGGGACTCATTGAAGGTTTTTGAAAACAGGGTGAGAGTTGGTATTGAGCTGGTCTAATCTCTTGTTTTAGGAGTATCAGTCTAGCAGCT
Source organism: Pseudochirops corinnae (assembly GCA_028646515.1). Lineage (NCBI taxonomy): Eukaryota > Metazoa > Chordata > Mammalia > Diprotodontia > Pseudocheiridae > Pseudochirops > Pseudochirops corinnae. The sequence goes on from CM053591.1 coordinate 140,631,666, forward strand.
ATATGGATGATGGATCACAACAGGGGAAGACAAGAAGCAAGGAGACATGGTCATTGTTTCAATAGTCCAGGTGAGAAGTAACGAAGGACTGAACAAGGGGAGGAGAGAGAGTCCCCATGACCTGAGCAGCCGTTTCTGGAAGAATCCAGGACAGTTGATCCTTACTAGAAGAAGTCAAGCCAGTTGACCCTTCCTGGAAGAATTCAGGCCACTTAGCCCTTACTGGAAGCCTCTAGGAACAGTTTGACTAGGTTCCCATGGCCTGGGACTTCGCCTAAACTCTTTAAATGTTCCTTAAGAGCATTAGCCATAGCCATCAGGTCTATAGTCTGGAAAGTCTAAAGCCAAAAGAGCGCTTACCTGAAAGAAAAGCTCCAGAAGTAAGGTGAGGGAGTGAAGCTTCTCTCTGTTTCAGTGAAGTAACTCAAGGAGTAGCACTCTGGTCTGAGGACAGTCTTCAGAGGCAGGGCTGATGGGATTGAAAGGGGTGGGGCAGAGGAGAAACAATTCACAGCTGAGAACGTTGAGCCTCTCTTAACGAAGGCTGAAGCGCCAAGGAAATGCCTGAAGATGGCTTCTAGCAGCAACTCAAGTCTGTTCTTCTTCCATACAGGAATTTGTCACCTGGGGCCTGTGGATAGGTATCAGGAGACCCATGAACTTGGATGGGAAAAAATTACGTTTTTATTTTCACAAGTCAGTCAGTCAATAAGCATTTACTCCTATGTTCCAGGTGCTTTGCTGAGCACTGGGGATTTAAACTTTTTTTAAAAAAAAGTAAAAATAAATTCATGTTCTCAAGGAATTCAGGATCTAAGGAGGAGGGAAAGGGGACACATTGCAATTACTATATTCAAAATAAGTTAGAGAAAATCAAAATAAGTAAATTGGAGATAATCACTAGCCTTTGGTCTTCTTTGTAATCTTATGCATTTAAAAAATATTATTCTGAGAAGGGGTCCATAGGTCTCATCAGACAAAAAAAAAAATCCATGATACAAAAAAGGTCAAAAATCCCTTGTTCTAGTGTCCTCAGAGCGTGAGATTCACCTCTCTAGCTCAGACTTTGTCCCTTTTGCCCAGTAACATGAAACTCGGGGAAGGCATGGTTTTCCACTGGTTTATGAGAGGTTAAGGAGTTTAAGGAATGCTTTCTTCTTGATTAGTATGTTTCATTTAAATGCTTTATAATTTTTATTTCCAAACCTTTGGCTAGTCTGTGAATAGAATGATCATTTGTCACTGCTACTTCACTATCTCCCATATGCCCCCTTATCACCATACTCACAACCGACACCTGGGGCAAGCCCTCATCTTCTCCTGCCTAAACACGGAGCCTTCTGATTGGTCTTCCTGCCTCAAGTTTCTCCCCACTCCATATTCCACTCAGTTGCCAAAGTGATTCTCCTGAAGTATAGGTTTAATCATGTTACACATCTATTTAATAAATCCCAGTGGTTGCCTTTCAACTCCCAGATCAAATATAAAATCCTGTTTGGTTTTAAAACTCTCAAACCTAGCCCCTTATTGTCTTTCCAGCCAGGGTTTTTATACCATACTCAGCTCAGGTTCTTTGCAATTCAGTGACACTGACCTTCTTGCCTTCCCTCCCATGCAACTCTAGTTAATGGAGTGCTTTTTTAAAGGAGGGAATAGGTGGGGTTTTTTTTCATCACAATGTAATAAAATAAAATTGGTGTTTTGATTGGATTTCATAAGCCAGAGCTGATATTCTTTTGCTGGCCCCCTCCTTCCTCTCATAGGGTTCAGCATTAGGAGCTGCATGCAATCTATTAGCAGCACATGCCAAGGAAGAAGAACAGAGCAAGACGTTCATCTGAAAAACAAATCAAATGGTGACCAGACAACACAATAGTCAGAATTAAATCAGAAAAATCAATGTTGCTGAAATCACACGGATGGTGTTTCCTTAAAATTTAAATGTAAAAATGAAAAAGCCCTTGACAAAAAGCTTAAATGTTTATTCACATACTTGACACTAAGCAAATGGGAAACGGTTTCCCTGTCCCTCCCCCGCCAATAGATTTCATTAGACTTGAATGCTGCAGGAAATATTCTATCCATTTGCTCTGTTTCAGAAAGAAAAGTGTTTAAACCAAATAAAAGAAATTGAAACCCAAACAATATAGAAGGGACTGGATCTGTGGTTTCATTGATATCAACAACTCTAGGTGAGGAAACTCTTCCAAAGCAGATTGGCACCTTCTCTGCTACATATAATCTTAGAAAATAGCCTAAAATCCAGAAAGGATTAGTGACCTGCCCAGGTAGGCATCAGAAGCAGGACTTGAACTGAGATCTTGATATCTTCAAAGCCAGCTTTCTATCTACAGAACTATGCTGCCTCCTGGAGTTAAATCACCTCACCAAACAATAACTACTAGGAACTCTCAAGACTTTCTTTAGGGGATCCCTCCTAAAAGAAGCCCATTTCTCCATCTGGCTCCTCTAGAAGCATTTCCTGTCATGGTGCTGCTATGCCCAATCCTACTTAACTCCATAGTTTGACTTTTGAATACAAACCGATGATGACCTAATGTGCCTTCCCTTGCCTCCTATTCTCATGACCTTGGGGAGAGATAAAGAAAAGAGGGGGCTGTGCTTAACATGGACTCTCCAAACCACCTGCTTCCAGTGAATACAGATTTTTTAATCTCAAAGGGAAGAAATGCATTTTCAAATTTCACTTTGTTTAAGGAATGTCGATGATTGCAATGACAGATTTGCTTACAATATCAGTCCCTCAAGCTGCCATACTCTATCTCTCCTCCTTTTCTTAGCCAAATCCCTAGAAAAAGCTGCATTGTTGTGAAGAGCTAGCAGTTAGCTAGCATTTACATAGCACTTGAAGGTTAGCAAATCATTTTCCACGTCTCATTCCATAGTCACAACAACCCTGTGAAGCTGGCACTAATATTATTCACATCTGAGGAAACCAAAGCTGGAAAAGGTTGAGTGCCTTGTTTATTGTCAACACCTATTTCCTATCAGTAGATCTAGACACTATCGACCAACATCTCCTGGCCACTCTCTTCTCTTGGGTTTTCAGAACACTACTTTCTCCTGGTTCTCTTGCTACTTGTCTGACTTCTCGATTTCCTTTGCTGGTTCTCTTCACTGTGACTGTTCTGCAGGACTCTGTTCTAACCTTAGGACACAAAGTCTTTCTTCTTTCACTATCCTTTTAATGACCTCATCACCTGAGTTTAATTATCATGTGGATGGTGATGACTCACAGATATACATGAGGGCAACCAGACAGGCTTCAAACCCATGGCAAGTTAGGGGGATGTCTACCTCAAGCATGTGAAGATTTCCCCCTGCAGAATAGGGGAATGAGAACAATGTGTTTCAATGGCCATGAAAGAGGCTAGAGTAGGTTCTGTGAAGTACTTAGAGCTAGGTCAGGTGCTGAAGACGCTAAGATCATCTACTATATCCAAAGCCATCTCCAGTCATTTTGACTTTTGTCTTGCCACTGGACTTTGATGAATCTGGAAGAGAAAGAGTGAAGCTGATGACTTTGTGCAACTCCATCTCACTTAAAACCAATTCACACTGGAGTCAAGATGTCATTGGTCCTCTTCAAAACGAAGAATGAATAACAACAATAATATGCAACCCAAGTCTCTCCCTTGAGCATCGGTAGCATATCACCAATTGCCTATTGGACTTTTCAAAGTTTATATCTCAAAGTCATCCCAAAACTCAAAATGTCCAAAAGATAAATCATTATCTTTCCTCCAAAACTCAATGCTATTGTACACTCCTTTAGTTCTGTCAAAGGCACTGCCATTCTTCCAGTCTTCCAGGTTCATAACCTTGGCTTCACGGACTTCACTGTTCATTCCCTCTCATCCAACATGTCCAATCAGTGGTCAACTCTTACCATTTCTACCTCATCATTTCTCTGATCTTATCTCTTCTCTCTCCTCACACAACTAATTCAAGTCCTCAGCACTTCTTACCTAGGTTATTACAATAGCCTCCTAATTGGTTTCCCTGCTTCAAGCCTCTTCCCACTTCAATTCATCCTTCACTCCACTGCCAACGTGCTTTTTCTTAAAAGCAATCTGACCGTGTCACCTCCTACTCAATCAATTCTAGCAACTCCTCTAGGTTACTTCTAAATTTCAATACAAACTCTTTTGTTTAGCTTCTAAAACCCTGCACAACTTGACCCCAAACTACTTTGCCAAGCTTATTGTACATTAATCCTTCTTTTGAATTCTTCAATCCAGCCAAAATGATCATTCCTCTGTCTGTCACACTCTATCTCCTAGACTTACATTGGCTTTCCCCCATGTCTAAACTATACCCCTTCCTCACCTACACCTCACAGAATCCCTCTCTTCCTTTAAGACATAGTTCAAGCACCTCCTTTTATATGAAGTTTTCCTGATCCCCCAACTGCTAGCACCCTCACTTCCAAGCTACTTGTATTTATTCTGTACAGTCAATGTAAATATAAATTTGTGTGTGTTCTTGTTGCCTCCCCAATTAGAATGTAGTAGAATGTAAGCTCCCTACAAATAAAGATTGTTTCAGTTATATCCATATCTGCAGACTTTAGCACAATATCTGGTAAATATTGAGAAATATTTTAATAAATAAATATTTATTGATTAATTATGTCTAAAGTAATCAAATTTACGTGGTGCTGACTATACATGGCCTATTTCAGCAGGCGGAAACAACTGAGCTTAGCATCTAATTAGGAAGAATAGTTAGTTTAAAATAGGAAGCTGCCAAATGATTATCTTCACTTCCCTGATGGCTATGCCCAGTTGAGTTTCCCCATCCTGATGCCACTCTGCTACTTCCCCAAGTGGGAGTCTTCCCCAGTCCCAGCAGCCTTGGGCTATTCTAGGTGTTCTGTCAATGAAAGCTGGAACCTCTCTCCCCTCTTCCTCATGAGCCTTTGTGTCTCATTTTGTCAAGCTTGATCCAGGCATGAGAATTGCTACACTGGTAAAAAAGGTAAGGAAAGCCAGTTCAAATCCCTAACATGAGGCTTTAGGGCTCCTTTTAAGTGTTCACAGCCCTGGAGCCTTTCTCCTCCTAAATTTGAAATTGTTTTCCTTAAAATGGGATATTGTAGCTAAACTGCCTGTAAGTTGCAAAGCTCAACTATAAAGATGAGTCATTTTTTTGTTGTAATAAGTCAGGTTTCTGCCTTCCATCCTCTCACCTATCCTTCCAATTTGCATAAACTCATTCCTCTGCTGTACTAGGTTAAGGGACTGCTCCAGAGGTCCACAGAAAACTAGAGAGCAAAGAAACCAGCCACCCTCCCATCATCCTTCAGACATGTTTTCATATTGCCAGCCCCAGCTGGAAACCAAAAGATCTTGCATCTTCAGGGTCAGGTTTTTCTCTAGGGTTCACATTTCTTTAAACAAGAAGGAAATAACCATAGGATACCTTTTTTATATTTAGTCGGAACTAACTTCTTTCCTGTGGCAGATGTTCTACTAATGCAGCTGTGCTAGACTTAACCACAATCATTCTGCAGAGATTGGGGATGGGGGTGGGGCAGAAATGCCAAAGGCTCCAGGGATCAGATTATTCTAAGAAATCTTGGCAGTTCACTTGTTTCATGCTGGTGCCAGCTGCTACCTCAACCTAAGCCAAACCATGGATTTTGTCCACATTTTTACACATAAATACACATGTATATTTATATGGATATAATTTATATATACATATATGTATTTATTTTTATATATACATTATATTATGTATATTTATATACACAATATGTGTATAGGCATGTATGTATTGTGTGTATACATGTGTGCGTAAGTATATGCATGTGTGTCTGTAATTCAGACAATTAAACACAAGACTTACCATCACAGAGAGAAAACTGTAAAAGTGATATGTAAAGGGTGAAAAGTGACTCAATAAAAACCTTCCCCAGCAACCTTTAAGAAAAGGTACAAGCAGGGTGGCTAGGTGGTGCAGGGGTGGCTAGGTGGCACAGTGAATAGGTCACCAGCTTTGGAGTCAGGAGGACCTGGGCTCAAATCCAGCCTCAGACACTTAACACGTATTAGCTATGTGACCTTGGGCAAGTCACTTAATCCCAATTGCCCTGACTTCCCTCCTCCAAAAAAAAGAAAAGAAATTAATTAATTTTAAAAAAAATTTTAAATTAAAATTAAAAAAATTAAAAATTAAAAAAAGAAAAGGTACAAGCCAGAACTTTTATACTAGCTTGCTAACGTAATATGTTACTCTTTCTGTCTTATGTTTAATGTGCTTTCTTCAAAATTTTAATTGTTTTGCTTGATTAGCAAAGTCCATAATTTTAAAAATAATCACAATGAATAGGTATCAATAACTTCAAAAAATTGTCTCCGTCTTACGCCCCAATGAGATTTCTAAAGCCAACTTTTCTGCAAATTGTTGTGATACAGTTTGGAGAAAAGGGAGCAAGAATCTATTATTATAAACCTACCTAATTGGAAGAGTTCTTCAAAAGTCATACTAAGTGAGCTTTCTGGATTGTTTGCAGCTCAATTAAGAAATGATCTTCTGTTTCGTCACAATTTCATAGGAAAGAGGCCAAGGGAGAGGGTAGTTAAGTAAATAGGGGAGAAAAGCAAAGGCAACTGCCTATTTAGCTGTGATTTGGGTTTGGGTTTGGTTTTTCCCTTTCAGTTTACCAACTGTTCAATCTATTTGCCCATAGTACTCAGTTTAACAGCGCCACCTGCTGGAATTAATCTAAACTCCCATTGCTTCCCTTTCCCCTCCTTTCTGTATCCCTCCATAAAATATGTATATTGTATTTGCACTGACAAAGACTATTCATTGCAAGATTAATTCATTTCCCCTCAAGAGGAATCTTCGACTGTATGTACATAAGCCAGGCTGAAATTAGTTTTCCCATCATCCCTGGGAGAGGAGGTACAGTGGAAAGAACATTGGCTTTTTGGAGGCAGAAGACCTAGTTAGAAACCCTGATTTTGTCACTGCACCTGACCTGTGGTCAGTTTCCTTATGCATAAAATGAGGGCGATGACTTCTGACATCCCTCAAGCTTGGAATCTATAATATTTAATCATGTGTTCCATAGCTTATCAGTTTCCATAAATTCTGGCTCAGAAAATACAGCAAGTTTTCTGTTACCTTGTCATAATCATGAAAGGAATATTTTGGTCACCCAAATATTTTTAGTAATAGAATATTATAATGTCTGTGTGTGTTGTACCTCATTAAGGCACAATAGTGGTACTATTTCTTGAAGTAACTAATGCCTATTCATTATTATAGTTTTTAAATCATGGCTTTTGTTAATCAAATGAAACAAGTAAAACTTTGAATAAAATGCATTTAATGTAAGACAAAGTATATGTGTGTACATATAGCATATGTATGTATATGTGTGTATACAGGTATACATATATACACCACATATAGATGATCAATGTCCAAAGAACTAGCATACAATTAAATAGATCTAACAGTAGGATTGTACTCAACATAATATGTGAGTGTGTATGTGTGTGTGTATTGTGAATGGAAGAATATTTGCATACATATATAATAACATGTATCCATCTGTATATAATATATGCATGCTACATATATTCTGTGTATATTATTTTGATTTTATGATCCTCGAGTTTTTAAATGCCTCCTGATTCACAGACATCTACCAATCAACAAGCGTTCATTAAGCAGCTACCTATATACCAGGCACTGGGGATCCAAAGACAAAAACAGAACAATCTCTGCTCTGAAGGATCTTACAGTATATAGGGGGAAATACCACGTGTCCAGACAAAAATTACACTGAGTAAATGGAAAATCAATATAAGATAATGGTAAGAAGAGGAACCTGTGTAGTTGTGAGGATCAGAAAAGGACTTGAGCTGAATCTCAACAAAGTAAAAGATTCTATCAGAAGTATAGGGGAGAAGGGAGCGCATTTCAGGCCCTAGGACAGACAATGCATAGATATGGAGAAGGTATATGCCATGTTATGTGTGAGGAACAAGAATTCCAATCCTACTGGACTATAGATTGAAGTAAGGGCATAAATGTAAAACAATGCTGAAAAGATAGGGTGGAGCCAGGTTGTTAGGAGTATCAGAACTAGAAGTCATCTTAGAGATCACCTCATCTGACTCTATCATTTTACAGTAGTCTCATTAAAAACATCAAATATCACTTCATGCTAGATGTACAAAAGCATCTATTTCACAGAATAGCAAAGGTTAAGTTCTCATCAGTCTGGCTTTTTCCTCCCAACACTGACTCTCAAGGGAAAGCAATGTGCTCAAATGACTGCAGTCATTAACTATATTCACTAGATTCAAAGGGATCTGTCCCAGTTCCAATCTCCACTTTTCTCTGGTCTAGTCCCATATTTTTGACAGCCTACAGGACATCCCCATTTGTATGCGTCACTAGCGTCTGAAATAAAACCTGTCAAAAAAAAAAGAGTCTATCTTCCCACACAAATTCTCTCCTTTTCTCCATCGTGATGCCACTATCTCCCCTCAGGGCCCAGGACCATGACTTTGTACTCAAATCTGATGCTTCTCTCTCCTTCATTCTTCACTTCCAGTTTGTCAGTAAGTCACAGGTCTTTCTCCTGAATATTTCCTGAATCCACTCTTCATCTCACAGTCCCGATCCAGCCTCTTCACCCCTGAACTAACACATGTTTGCTCTCTCCTTGTCTCTCCCTCCATCCAGTATGACATCTAGCAGCAAGAACTATATCTTTAAATATCGTTTTGAAGAAGTCATATCCCCTCAGTGACTCTTAAATACTTGTCAAATCAAGTTAAAAATTTCTACCTTTTTTTTAACCAGTTGGCCCTCTCTTATATAATTGTGCTTATTTTGAGCAAGTCCCTGGCTAGTACTCTCAGATTTATCCCCCTAAAAAAATCAACTCTTCTTTTCCAGTCTGGTATGGTTAAAAAAAATAAACGAAAGAGTGCTGAGCCTGGCATCAAAATGTCTTCATTTTAAACCCTGCCTCTAACATCTAGCTGTGTGGTCATAGTCAAGTCACTTGGAGTCTCTTTTTTTCTCCAATTTTCTCATCTGAATAAAAATACCTGAAGTGTCTGTCTACCTCTCCACGTTGTTAAGAGAATCAGATGAGCTATAGTCTACAGAACACGTGTTAACCTTAAAGAGCTCTATAAACCTCAGGTGTAATTATTTTAAGTGATTTGCCCTTTTGTGTTTCCACATCTTCATAAGTTCCTCCTCCCATAGAACCTCATCAAGTTTCAGGAGTGACTTCCCACCCTGAGTACTTGTGGATTAACTCTTCACAGCCATGGGGGCTGGATTTATTTCTGTTCCCTGTCGTTATATCAACTGTACTTATAGTCTCTGTCCCACTACACTGTGAGCTCTTTGGGGGCGAGGTTGCCATTTTCTCTACAGTGGCTACATTGAATAAATGTCATTAAGTGACCTTATGATTTCAGCCATTGGCAGACTCAAGTCTCTTTGCTCAGATGTTGAATAAAAGTATTACTTATTTATGTAAAAACCAGTCAGTTCTTTGGTACTACGCAGGTTATAAGGGCTGAATGTAGGAATGACTGTGCTGAGACAGGCAGTTCGGTTCATTCACCTCTTTTGTGCACAGAAAAGACAGAACATGTGAAAAAAGGATACACATTCATGAAATGTCCCTCCTCTGAGCACATAAAAGCACTTCAGGCACGTTTGTAGCTAGTATTTCATGCAGTATCAAATAGGAAATAATAAAACATGAGATAGGAAGTTTGGGGGGGGGGGGTTAATTCTCAAAAATAAAGCATTTTTTTTTATTTTCCTGGGCTGCAATATTCTATTCTCAACATCACAACTTGCTAAAAGGGTTACCTTGCTTAAAACATGTTGTTATTGTTATTCAGTCATGTTCCATTCATGTCCAACTCTTTGTGATCCCATTTGGGGTTTTCTTGGCAAAGATACTGGAGAGGTTTGCTATATCCTTCTCCAGTTGATGTTACGCATGAGGAAACGTAGGTGAACATGGTTAAGAGATTTGCCCAGGGTCACACAGCTAGTAAGTCTCTGAGGCTGGATTTGATCTCAGGTCTTCCTGACTCGTCTGTAAAATGAGCTTGAGAAGTAAATAGCAAACCACTCCACTAGCTTTGCCAAGAAAACTCCAAAGAGGATCACAAAGAGTCGGATACAACAGATAGACCAAAAAGCACGTCAGCTCTCTTGAGTGTAAAATGAGGAATTTGTACTACCTGAGGCTCAAAAGTCCTTTCCCATTTGCATAGTCTTTGATTCTAACCACCCATCACAAATATAAAATCTCTATATGTGTCTAGGATGATAGATTTAGAACCAGAACTGAATCACAGAGAGGGAAGGAACTTGCCCACGATGATATAAGTAGTAATTGGAAGAGCCAGGATTCAAGATGACGTTGTCTAAATCCAAATCCAACTCTTTCTACTTTATGTTTGTAGCATTTAATATTCCAGGATTTTTTTTATAAATCAAAAGAGAAACACTGAAAGTAAGTACTCCATGCCAAACTACATGTACCAGCAGTCTAAGGGATTTCGTAGTAATTTATCACAATCCAATATAAATGATCTTCCATTGACATGCCCCTTTCCTTTGGTGTTTTGTGTAATTCTCCCACCAAATGAACAAACTATTACAATAGCCTGTTGCAAAACTGAGGTTCTACCCAAGAATAACACATGTTTATATAGTGCTTATACTGGTTGTAAAAATGATTTCATGTATATCTTTTCATTTAATCCTCACAATTGCTTCTACTATATCCCCACTACATTGTCATAACCACAGAATTGGGATGTCTGAAAGAATTGGGAGTACCTTAAGAGATCACCTATATTCTTCCCTCCTCCTTTCATAGATATTAATGGTAGAGTAAAGGCTATAACCAGAGAAGTCTAGGGCTCTTTCCATATATAAGAATGAAAAAGAGTATTTTAAAAAGTAAAGATGAGTTTCCCTGCCTTCAGAAAACTTGCATCCCATTTGAAAAGACAAAACCAACCCAAATGAAACTGTTCAAATCCATCAATTCGTCCATTGGTAGACATTTCTCAGATGCTGCAAAAGGACAATGAGCTGGACTCAGAACTGAACAGGGTTGCTTTCAGGAAGGACACTGCAAAATACCTTTAATGACCTTGCCAAGCTTATCTCTAAAACAAAAGCCCATCTTTTAACACCAATGTTGTTACAGAGATCCCAGGTGATAGAAGTCATAGAACACTAATGCCTCAGAATTAAAGTTAAGGATTAATTAAAGGGTGACAGAGAAGCTCAGGGACACTCTGAGGATGCTGAGATGCATTACAAAGAAGCACCATAAAGGATGCAAAGAAGAAGCATAAAGGACATCATCAAAGAAATGTAGAGTCAAAAAAACTAAGTCAATTGTGTGGCAAGAGCAAGGGATAACCAATAGAAAGTCTGCATGATAGATTCCTAATTCTCACTGTGTCTTGAGATTGCAAGGAAGACCTCTAGTGTCAGGTTGTCTCCTGGTGTCAACTTGGAAGAGAACGTAGACAGAAATCCCACATGGCCCACACAGACATATGTGGGTTTCAAACTGTATCATTGCATGGGATGATGAAATCGTTTTAAAAGTATTTTATTTTTTCCAATTACATGTAAAGATAGTTTTCAAGATTTGCTTTTATATGATTTTGAGTTTCAATTTTTTCTCCCTCCTTTCTCCCCTCCCCAAGAGAGCAAGCAATGTGATAGAGGCTCTGCATGTATAATCATATTAAACATATTTCTACTTTAGTTGTGTTGTAAAAGAAGAATCAGAACAAAAGGGGAAAAGAAACAAAAAACAAAACAACCAAAAAAAGTAAGAATAGTATGCTTCAGTCTGCACTCAGACTCTATAGTTCTTTCTCTGGATGTGATTAGCATCCATCACTAGTCTTTTGGAGTTGTTTTGGACCATTGCATTGATGAGAAGAGCTAAGTCTATCACAGATAATCATTGTACCATGTTGCTGTTGCTGTGTACAATGATCTCCTGATTCTGCCCTACAGTGGCAATTCTTGATGCAAGATTACAAGTTTGGACGGCAAGGGGGAGGCGGAGCCAAGATGGCGG
>CM053591.1:140644307-140659600 GCA_028646515.1 Pseudochirops corinnae
GTATTAATAAATTCTTTTTTGTCTTTTCCTGGTTTTGTCTAAACTGATTAGGGTGAGGCCTTAACCTATGCTTCTTTTAACAATGCAGAGTCAATCAGATGGAATGGTGGCTCCAAATGACTACTTATGGCTCTCGGTACACATTTGTGGATAGCACCTGCAGCTCCCCTCAGAAATATCACCAGATAAAATTCCTTTTTGGGTGCATTTTTTTTGTGTCTTAAAGTAAAGAAACAACCCACCCTCCACCCACTCGATATGGGGATATCTCTGAATCAGAAGGTTTTTGAAAAGAAGCCTGAGGGGTGTTGGAAACTAGCCTGGGGGGTGGAGGCTGGAGTGTGCAATTGAAGAGGAAAAATGACAGTGAAAAATGCCAGGAAGACAAAGGAGACCTTGATACAAATGTTTTAAACTTCAAGAGCTTCCCCAACAATGTTCCTGAGACCTAAGGTATCCATAATCCTGATTCAGAACTTCATTGATAGGAGTGAGGCAGTAGGCTGATATTTGGTGGTCATTTTTTTTCACACTTTCAATAATTCAGTTGGTTGCTTTTTGTGAATTGAGGAGATATAAAAACTTCACACAGTAATCCTTCCTTGTATACCTGAACACCAAGTATGCCTCTGAAATAATGAAAGAACTGAGTAGAAATTACCATGTATCATTGAGAAGGGAAGACCACAGTAGTGACGTCGTTAGGAAAAAGAAAGGATGAAGGTAAGAGACAGGATAGTCTGAAGATTTTTGGAGCTGCTATAGGCCTCAGTTTTCTCATTTGCATAAAAAGGGAGTTGAACTAGAAAGAGCTTCAGGGTATTTTTTAGCTCCAAATCTGTGATCCTAGAATATGAATTTCTCCAGCCTATAGTTTTTCTTTTTTTTTTTTCCCACTTTCCTCACAACTTACCCTCATCCTATATTTGACAGGTTATAGAGAAGAAGAATCCTTGGTATGCAGGTCTCATCTCCTCCCTTGTTGAATACTCCTGAATGGAAGAAATGAGGGTGAAATTTGATGACTCTTCAGATGTTATATCCTCATTTTTCCTGTAATTTGTTTGCAAAAGCTGGAGAAACATTTTCCAAGCTATGATACCAAGTTTGAGGTCAATACATATAAGAAAACTGTCAGACAGGAAGGACTAAATAATTACATTCATCCTACTCCAAAACTCTTTCTGATCAGAGGTTTTTTTAAATATGGAAGATTTACTTGTTCCCAGGCTGTTGAAATGAAACTTCAGTCTCAAACAAAGGTTTTAAAAAGCATTAGAAAGGGCATTTTAAGTGAATTTTCAGAGATCAATTACTACATTGCCAAATTGGAAACAATTCAGAACAATGGCAAAATAGATTAGTAAGGGACCATCCCAATGCCTTCTGTTCTCTGGCTATGAATACCACTCACAAGAGACTCTACCATTTTCCTATTTTAAAAATTAATTTGAAAAGTTATTTTCCATGATATTTTTCAATTTTTGAAAACAATCATCTAAATAATTGTCCCTAAGAGATAAATTCAAGAAACAATTCTTCATTAGTATCAATACTACTACTAGGTCTTATCCTAAAGAGATCCAAGAAAAAGGAAAAGAATTTATACATACAACAATACATATAGCAGCTCTTTTTTGTGGTGGCAAAGAATTTGAAACTGAGAAGATGTCCATTAATTGGGGAATGACTGAACAAATTATGGCCTGCGATTGTGATGGAATACTGTTGTGCTTTAAGAAATAATGAAGTGATTTCAGAAAAACACAACAAGATCTACATGAACTGATAGAAAGTGAAGTGAGAAGAATCAGGAGATCATGGTGTATAGTAACAGTAATGTTATAATGATGATCAACTGTGAAAGACTTGGCTACTCTGAACAATTCAATGATCCAAGACAATTTGGAAGGACTCATCATGAAAAAAATGCTGTCTGCCTCCAAAGAGAGAACAGATGAACTCTGAGTAAAAACTGAAATGTAATTTTCTCACTTTCTTTTTCTTATTTTTTTTTGAAATATGGCTAATATGGAAATATGTATTGCATATTTCACATGTAAAATTGATATCATGTTGCTTGTCTTCCCAAGACATGGAGGAAGGGATGGAGGGAAGGGAGAGAATTTGGAACTCAAAATTTTAAAAGAAAAAAAGTTAAAATTAAATGAATAATAAAATTTAAAAATATTTTTTTTAAAAATGGTTTGATCCTCCAAGCATTTTAAGAGTATATCTTTTTGTTCTGTAATCATGTATTTCACAATAATGACTTCATACTCATCATTATCACTCCATTCTTACCTTTTTGATGATCAGATAGGAGTAGTTGAAGGATAAGTTGTTGTATTCTTATTTTTAGGCAGCATTACAGTGGGAAAAGTGTAGGACTGAGTCAGAAGAAGTGAGTTTGGGTCCTGACTCTGACATTTCTTAGTTGTCCAAGGGTGGGTTGGCTAGTCATTGAATTTCAATGAACATTGGTTTTCTCATTTATATAATGAGAATAATAATACTCTGGGAAGCTAGGTGGCACAGTGGATAGGGTGCTGAGCCTGGAGTCAGGAAGACTTGAGTTCAAATCTGGCCTCATACACATACTGGCTGTGTCACTCTGGACAAGGCAAAACCCTGGTTGCCCCAGTTTCTTCATCTATAAAATGAGCTGGAGAAGGAAAGGACAAACCTCTCTGGTATCTTTGCCAAGAAAACACCAAATGGAGTTATAAAAAGTTGGACATGACTGAAAAAAATAACTGAACAAATAATACTTGTGCTCCATTTTTTTACAGTAAAGAAAACCATTTCATATGCCTCTATAATGGTGAACTATTATTATGGCAGAAAACCGCCAGACTACATTGCCTAAAACATCACATCTATCATGGCACTCTCTTGCTTGGGGGTTCCACTGGTTCTATGATAGCCACCACATCAAGCCCATTTCCTCTTCTTGATTTTCAAGGGTTTTTCTAGTTTCCCTCAATTCTTCTCCCAGTTTGCTTCTGACTTTGGGGACATGTCTCAACTGCCTCAGCACCTTGGGTCTCCTAGCCCCAAAACTTCCATAAGCCACTGTGTCCTAACCCTAGAACCTTCCTCTGCTATGCTTACCCCCTTTACCCCCTCAGGTCTCCATTTTCAGGAGGACTGCTGGCTGGCCATTCCTCATTTCCATCCTACTTTTGTTTCTGACTTTCTAGATATTAACTCCATGCTCCCTGACATAGATACCTTCCCCCAACCATCTCTTCATCTCCATCTTATGTGTTGTCTTCCCTCAGTAAAGGGTATGCTTCTTGAGGGCAGGGAGCATCTTTTCTCTTGTATTTGTATCCTCATTGTATAGCATAGTTCCTGGCACGTACTGAATGCTTAATAAATGCATGTTACCTTTCCTTGTTTCCATCTATACAACCTCACATGGGATGAACTAGTGGGACTAGTTCATAGTGGGAACTTTGTTCTTTATCCAAACTAGTTTCCTTAATGAGTCCTCCTTGCTATCTTTCCTATAATCTCCTCTCTTGTTGCTATGATTGAGGTTTTCTGATACTTAAGCTGGTCACCTTTACACAGTACTAGTTTGCTTGCCATGCATTCAAGCCCAAATGTCACTTCTATGAAGCCTTTTCTGATCCTTGCCCTCACTCCCTGGGGAGACATATTCAAAACTGCATGATACTTTATCTTGCTTATTCTCAATTATACATACTGTTTGTTCCATTGAACCACCATTACAGCTGTTAGGTATCATGGAGTGGTACAGTCAATAGAGCACTGCCCCTGGAAGACCTAATTTGGGCCAAGTCATTTAATTTCTCTGACCTTTAGATTCTTCATCTGTAAAATGAGGGGTCAGGACTAAGTGTCCTGAGGGCCTAACCAACTCTAGATCTATGGTCCTATATATATTGTCTATCAGGGGATGCTAGGTGCCGAATTCTACAAAGACAATGACTTTGACTTAGTCCATTCAGAAAAGAAGAAAGACACATGTTGGTGGGAGCAGTTCCATCCTATGCCCTAAGGCAACAGGAAAAGCATTTTATCCAGTACTTGACACAGTGGCCTTGCAGTTCTCACATGAGATTAAACAAATAGATCATTATAAACAGTATTGCAGATATTGTGTCAACATTTTTCACAGAGAATGAAGAAATAAAGATGTTCCCATGATGGACTAAACTAGCTTCTTCAAACTAAGTCAACATGTACCTTGAAACTCATTGACTTTAATGAGAAAATGGACCTTGGGAGAATGAAAAATGTGATTTGAGATCAAGAGACAAAAGGGTTCAAAAGTTTGTATAGTACTCAGAATTCTTAAATGTCTCTGTATCACAAATAATTTTATTGGGAAGATAATTCTAATCCACTGAATGTATGGAACACTAAAAGTTAAGAGAAGAGAGATGACTGGTTACAAGGATAGCAGTAATTTCAGAACCAGTTGTCTCTGGGCAGTTACATAGTTGACTGATTAGAGCAAAGGTTAAAGTAAAAAAAAAAGTATAAATAAAATACGTCTAGGTGGTATAGTGGATAGAGTGCTGGACTTTGCATTAGAAAGATCAGAGTTCAAATCCAGCTTGAGATACTTAGTAACTATGTGACCTTGGACAAGTCACTTAACTTGCCTCAGCCTGCTCATCTGTAACATGGAAGATAATAGAAGATCCCTTCCAGGGTAGAAGTGAAGTAAAGTAAGGCCCTTGTAAAGTTCTTTGCAAACCTTAAAGGGCTATAGGAGTCTTAGCTCAATAGTTCTCAACCTGTCACGACCCCTGAACAGGGTTGCCCAAGACCATTGGAAAACACATATTTCCGATGGTCTTAGGAACAGAGACACTGCTCCTCTATCCGTCCCCAGGCAGATCTGCCCACATGCAGATATGCCCACATACAAGTATTAAAGGGTCACAGCATTAGGACAGTTGAGAACCACTGTCTTAGCTAATTATTATTATGATTCTGATCACAGCAACACCACCCATTGAAATAGACTGAAAAATGGAAATGAATAAGGGAAAATGGACATTGATTACATTACTGTTTCCTAGGCATCTTTAACTGATGAAAATAGTTATCTATCAGAAACTGAAAGAGCCCAGGAACCTCTTTAATACATCTTCCCAAGTGGAGAGACATGGCAGCCAAGGGCAACATCACTTTTTAGGGCAATACTGTTTATAATGATCTATTTGTTTAATCTCATGTGAGAACTGCAAGGCCACTGTGTCAAGTACTGGATAAAATGCTTTTTCCTGTTGCCTTAGGGCATAGGATGGAACTGCTCCCACCAACATGTGTCTTTCTTCTTTTCTGAATGGACTAAGTCAAAGTCATTGTCTTTGTAGAATTTGGCACCTAGCATCCCCTGATAGACAATATATATAGGACCATAGATCTAGAGTTGGTTAGAAACACATTTGAAAAACGTTTTGGAAGAAGATGATATAAGACTAGGAACAATCTTAATTCACAAAACAGTGAAAAGAAATTAGGATCCTGGGGGCACCTCATTGTGAGATCCTACTAAACCAGATCATTTTAAGAGCGTTTATAGACTTAACTAGATAGATAACAACAAACTCAAAATAAAAAAAAAATAATCAAAGCTCTTAAATTGGAAATAATCTCATCTACCAACTCATTTTTACAGATGATGGAGAAAATGATGCCCAAAGCAGTTATTTGACTACACTGAAAATCCCATCAGAAGTTGAGTAACAAGAGTCAGTATTTGAATCTGGGTCCACTGCCTCCAAATCCAGGCTTCCTCCTATCTGACATGTTACCTCTCAACCCAAGATAACCCAGTTTAATTATGAATATAAAACCTGAAAGCCATACCTATTGTGTGACAAATGATTTTAGAACAGCAATTTAATAGGGATACTTGAGCAGATTCACAATTGTAGTTAGTATTCCTAGTGTTGCTGGACCTGCTTTGTGAAGTGGATCATTGCATAATGAAGCATATTTTTCCTAAAGAAACAAGAGTGATTGGTTGTTTTAGATCAGTGGTTCTCAACCTTCCTAATGCCATGACTCTTTAATACAGTTCCTCATGTTGTGGTGACCCCCAACCATGAAATTATTTTTGTTGCTATTTCATAACTATAATTTTGCTACTGTTATGAATCATAATGTAAATATCTGATATGCAGGATGTATTTTCATTGTTACAAATTGAACATAACCCATAGGTTGAGAACTGTTGTTTTAGATCAAATTTTAGTTGTTCAGTGATTTTTTAAGTTATGTCTGATTGTTCCAGACCCCATTTGGGATTTTCTTTGTGAAGATACTGGAATGATTTGGTATGTCTTTCTTCAGCGCATTTTATGGATGAGGAAACTGAGACCAATAGGATTAAATGTTTTGCCAGAGGTCACACAGCTATTAAGTGTCTGAGGTGAGATTTGAACTCTGGAAGATGAGTCTCCCTGACTCTAGGCCCAGCACTCTATCCATTGCCCACCACCTAGTTGCACCCTTTTGGTCAAGGATTAGGAGCCAAAGACTTAGTGGATAGAGACTTAGCCTTAGAGTCAGAAACACTTGGGCTCAAGATCTGCCTCTGACTCATGCTAGCTGTATGACTTTGGGCAAGTTGCTTGACCTCTTGGTGCCCCCCACACAACTCAAAGATTCTAAATTACAGAAAGACGGTGGAACTGTATTATTGGTGGGAGTTTCCTCTTCTGGTGTTCCCTATTCTGATCAAAATCACAGTTTTGCAGCTCTGTCCCCCTCCATTCCCCCCCAAAATCTAGATGCCCAGAGCATGGTGAAACTGGGAGCATCCCCAAACTGTGATAGCTTTGAATGGTCCTTTGCATGTGATGTTCTAACTAACTTTATGTTCCAAACTAACTGAAATCAGTAGTTTCTTAGTACCTTTAAGGGAGGAGTGAATGAATGAATGAATGAATGAATGAATGAATGAATGAAGTTTACTGTTGCCAGGCTAAGCTACTGATAAAAATATAACAAAAACAAACATATAAAACTCACAGAACCCTGTGACAATTTAAAATAGCAAAATTGTATTTCAAAGCCCATAAAAATGTACAGATTAATTATTCAAGAGACTCTGGGGTAATAATTACAACTGACATTTACATAGTACTCACAACAGCTTTGGGAGATAGTCTAGATAGGTAGTATCATTCTCATGTTGTTAAGCCACCAAATCACTAAGTATTGGAGAAAAGATTTAACCTCAGGACTTTTTGACTCTAAATCTAAGACTCTACCTACCCATTATGCTATGATGCTTTTGTTAGGCATGGAAAATATACAAAATACCATTTTTTTTTTACCATAAAGTTGATCTAAAACTATTATGCTAGTTATATTAGACACAATATTTGATCAGACCATAGATTTAGAGCAGGAAGGTGCCTTAGAAGTCATTCAGTTCAAGCCTCTCATTTTACAAATGAAGAAGCTGAGGCTCAGAGATTAAATGATATACCCCAATTCACCCAGAGATTAAAGTGATTGAGCTGGGTTTTGAACCTATATTAACTCAAATTGGGACTTGAAAACCTAGGTTCAAATTTATCCCCCTTTATATTATACTACAAAGCTTCCTATAACAATTATTACAATTATAACTCCTATTAGTAATAATTTCTCTTGCCTTCTTAGGATTTAGAAGGAAGGTTTTGAGGGTTCTTTCGATGCCTTGCATTACACAAAAACAACTGCCCAAGTGAGTTTGAGCTGATGTTTTTTTTCCCATCTACTGGATAAATTTCCCTCCTTGGCAACAAATGCATTTAGATTCATCCTACCAATCATTCTTTTCCAAAACGACTATTGCTCTGTCTATGTCTTTGAAAACCTCAATAAGCGCTTTAATTATGAGGGTTTGTTTGGAAAGCAAATCTCTTAAATCTAGTCCTCTGGTTTATTTTTGCTTCTTCTCTTCAAACTCTTAATCATTTCAAGAGCTGCAGCTTGAGGGGTGTGAAGGAGCAGGGAGTCTTTTCTTTTGCTGGTTGAGTAGGGGAGGGGAAGGTTGTGTAGTTTGTGTATAGGGCCAGCAGGGCTTTTAAAACACCAGCTAGGGGAGACATCTTTTCTAGATATTTCTTGAATTTCTTCAAGCTGTAGCCAAGGTTTCTACTACAGTAACTATTTTTAAAAAATAGCCAAAAGCTATTTTAGAAGTATTGGTATTAATGACAGTGGTAAATGCTTTAAAAAAAAAAGAGGTATTGAGAATTAGTGGATTGAAGGGTTAGCCTAAAGTCAGGGACACTTGGGCTCAAGATCTGCCTCTGACTCATGCTAGCTGTATGACTTTGGGCAAGTTGTTTGACCTCTTGGTGCCCCCTACACAACTCTAAGACTATAAATTATAGAAAGGTGGTTGAGCTGTATTATTGGTGAGAGTTTTCTCTTCCGGTTTACCTTATTCTGATCAAAATTACAGTTTTGCAGCTCTGTACCCTCCATTCCCCACAAAATCTAGATGCCCAGAGCATGGTGAAACTGGAAGCATCCCCAAACCATGATGGCTTTGAGTGGTCTGTTGCACATTGTGTTCTAACTAACTTTAAGTTCCAAACTAACTGAAATCAGTAGTTTCTTAGTACCTTTAAGGGAGGCAGGATGCTAGACAGAGAGGGGTGTTGGATTTAGAATCACAGGACTAGGACTGGAATCCTGGCTCTGCCATTTACAATCTGTTGGACCTTAGGAAAGTCACTTATCATTCCTGCCCTTCAGGTTCCTTATCTGTAAAATAAAAGGTTGTTCTAGATGGTCCCTCCCAGATCTAAATCTATGATTATGGGGCAATATCATCCTAGATCCTTTGAGTTTGTTGTTCTGTCCTGTCTGACTCTCTGTGACCCCTTTTGGAGTTTTCATGGCAAAGATATTGAAATGGTTTACCATTTCCTTCTCCAACTCATTTTTACAGGTGAGGAAACTGAGGCAAACAGGGTTAGGTGACTTGCCAGGGTCACACAACTAATAAGTGTCTGAGGCTGGATTTGAACTCAGGAAGATGAGTCTTTTAGACTTCAGGTCTGGCAGTCTATCCATTATGCCACCTAGCTACCCTGATCCTACGAGTTTATCATGGGTTAAAGGTGGCACAGTAAATAGAGCACAATAAGTGAAAAACACAAATGATATTTCAGTCAAATAACAATAACACTAGTTAGCACTTTAAGTTTTGCAAAGTACTTTACAAATAGTAACTCATTTATCCTTACAGCAACCTTGGGAGGTAGATGTTACCATAACTCCCATTTTACACAAAACTGAGGTGGTTAAGTGACTTGCCCAGGGTCACACAGCTGCTGTTCAAGGTCATGTTTAAACTCAAACCTTACTGACTCCAGGTCTATCCTTTGCATCACCTCTTAGCTACAGCAAAAACTACATTTCAAATGGGGACATTTTCTGTATAGGATTTGGAAAAGAAAATGATTCAGTCTGTTCTAAATGCTTTTAAATGAAACTCTCAATTAAGAAAAAATTCTTGGTTAAGTTTACATATTTCTATACTTGGTGCTCCTCATAGGTGGTAGTCAAGTAAGTCAGCAGACATTTGGTAAGCATCTACTATGTGCCAGATCAGATGGCACACCTACTGTGTGCCATCTACTGTGTCTCCAGTGCAAAGTTCTGGAGATACAAAAAGAGGCAAGAGATAGTCCCTGACCTCAAGGAACTCACAGTCTAAAGGGGAGACAGCAAATGAATGAATGTGTACAAGCTATAGAGAGGATTAATAGAGAAGGCATAAAATAATGAAGAGTGAAATGAACAGAACCAAGAGAACAGTGTATACACTAAGAGCAATATTGTTTTTGGAATGGCTTTGAGTGAATAAGTTATTTTGACGGTTATAAATAGCCAAATTAATAACAAAGGACATATGAAAAAAGATGCTATGTGCATCTAGAGAAAGAATTGATACATAGATGTATAGCATGATTTTACATACATGTATGTGTATATATATATATATATCATGCATATATATATACACTTATTCATGTCTAATGGTAGCAATCTCTAGGTTGGGGGAGGGAAAAAAGGAAAAAAATTGTTATATATAAATTATAAATATATATTATTTTATTATATATGTAAATAGAATAGCAAGTTGTACATTATAGATTTTCAGTTGCATGTCTTTTTTTTTATTATACTATGTTATGGAAATTCTTATTTTATCCCAAAAATTAAAAATTCAATAAATTTTTAAAGAAGAGGGGACTATGGCTGTGATTTTGTTGGGCTAAGGAACTCCTGGATGAGGAAATTCCTTTTACTGATGCAGATTGGCCCCTCCTTTGCATCTTAAAGTCTTAGAGAGTTGCTCAGAGCATGGGGATGTTAAATGACTTGCTCAGGATCTCACAGCAAGAATGTGTGAGAAGTGTGACACAACTAAGGTCTTTCTGGAATTCCTAGCTACATTTATAACTTTATCTAAAAACAAATTCTAAAGGTTTCCCCCTACCCCTGTATAAAGTCAATTTCTTCTCTAAGAACTAGAGCAATTTGACATCATCTGTCCCTGTTCTTCCAGGAAAAATACAAATGAATTCTTTTTTTTTTTAATTTCGAGTGAATTCTTTAATTAGTTGGTAATGGAGACTTGAATATCCTGTGCCATACTGAAGCTAGAGGGGAACAGAGAAAGGAAAAATAGGAAATAGTAGTAAATAGATAAGCAAAAAACAACTGTAAATGAGATGCCAAATAAGAGAAAGATGGTATCACCTGCTTGGGTTTATTTCTGAGAGCTTACTTTTTGTGATATTTTCCAGGGGCTAAGTCTGTTTCTTAGCACAGTTAGATTTTTAGAAAAACTGCTTATTATATGGTCAAGCCCCATTGAAGGGGTTTACCTTGTGGGCAAAGCAATGAGGAGTTTTGAGCCTCAAACTCTTCATCCTAGACATCAAAAGTACAGCATCCAGTAAAAAGGAAACAGAATCTTCATAAAGTGTGCCTTGCTCCCAGAAATTTCAATACAACAAAATTTCACCCATCTGGAATTTCAGAGAATAGTTCATTCTGAGTGGATTAGTTTTGGGATAGTTGAGTATTTACCCCATTTAAGCCCCCAGTATACTTTTTTGGGTATTTATAGCAGCTTTTTTCACATTAGTAAGAAAACCTGTAAACCAAAGCAGTCCTCACCTGTTGTGAAATAGCTAAATAAATTTTAGTATGTGAATGCAACTTATTCATTATGTCATGAGAAATGATGAAATGGACAATTTCAGAAGAAACTGGGAAGATCTCTCTGAACTGAGAGGATAGGATGTTAGAGAAAAATAGAGGGATAGGTGAGACACAGAGATTGACATTGATCTGGGAGTCATTTTCATAGATATGTTGGTTGAATTCAGGGAAGCTGAGATCATGAAGAAACAATGAGGACCCAGGAGACTTTAGGAGATCCTTATGATTAAGGAGTTAGTTGGTGGGACATTGATGATAATACAGCAAAGGAGATTAAGAAGGAGCAGTGGTACTGGGAGGAAGATACCCAAGGAAGAGACATATGAAACTCAGGGAGGAGAGGATGGTCAAATGCTACTGGGAAGTCAAGAAGCATAAAGGCAGAGAAAAGACCGCTGGATTTAGAAATTAAAAGATTGTTGGTAACCTTGGGGAGAACAGTTTTAACTGAGTAGTGGACATCTTATCTAAAGCTTCCAGAATCTTTTAAGTCCAACTGAAAACTCTGACCCAACTTGCAGTCTACTTCTGAATACACTTATTGGAACCCACTGAATGATGGGAATGATATGGTTTATCTGGTGGGGAGTCCTGTTGTGATAGAACCTCAGGGAACAATAGAAGAGGGAATGATGTTGCTCCTTCCTTTTCACTTCATCTGACATTAAGGCTGGAGCTCTAACCACTGGACAGATTGATAGAGAGAGGAACCGAATAGTGAGCATGGCCTTCACTCTCCTAGGGCTAAGAGGCAATTCTGATCTCACTCACATTCCAGACATTTTGCAAATCCACTATTAGAAAAGAACATGCAGCTCATTGTGACAATTAGCACTATTATCCTGTGTAGAAATGAAGGACATGCATTTTAACTTCTGAACATTATTCTGCCATTGGAAAAAAGTTACTAGATAGAATTTCTTTGAAATTGGGTAGGGGAGAATGAATAATTTGCAAGTCAAAGAACAGTGTGTACCTTATTCTCCTTTTAAGCCTAAGTGCTGTATGTGGACCTTTTAAAAATTCGAGTTTTTCTTGTATCATTTCCAATATCGCTGTTGTAATTTTTTTCAAATGGACTTTATTCCCAAATGAAAAGCACATTAATAGGGTCATAGGTTTGTGCTCTTTCCTCCTGGGATATGTGTTTTTTGATAGTCATTTAAAACTTTTCCCAAGAACTTGATGAAGGTTTAATTTCAATATTGCCTGCATTCAGATGCAGGACAGTTTTCTATGTCTTCATTGCCTGAGAGTCCTGGCTTCTTAGAAGATAATAGGTGAGCCTCTCCATGACTGCTTTCTACAATGCATCCCTACCCAGACTGAGATGTTTAGAGTGGCTTCTATCATTCCCCAGGCATTTTTGTCTTCTTATTTTCTATCACATCATACCAACTGACATAAAAAATGCCTTCCTGATGAAGGCATTGATGAATGTTTTGGGTGTATGCTCTCCTGTGTTTGGCATAATGAACTATTAAATCTGACACCATTGCTCTCCCATCTCTCCATCTTTGCTTAGTACAGGACCCAGGTTCCAATTTGCTAGTCCTTACCTTATGTTGTAGTATGACTCCCAAACTCCCATCTACTGTTTATCTCCATGGTGTGGAGCCAACAAGGCAAAAAAATCCTTCCTTCTGCTACTTCCTCCTCTATTCTAATTCTGTCCCTCCATAGTCCATATCTTCCTCTACTCCCACTTCCATTGCACCCTCTGAAACTCACTTAATTATTAATTATCAGTCTCCTTCATTGGAACTCCATCTCTGTCATATCCACCAAACTAAGGGCAAGTGAAAGAAAAAGCATGTATTAACTATGAATCTTATTCTTGAACATCATAGTGTTATTAATTCTGTTGTTGGACAGCTGCTGACATCATTGTTTTGATGTCAAGGAACAACATCCTTGAGAACAACTGCACTGTGGGTCTTAGCACCTCCTTATCTCCAAGGAATACACAGAGTGGCCTTGGGACTGAGAGGCCCAGAGGCAGCTCTTAGATTCCCTTGAGAAAGAAGGTGCCTTTTACTCATACCGACCATTGCATTTAATTATCTTTAATATGTATGTGACTCCTAGATCTATACATATAGGCCTAGTCTTTTCCTTAAGCTCCAGCTCCATCTTACCAGGATGTAATTTAGACCTTGATGCCTCATAGACATCTTTTTGATAGATATCTTAAACTCAACATGTCCAAAACGTGTCTTTTTTTTTCTTCAAATCTGTCTGCTAAACTCTCCTATTACTGTCAAGGTCGCCATCACCTTTCCGGTGACTCAGCTTTCAAACTTCACTGTAATCCTTGACCTTTACTCCCACTTACCTCACATATCCAATTGGTTGCTGAATCTTGTTATTTTTCCACATCTCTTGGAGCATCTCCTACTCTTTTATCACACAATTAGCATTATTTATTACATTTATTACATTTGGTCTCCATTATTGCAATAGCCTCTTATTTTTTTCCCTGCCTTGAATTTTTCCCCATTCTAATCCATCTTCCACTGTGCTGATGAAGTGGCTCTTGTAAAGCTAAGGTCTTACCACATCACCCCATGTTCAACAAACTCTGTTGGCTCATTATTACCTCTAAGACCAAATACAAGTGCCTTTGTAATGGGTATTTAAAGCCCTTTATAACCTGATGCTTTCTTACCTTTCTTAGCCATCTACTCTCTATTTTGCCTTGTCAAATTAGCCTTCTTGTCCTTCTTCACACCTGATACTCAACATCCCTCCTCTGTGCCTTTGTATTGGCCAGCCCTATACTTGAAATTCTCTTTTTCCTAACCTCTGCCTCTTGGAATTCCTGGGTTTTTTTGATTCAGCTCAACCACCACTTTTTGCTTAAGGACTTTCTGATATCTTGCCTCCTTCCCATATCCCCAACCTGCCGCTAGAACTTTCTCTTCCAAGTTTACTATGTGTATGCTTTGTATATGTCTTATGTATACATGCATATATACATATACAAGCTGGTGGCTCAGTGGATAGAGAGTTGGTCCTGGAGTTGGGAAGACCTGAGTACAAATCTGGCCTCAGACACTTACTGCCTGTGTAGCCTTGGGCAAGTCACTTAACCTCTGTTTGCCTTAATCTACTGGAGGAGGAAATGGTAAATCACTCCAGCATCTTTGTCAAGAAAACAACACAAACAGTATGGACATTTGCCTCAGTTTTTTCAACTGTAAAATGGGGGATGATAATAATAGCAGGTATCTCACAGGATAGTTGTGAGTGAGATAATAATTATAAAAAACAGAGTACAGTGCCTGGCACATAGTAGGTACCATTTAACTGCTTATTCCTTTCCTTTCCCCCAGTTTCCTTTTCTGTCCTTGTATTTTCAGCTCTTAGCACCATGCCTGACATGTAGCAGATGCTTAATAAGTGTTTGTCACTTAATTGACTGAGATGAACTTCCCTTCATCCTGTATCTATTCATCTCAGGGGCTTTCCATCTCCTGGTGCTATTAGAAACCTAGTTTCCCCCAGAAGATACTTCATTCCTGAATGCCTACTCCAGGTCTGGGTCATTCTTCCATGCTCCCTCAAAAAAAATATGTCTAAAGGAAGAATCTGTATACCTCTTGCTCTTCATTGCTATTCAAGGATCATGATCACTGAGCATCCTGTCCTTTTTTGATATTCATGTCACCCCATCTATATCACTTGGTTCAGATCCTCACCATAGACATTTACCAGGCTTCAGATCATTCCCTCTCCATTGTTAAGGATTTAAATGCCTGCCTCATGATCTTGCTCTCATCTCTAATTCCTGTCTTCATACCTGGGGGCTTCAATATACAGGCTGATGTTCTCTCAAACATCCTGGGCCTATGGTTTGTCAAACTTCTCCACTCTTATGACCTACATCCACCTCCAGATTACAGTGATACCTCCGTGTAACAGCAAGCACCCTAGCATACCTAGGGCGGCTCCTAGCACAGGTTCTTAGATCTGCTTTTCTAAAGGAAAGCAACTCAACATGGGTTAACAATCTTACTTTAATCAAACATATCATTTACCTAGTCCAGGGGGAAAAGGCA
>CM053591.1:140660100-140683108 GCA_028646515.1 Pseudochirops corinnae
AATAGAGCACCAGCCCTGGAGTCAGAAGGACCTGAGTTCAAATCTGATCTCAGACACTTTACACAAAAACTAGCTGTGTGACTTTGGGCAAGTCACTTAACCCCAATTGCCCTCCTAAAAGCAAAAAAAAAAAAAAAGAATCTATAAGATTATTTTTCATTAAAATTGCTAGATGTATTTTAGTTGTGTCCAACAAATTACACTTTGGTGTATATAAAAAAAGGACATTTGGTTAATATTGGGGTAGAATTTCATGATTACATAGAAAAAGTACTGGCTATAACAAATGTAATTAAATCATCAGCATGCAATATTCTCAGGGTATTATGACTAATATTTATACTGAAAACATATTGTCCCAGTGCATGGAAGGGTTAAATTTTGCAAATCCAAGCTCTCATTTTGGTAATATTTCCGTAAGATTCATTAGAGCTATTTTCTCAGAAGACTGTTTGAGAGATCAGAGTTCAATAAGGACTGGAGTGTATTCCTATGATGAATGCTAGTTACTGAATGCTATGAGCACACTACACATGCAATTTGGGCATACTTGTGTGCATCAGCTGCCGGCTTCTGTGTCAATGATGAGCAAATGCTATATACTCCATGGAGGCTAGGTCATTTTCAGCAGGAACATTTAGATCTGATTGTTGGGGTGGGGAAGAAGAGGAGGCAGAGGAAAAAGGATTGTCAGTCCTGAAGGTTTTCCTTTTTGACCCTCCTAAACCGTCTTCACAGGGTTGTCAGAAAGACAAGCATGTGACTGTGAGCAGTGAGGGGCTATACTGGAATAGAATGAGCCCTTGGCATGGGATCAGACAGTCTCGGTTCAATCATGTTCCATAAAGGTTCATAAATAATGTCTGATTCTGTGTTTATAAAAACTATATATCACCAAAGACTTGCCTTAGGTTTCTAAAAAAGATTCTCCCTCTCCCTGCCTCTTTCTCTCCTCTGTCTCTGCCTCCCATTCTCTCTCCTTTCTTTTGTGTGTCTGTCTGCCTTTCTAGTATAACAGTTGCTACCTTGGCTCTCACAGACTGAAAGTGAAGAGTATTATTACATTTTGCCTTTCCCTGATGGTTCTCTAGTAATGTTAAAAGGGTTTGGGGCCTCTGCTCTCTCTGACATTGGTTCCTTCCCCCATAGATGATGTTTTTTTTTTTTTAATTGTAGAGGTCACTTGCAGTCCTGTTTTCTTTAATCACTTAACAGTTGGATCAGCTTTTATAAAGGAATATTTACTTCAAATAATATGTATATAGATAAATGTATTAATCCCATGTATATTTTATATACAAAATAGTGTGTATGGAGAGAGTACTCACAACTAGAAAGGACAGAAAAGGTTTTTTTTTGTATGAGATAGTATCTCAGAACTGCTTTGAAGGAATCTAAAGATTGTATAATGGAAAAGGAAATGGCAAACCACTCCAGTATCTTTGCCAAGAAAACTTCAAATGGTATCATGAAGAGTCAGATCCGCCTGAAAATGACTGAACAGCAACAGAGATTACATAAAGTGGAGATGAAGAAGGGGTGTAATCTGGATTTTGGGGAGACAATCTGTGCAAAGACATAGAGACAGGAAGTGAAATATAATGAATAGGGAGATTTAAATAGGCCAGTCTGCGGCATAAAGTGTGTATGTATGAGTAACATGATCAGTCCAGAAAGACAGGTTGGAATCAAACCATGAAGACAAATATTTTGTATATATGCATGTAGGAAATATTTTATATATATTATAAGTAAGTTTTATGTATGTATGTATAGACATTAAAATAAATCCTTTAGAGGTTATAATATGTTTTATTCCTTATTTTCTTAATTTTTATTGAGATTGTTTTTAAGTTGATCATAAAATTACTTTAAGAGATTAGACATGGAGCTAGCTACCTCCTGTAGAAGCTTTTCTCGGTTTCCCTGTATACTAGTTAGTCTCTTCTCTAAGCTCAACCTTGCCTCTTCTCCCCTTATCTTCTTAGTACTGATTTATGTAAATATTGTTTACTCTATTAGGATGCTAATTTCTCAAGGGCAGAGGCTGTTTTCACTTTCTTTTGGCATCCTCACAGTGCCAATCACAGAATAAACCCTTAAAAAAATGCTTGTTGATTGAGACTTTGCTTAATCTGTCCCTACCCCACCCTCATGATTAAATAAGCCCAATTCTGCTCCAGGAAGAGATGTGAGGTCCATTACCTTCATTTACTACTGAGGAAACAGACTCAGAGTAGTGAAATAATTTACTTGTTTAAAGTCTAGGTGAATTAGGAGTGGTGCGGGGAGTAGAATTAGGGATTCTTGCTTTATACTATTCTCACATCATACTCTCAACTCATTTTAAATGCTGAGAAATTTAGTAAGAAAAACAAGTTTGTTTAAGGAGAACTAAATTTACCTAATTTTAAATGACATTAAAAGGCTGAAGACAATCTTCAGAAGGCAGGAAGTGTCCAAGAACTGTACTTTTAATTAATAATTTAATTAATTGCCTTATTATTTTTTTACACTAACAACGAGGCTTTGATTTTTATGTGTTTGAATCTGGAGTAAAAAATACGATAATCTCTTAAAATTATTTTTCAAGGGCTTAGAGTACTAGGAAGAGGACACAAAAACTCTACAGTGACACAGAGGTCCACTTAACCATTTGTGGTTCATAGAGTTGGATCAAAATGAAGGAGAACAAGTCCCGTTCCTATGAATTAGATGTTTGTATCACACACTCTTTCCCTCATGTCTTTCCCCTCCGGTGTATACTTGGTTCTGCTTGATGGTCCTGTGCAAAGTCAGCATTTGAAGATCAAAGGTCAGATAGAAAGAGTAATGCCAAAATGATGTGTCATGGCTTCTGTATGGGAGAACTTATTGTGCTTATCAAAATTTTATCTCTAAGAGAATCCAGAAATAAGTTTTCTAATATATAGCTGCTAAATCAACTAATTGGTAGTTTACATTTTAATTCTAGAGTTCTCAAGCAAAACTTTCAGGTAGGGTTTCTAAGACCTTGTGAATTTTTAAATAAATGATCTTCCTGGTTAAGGAACCCTCACTTTCTTCATGGCTTTTCTTGCCTTCTGCCCCTCCTCCCATTCCCTTATACAGGTATACCTTAGAAATAACTGCATATTGGAATTACACGAAAACTCAAAAGAATTCCAAAAACATTATACACTAGCCCCTCATGCTTTCACAGAATATATCCAAAGACACATTTCATGTGCTCCTTAGCCCATCTGAATATTTTTATTTCGCACAGCCTGTCTTTGCTGTCCTTAATTAGTATTTAAGAATCTGAATAAGCTAGGCAAACATCAGCTACAAAAGCTTAATTGTAAATCATTTGAGCCAGATGGTGTATTCTGCCTACCAGATGCTAGTGCAGTCATACCAAGTATTCTATTGCACTCTGAGAGATCATTAAGTGGTCTCTTCTGTTAATATTTGTTCATTTTATAGTTGGACAGATTCCCTAATCATAGAGAACATGAGGCTTTGGAAAAATCAAACCTAAGGAAAGGTTGGACCCATCTGTGTTTTTAAAAGTATGATGGTAGTTTTGTTTGGAGTACATGTTGGTACCACCACTATCAATTCTTTTCACCCAAGAGCATCTCCTGGCAAGGACATAATTTTCATGGCATTAGAAACTGGAGTGAGAGGTCCATACTTTAAAGTAGTTCTTTTTGCTTCAGTATGGGGTAGGTCCTTAAAAAAAAATTTTTTTTTATCAAGTAGAGTTATTCACTACTTGAAGAATCAGTCCCTTCCATACTTCATGCTTACCGGTGTCTGTTTTTTTTTTAGTGCCTTGTAAATAAGCCTTTAATTTTTGCTTTACTCAGCAAGTGCTATCCAAGGAGCAGTAGAAGGCAGGGCTTGGATCTTATCCTTAAAGACTTCAAAACAACCTCAAAGTCAAATGAAAAATAGCTTTGGGGCAAGGCAAGACAGAAGGTAGCAGAAAGAATGAGCATTTGGATTTCATTGTATTTTCACTGGATTGAGATGATTTAATTGAGGACAGAAGCGTTTATCCAGACACCTTCCAATCCCCTATACAGCTACAATTATACCTCTCTCTATTGAACTCAGACAACTTTTATTAAGCACCTACTAAATAAAAATAAAAATAAAAAAGAGTCCTGGCCCTCAGGGAATAAGGATGGGGTGAAAGATATAATGTACGCATATACAAGTAAATTAAAAAAAAAAAAACATAAGATAAAAAAAAGTATTTAGACAGGGAAATAGAAGCCACGGGACAGGAAGAAAAATGTTTTACACAAATGTGGCTCTTGTGCTGAGCTCTGAAAGGATATAAGAGGTGGAGGTGAAAGAATATGTGCTCCAGGAATGGGGACTGGTCTGTATGAAGAAGGTATAAGAGGTGGAGATTGTGTGTTGTGCCTGATCAATAGCAAGTAAACTAATTTGACTGGAAAATTGAGTGAGTGAAGGGGGGTAAAGTATACTAAAGCTTGAAAAGCTAGGCTAGAACCAGATCATGAAGGGCTATAAATGCTCCAAATAGGAGTTTATAATTGATCCCAGAGGCAGTAGGGAGCCATAGGAGAATTTTTTTGGGGGGGAGGCAATCAGAGTCAAGTGACTTGCTCAGGGTCACACAGCTAGTAAGTGTCTAAGGTTGGATTTGAACTCAGGTTCTCCTGGCTCCAGGGCCAGTGCTCTATCCACTGTTCCACCTAGCTGCCCCACCATAGGAGCTTTATGAAAAAGAATGGTAAAATATATGCTTTATGGATATCAATTCAGCAACTTTGGAGAGGATGGTTCTGATTTCAGTTAGATTGGTAGCAAAGAGATTAATTAAGAGGCTATTATGGCAGTCCACACAATAAGAAACCATAGTCTGAACAAGAATAGTTGTGGCATGAATAGAAAAAAAAAGGAATGAATGTGAACATTGTCATGGAAATAGAAATGGCAAGATTAGATAGCTATTAGACAGATATAGGAAATGAGGAAGAGGTGAGAACCAAGAATGATATTGAGGTTGCAAATGTGAGTCACTGGATAAGTGATGGGAATGTTGACAGAAATGAAGAAACTTAGGAATTTTGGTAGGTCCAGGGTTAAATATAATGAGCTCTCTATGGGCCATATTGAATTTGAGATGCCTATGGGACATCCACTGAGAGATTAGGATTCAGGAGAGAAACAGGGTCAGGGCATAGAAATTATAACTGATCCTGTGAAAGCATATCTGATCTAGGAGAGAGAGGGTATACATATTTATTTGTGTGTATACATATAAATGCATGTGTATACACACGCACTATGTATATATATATATATATGTGTGTGTATATATATGTATATATATATATATATATGTATACACACACACACACACACACACAAACATACACAGAGAAAAGATCCCAGGACAGAGCCTGGTGGTACACTCACACTTGGGGATGAATGGATGACAATCAGCAAAGGAGACTGAGGAATAGCCAGATTTAGGAGAAAAACTAAGAGAGGGCAGTGTCATAAAAACTCGGTGGGAATTCAAAAGGAGCGCAGGGTGTTGAGAAGTGAGAAGAGAGGAAGCAGAGGAGCCTGTAGACTGCTTTTTTTTGAGTTTAGAAATGAAAGGAAGGAAGAAGACAGGTATGTTATTCGATGAAGTGATAGGGTCAAGTTAAGTTTGTTTTGTTTTGTTTTGTTTTAAGATGGACCCCCATCATCCTGGTAGGATGTAACATTTATACAAAAATACAATATGATTTCAGAGAGAGAGAGAGAGAGAGAGAGAGAGAGAGAAAGAGAGAGAGAGAATAAGAATGTAATAGTAAAAAAAAAAAAGGTTGGAATCAGATTACAGGGGACCTTAAATGCCAAACTAAGAAGTCTGCTTTATCTTCATAGATAGGGAGCAACAAATATTTTTGAATAGGCAGTTGTTATGGTTGGATTTAGGAGGAATATTTTGACAGCTGTATAAACCAGATTGGAGATTAGAAGGAGCAAATTGAGCTTATTACAACAGTTCAGTTGAGAGGTGATTAGGACATGAACCAGGATGGTAGCCATGTGAACAGAGAGAAGAGGGCATTTAAGAGACATTAGGAAGGTAAACTTGACTAAATAAGGGTAGAGAGGAACAGAAAAGAATCTAGGATGTCTCTGAGGTTATGAACCTGGGTGGTTAAGAAGGATGGTATTATACTTGATCCTAAAATGGAAAGTTTGGAGAATGGGCAGACTTATTGAAGTGAAGAGTTCCATTTTGGATGTTGAATTTGAGATGCTGACAGACTATCTAGGTAGAGAAGTTCAGCAAAGAACTGATCATGTGGAACTAGAATGTTGGAAAGAGATTTCTGAGAGAGATGTCTTCAAGATTGTTCCTTATCTATGTAAACTGAGATATTGCATTCTGGGTCATGGGTTACATCTTGGGGGTATATCTTACAGAATTCTCTCATGGGCCCTCATCCTACTTAGGGCCAAAATCATGGTTGCACTCACATCCTCTATAAATGCACAGATCACTGTGTAGTGTGTGTGTGTGTGTGTGTGTGTGTCCTCTGGGGACAAGATAACATGAATTTGTAGGGTATTTACTCAAAGCAATTTTGTGATCTCCTTTAGTAGTATTTTCTAACTTAGGAGGAGAAGCTGAGAAAGTTGATGGTGAGGATGACCCAGGGTCCTTAGGAATAACCAAAGGACAAGAAGGACAAGTGGTTCCAAGATGGAGTAGTGAATAGTTGAACTGGTAAGAATAAGGCCAGAGGAAAGATGATGTACAAGGAAAATGGTGAGGTGTAAAGGGGATCAAAGTTTCAATGGGGACAAAGGATAGTTTTGGGAGGAGTGTAGCAGAAGTTGAGATGAAAGGACCAGAGGTTATGATCAAAGAGGGAAATTTCAGAGTTCAAAATAAAGGAAGTGAGAATTTGTGATAATGGGGAGATCTGAAGTATTACCCTCCTCTGTGAGTGGCTGAGGTAAAATAAAGTTGTAGGGAGTCCAGCGAGTGAATGAATTGAGGGTGAGGGTCCCAATGATGGAGTTTGAGCCAACTGAATGTGAAGTTTTAGGTATGGGCATTTACAACTTGGAAATCAGCAAATGTTACAAATCAAGGCTTGATTTATTGCTTTTTAGACTATCCAGACTTTAAAAAATGATGGATAAAGTGTTACTAATGCAGATCAAGCTTAAAAAGTGTGTCATGGACACTTGTTTTTTGAGAGCTATTTGTAAACACATTTCAGCAGTCTTAGAGGTGGCTATAGTGTTTGAAGAGGCATCAGTGTTAATTTTGAAGGGAAAGGACTAGGACAAAAAGGAAGCTTGTGAGTCAGGTCTTGAATTCTTTGAGAGAGGAAGGAGTGGTCTCAGGGTCTGTAGATTATTATGATGAGAATCTGAACATTCTAATATAAACATATGGACTAACTCTCAAAAGAGAAAAAGGGGCTAAGTGATGGTAGCAAAGGAAGGGATTGGAAGTAGCTTTGAGGCACAAGGAGTATGCAGAATCCTCTGCTGAGCTAATCTGTCAGGGGGGCATAGTGACCAGAAGCCACCAGCATTGGCTAGTGGGTTCAGGATGATGATATTATATAGGAAGCCAGGTTTGAATGAGCATAAGATGTAAAAAGTATAAGAAAAACATTTAGCATGAATGGGGTTTGTCAATGATAATGTGGAGAGCACAATGCAGAGGGAGGAGGGTGGAAGAGAGAGAGAGAGAGAGAGAGAGAGAGAGAGAGAGAGAATCCTAAGAATTAGGGAGGTGTAACCTACTTTTACAGGAGAAGAATTCAGTTCATCTTACCAGGAGGTGGAAAGGTTCATATTAATGGTGGCCAGGAAATTCATGTGGTGAAGAGGGACCCTAACCTTGGAGAGCATGGGACTAGATCAGCCACTTCATTCTTCCATGCTTTCTGTCGAAGTCCTTGAAAGGGCTCTTGGCAAGGGTAGGAAGTCAATGGTAACAAGGTCCAGGAGGGTCAGTTGTGAAACAGACCTCAAGTTGGGGGACAAGAAAAGGGAAGTGCTATGCCAGGCCTCAGTATGGGGGGGGGGGATTAGTGGTGCCCTGTGCTTGCCTCAGCACTGATTGTCTCCCATTACCTAGGGCCTAGGTGGTGATTGAGGACTGAAGGTTTTTTCAGAAGACTATAGAAGCACCTGGTGATGTGAGCTGGAGTAATTTCTAGTTCTACCAATGACATTAGGTACTTGCATGAGGGGTAGGCCAGGTGTTGGGTATGTGCAACTGCACCCATGATACCTTCTTTCTTCTACATTTGAGGTAGTTTACACTTCAAAAACACTTGGTTGTGAAATGTATATTTAACCTCTAAAGGAAGCAAATTGCAGGGCCTTATTTGCTAATTGAGAAGAATGACTTCTTCATCTAGTCTCTAATCTTCATAAGGGCAGTAGCCATGTCTTGGAAGACACCTCCAGTCATTTTTATTTGTATATGTATACATATATATATATACATGTATATTATATACACATACACACATTTACATCTATCTACCTTTCTATCTGTCCATCCATCCATCCATCTATCTATCTGTATATCTCTCTATCTATCTATCTGTCTGTCTGTCTATCTATCTATCTATCTATCTATCTATCTATCTATCTATCTATCTATCTATTGCTACTGGACCCAGATGGCTTTGGAGGAGAAAGTGAGGCTGGTGACTTAGCTCAGTCTTTCCTCACTTAAATCCAATTGATTTGCAAGTCATGGCATTATCTTCTTGATGTCATGGTCCTTTTCAAGAACTAAGGACAAACAACAGCCATGTCTTAGCTCAGCTATTTATCGCCCCTTCTGGCACCTAGTGGAGTACTCTGCAAATAGTAAACACTGCAAAAATATTGGATGAATGGATGACTTAGCCAGTTATTTGACTTAATGTTTCTAATTGGTATGGTTCCTTAGGGGAATAATGGACTCTGGCTCATTATATTTATTTGTTTGTGAGGAAAGTAACTTGTAAACTTTAGGGTGAACACATTTAGGTCATTCCTGGCATTTCACGAGCTTGTGGGATTCTTAATGTGAAAACTCCCTCCATGGGTGCAGATTTACAACTGATCTGTCACTTCTAAGTAGCCACTTAAAAAGTTGTCTGTAACACAGAGAGGTGGTACCTTACTCATGGTCAAATAGTCAACATACGCCAGAGGTAGAATTTGAGACCAAGTCTTTCTAAGGCCAGCCTTATATCTACTATGTGGCTTCTTGGCAAAGTGCTATAATAAGAAAAATTCATATTAATATAAAATAAAATAAATCAGTATGTTAACATGTTATTGTTTTTGTCACTAGGGCTCTATTGAGGCATCAGGACTCTTTGTTTTTATCTTCCTTTCTTCTTCCTCCTTGTCATTAGACCAATATAATACTATATATTCAAGAGACCTAGAGTCTAGTTCTGGCTCTGCTCAGAACCATCTTGAGCAAAACATTTCAGCCTCAGTTTCCTCATCTGTAAAATGAAGGTATTACACTGGATACTATGAAAGAGAGGCTGGAAAGGAAGGGAAGGAATAAGCATTTTATTTTTTATTTTTGGAGGCAGTCAGTGTTAAATTACTTGCCCAAAGCCATACAACTAGTAAATGTCTAAGGCCAGTTTTAAACTCAGTTCCTCCTGACTCCAGGGCCAGTACTCTAGCCACTGCTCTACCTAGCTTCCCCAAGAATAAGTATTTATTTAGGGCCTACTAAATGCCGGGGTCTACTAAACACTTTTCTCCAAATATCTCATTTGATGTAACCTAACATTCCTTGCAGATCTAATGTGGTGAGGTCTTATGATTCCAGTTGTCCTGCTCAAGGATCTAGTCCATGATGGGAAAGTCCACCAGGTCATACCCACTTTGTAACCCTGGGTAACTTAACTATCTCATGAAAGGAAAGCTATTGCTCTGGTCCTTCCAGTGGCCTGGGAATTTTAAGATCATCACTCCCTACAACTTTCACATCTCAGTGAGTTTCTCTTGAATTATCTGGATAATTTCTCTGTCCTTTGTTTTGTTCTGGTTGGAACCTTGACTGAAGCAATAGAACTCAATGCAATGCCTTTTGCATACTGTAGAAGGGGAGTATTCTCATCAGAGCATAAACAAGAAGGAAGAGTATTTACCAAACTCTCTGAGTTGAATGCCTGGGTTCTAAATAGACCTCTGATTACCTTCTCACCCTGTAATTTTCTACTTGCATTTTCATTCTTCTGGCTGATGAGTCACAACAGTGTGAGAAAAGGAGTAGATGATTACAATTACTTAAAGTGATTTAATCTTCTAATTTAATTTGATTTTTTAAAATTTCTAGTATTTAGTGAAGTACCTTTTATCTGTACCTGGTTATTCTCTTTCAGAATCCATGTGTAGGGACCATATTTAGGTGGTTGTACACTGAGCCACTCTGGTACATTAGCTCTGAACTCTGAGAGAATTGAGGTCAAATTCTGTCCTTACCACTTATCAGAATGACTTTGGGCCAGTCACTTAACCAATTTGATCCTCATTTTTCTTAACCCTATAATGGGGATAGGAATATTGGCCTTATGGAAGTACTCATCTCTTGAAAGTGTTGGGAAGAAAATGTTTTGTAAACCTTAAAGCTTTAGATGAATGTGAATATTATCATGATTTACATTATTAATAATCATAACTTGTGATAAAATGCTTTGTAAATACTAAATGTATCTAGAACTTTAAGATTTTAAAGGCACTTTGCTCCAACAACCCCAAGAATGGTTATTATTAAGGGACTGAGACCTCAGACATGTAAGAAGAACTTTGGCCCATCATCTTGTTCCTGTTCCTATCAGACTTT
The DNA here is from genome assembly GCA_028646515.1 of Pseudochirops corinnae. Taxonomy (NCBI): domain Eukaryota; kingdom Metazoa; phylum Chordata; class Mammalia; order Diprotodontia; family Pseudocheiridae; genus Pseudochirops; species Pseudochirops corinnae. The sequence continues at coordinate 140,670,962 of CM053591.1, forward strand.
CCTAGATGTTTGCATAGTTTGGCACTCATTCCTGGAAGAGTAAGATAGATGTTAAAAGGACAAACGCAAAAGGTATCTATGCTTATCCCCAGCCTCAGAATTTTTAAAGGGGAGGCAGGGGCGTGATGAAGGGATTTCACTTGTCCAGACTCAGCTGGGAATAAGAGCTAGGGACCTTTTGTGGAGATGATTGAGTCAGAGAAATCTGGATGTTTGAGCAGCGTGGGATCATGTGGAGGCTGAGGGTTTGTTTAATAACAGAACTGGAACTGAAGATGTGGGGCCAACTCTAAAGCAAAAATAATTTTCATAGGCTCATTTTTCCCCACCCAGAATTTCTTCTGGAAACTGGATAGAACTCATGTCTAGGTTTCTGTAGATGTGACAAAAGGATCCTAGCTCTTATGCAAAGACTCAAGGTGACCACATTTCAGGTTTATGACATCATAGAAAATGCAAAAACATGCGAAAGACTTATAATAACCTACAAATCTTCCTTTTCTTTCTACTGAGCCCCAACTTCCTTCCTAAGTACCTATGCTGTATTTCGTCTTATAGCACTATCCTAATGGCTTGGACCTTCTTCAAAAGGGAAACAGCTGGGAATATTAGACACAACCTCCTGGGGCCCAAACGACTCTCACCTTTACCTTAAGTCTGATAGAGGCTTCAGGTTCTATTCTGAATTTTTCCAAGAAGGAAAATTAATTTGCTTTCCCATTAGGCATGTGTGTTCTGAATAATTCATAGTAACAGTGGAGGTTACAGTTCAAATTTTTGCTTCTTTATATTGTGACTCAGTTCCTTGCTGCTTTTCCAGTTACAGAGCTACATGATTAAGCACTATCTCTGAGAGTCTGTCACTGAACAGGAAAGTACCTTCCTTTATCCAAGAGACTATTGTGTCTGGGAGCCTCTTTTCCTCTATGTAAGAGACAACATCCAAAATGTCTTCAAATTTCAGTCTCATCTAGGAAATTTCCCTTTCTCCCTTTCTCCATAACCTTCCAGAGCTGACGTAAGTCATATCTATGAGAGAGGCTATGTGGACAATAATCCCCTGGAATATTATACATTTTAGAACAGGGACTCTTAACCATGAATTAAAAAAATGATAATGATATTTCCATATAGTGAGTCTTCTTTGTAATTTGTGCCTTTTATTTTATGTATTTATAAACATTATTTTGGGAAGGGGTCCCTAGATTTCACCAATATGTCAAAAAGATCCTCTGCTAACCTCTGCTGAGAGCAAGACTTTATGGAAGGAAACATAGGCTAGAAACCTGGTTAAGAGGTGGGGGTAGTAGGAGGGACATTAATAAGAATGTGGGAGGACAGTAAAGACCCTCGAGCAGATGCTGGATGCATATGTCCTCACAAACATAGAAATTTAGTCATTCATCTCCTTCATCACTCACTTCCTCTAATGCTCCAAAATAGCCCATTGTTAGCTCTGTCCTGCTGTTGATGATTTAAAAATCTGTGGGAGTGGGGAAATCTAGGACAATCTACAGAGTATAAAACCCACTTATGGATTATTATGATACTCAATAATATCTAAAACGATTTCCATCTCTGAGATTCCAAGAAATGAGTCTGATAAAAGACTATCTTTTGAAGTAAGGTAGCATTTCTATCTGCTTCATTATTATATTCCTTGAATAACATTTTAAAAAGTTATTTCTTTTAAACTAGTGCTTATTTCTAGCACATTTCACTTAAAGCAAGTTTCCATCCACACAAGAAACATGTTTTAGTTACACATCAGTTTGCAGGGTATTTTGGTCACTTTAATAGGAAGACTGAACCATGCCTTTTGTAGGGCACTGTCCTCGGAGTTATGAAATCCTACCACACTACTTATAGCTGTCAGTTGGAATTTTTTTCCTTAGGAGTGATCACTTACCTCTGTTTTAACATGTAAAGGAATATTAGATCATATTTATGTCCCTATGCATGACTTTCAAGTGGGAAGGGAAATTTCCCAGGGTTTCAATCCCAGTTTAAAGAAATATAATTGTAGTTCAATAGTTGGCAGAGAGGACTGGGAGTGGGCAGTTGTAGCAGCAACCACACTGGCATACCCAGAATAGTTGCTAGCACAGGTTCTTAGGTCTGCTTTACTAGGAAAAATAGCTGTTTAAGGGGTCAATAATCTTTTTTTTTAAATTACATTTACTAGTTCAAGTGAAAAGTCAGAACTCTGAACTTCAGAGAAAATACAAAGAAAATACAGAGGAAATACAAACAGAGAAATAAAGACCAACAGACAGGGCTCTGTCCAAACCAACTATACACTTTACATATATCCCTGGATCGAGAGTGCCTTTACATCTGAGCAGGCAGGGAGCTCTAAACATAGGGCCACTGAGAATCTCAACCCGGAAATCACAAGATCCTTCTCATAAGCCAACCCCCAAAGCAAAATACCAACTCAGAGTATGTGTACACTTCTCAGAGGCAGAAGACATCACAACCCTCCTAACTCAGTGCCTAATCAGAAATTAGCAAAAGGGGTGAAAACCTTCCTACAAGCAAACTTCCCCTAATCAAGCTTCCCTTAATGGACTCTGCATGAGTCTATTAATGGATGGGGAAGATCTTAAATCCCATTAACATTACAGCAGTGCAAGGTCATAAAGTCAATGTCGATAGTACAGGCAAAGGGATGCTGAGTTTATTAAGCCTAAAACTGGCTCTAGCAAAAAGAGAGAGGTTAATTTCATTTTATTTAAAATCAAATCAATTCAATATAAAAAATACTTGTTCATCTTTACACACAGGTAGAAAAGACAAGGTCCTTCCAGTCTTCTTTTCTGAGCCCTCTTCTCTACATATCCAGAACTTCATATTGTTAGCTTGTTTCCCAGGTCTCCTCAACTGGGTGATGCATAGTTTGAAGATGCCTCTCCCTGGCGCTGCCCCATGGTCCAAACCCTTCCCCACCACTATATTTCCTGCAGACTTCTCTGTTCTTTGCTCTGTTTTCTCAGGGACCAGTTCTCCACTAAAGAGAGTCTGAGAAACTTTTCAGCTAAAGAGCAACCTGTAGCTCATTGAGAAAATCCCTTTAGGAAATATTTGTTTTTATAGTAGCTTTTCGTTCCTTAACTTAAGGAAATGACCTCAGACATTGAAATTTCAGGCAGGCTCAGTGGGGATGTATTTTGGGGACAGGGGAATCTTTTCATTTTTTTTTCTACATTCCTCATGCCATATAAGTAGGAATAAAGTCTGCACCTCTGAGTAACACTAATCCTGAATAAAGTTTCTATTATGTATAACCTTATCACTCATAGACTTCTAATTTTATCTGAGGTCAATATAGCTTTAGAAATGTGTCTATGATATAATGACTCAAAATGGAAAGGTAATTTGTTATCTAGTGGTAAAATTTCTGCAGTGAGTGTTGAAAAGGCTAGATTCTAGTTTGGATTCTACAAGTGAGGGCATGGATATAATGGCACAATGGCCTGTTGTGGTAGCCCAAATCAGGATGTTGAGGAATATAGAAAAATCATGATCATTTTGAGCTAATTGCAAGGTTTATTGAATAATATACATGTAATGATCTAAACCTGTCCCCTGTTATACTCAACTATCTGGTTATACTAATGAAAGGAAATATCTGCTTCATTCCCAACTGTTGAGTCTCTGGGGAAATGAAGTTGCAATTTCAGAAGCTGGGCTATTCGGAAGAAGTGCAGATACTGGATGACCTATAGGTTCTAGAGACTGCATACTTTTATTCCGAATGGACAAAGAACTTCTTAGAGGTACACCAAACCCAAATAGGTCAGAAGTATAAAGTCAGGAACTGATAGAATTCCTTTGGGAAATGTGCTCATGGATGTTTATGAGTTACTTTAGCTGATGCTATCTACACAGACCACACTCCTTTTGTAGGAGAAGGCCCATATCACCCACTGAAACTATTGAAAAGCAGTGCCAAAGAATAAGTGAAATATGTAGATTATCATTTCTCCAAGCAATAAAAACCCCAGGATCTTAGCTTTCTTAAATTTTCCCCATCCATGAGTACACTCTACAAGTCTTCTCACCAACTCTTAGACTGTTTGCAAGTCTTAAGTCCACTCAACCATTATCATGATTATTAATTACAAATTAATACTTTTAATTGATGACCATATATGTTATATAAATAGATGTGAATTAAACATGATTGAATGGTAGAATAATTAAAATAGTTTTATAGGAATCCCAATAGTTCTCAAGATTAAACCCATATTTGGAGGCTCAACATTGTGTTGGAGGGTCTGAATAAACTTCAATTATTAAGATACACACAGGAACTAATGACTCAGTAGGGAATTTGTTAGAAAAGGTAAGGGCCATTTATATATAAGCTCTGAGATACATAAATATTTTAAACTAAGTGTAGTTTCAGAGACTGTCCTACTCAATTTTAAATGCTCTGCTTTGAATAGACACCTTCTCCCAAACATCCCAATGAGGGACAATTAGAGCTAGATCAGCTTTCAAGGGTTTTCATTTTCAGCTATTCATTCAGGCTAGCACAAATTCATATTGCTTTAGTTTAGAGGGAGTCAAGCATTTCCACTGCAGAAAATGGCATCATTCCTATTTGGATGCAGAATGCATAGGAAGCTGTATCAGGAAACCTTACCTGGAGTGCTACTTGGGTGGCATTAAGCTGCCTTGTTCTGTGTTCTAATTAAAATGATTCCCCAGAAAGGTCAATAGGCTGAAAAAAAAGTCTGCCACAGCACAGAAATGCATTGCCACCCAGCTCCTTCACTGAAGAGCAAATCATTTCCATTAACCTGCAGGCAATCAGTTGGATTCCGGTGTCTCCAAAGCATCAAAATATCATTATGGGGAATAATAGAGATTTGAGACTAAGATTATCCTTAATGAAATATATTTAAGGAGAACAGCAAGAGGACCCTTCCCTAGAAGCAAGTACTCCTGTTTGCTAGGGAAATTGAGGCAAATCATCATACTCCTATTTTCCTCATTTGCAAAAAGTGACTGAGAACTTTATTGAAACTGATATTAATCTTTTCTTGAGGTTACAGGAATTCAGATCAAGAAGGTAAATGAGCCAGAGATTCTCTATTAGTGTCTTAAGGTTGTCACAAGGCTTACATTTTCAAGCTATGCCACATTCTAGTTCAAGACAGGCTACTTTGTTTCCTGTAGTTGACTGAATTTCTATCTTCCCAGAGCAGGAAATAAGTGGGAGAAAGTTAGCAGAGTTTGTGTAGAATGGTTTTGATAATACATATGTTTATTTTGAAGATATAGGAAGCGTAAACAAAAATGGATTCTTCCAGCCATGGTGAGTGGAGGCTTTGACGAGGGTTTGGTAGAGACAATCTCATTTCCATGTCACTTTTTGAAAGTCTACTAGGTGTTGAGAGGAATGAAAAGACAAAAATGTTTTGGTTCCTTCATTTATAGTTTATCTGTTATTAGCGAAGAGGTAAGGTAAAAAAAAAAATGACTGTAATCAGGCTTCTAGTCTCTCACCTTTCCAATCCATTTTTTCACAAAATATATTTTTTCACATAATTTCATAACATTTCACATGTTCCTAAAGAATAGATTGCCATGTCACTCTCTTTCTTGAGAACTTCCTGATTGCCCAGTAAAATATAAACTAAGAATTTAAATTGTCTTACACTCTGCTTTAGACTACCTTCCCAGTTTTATGTCATATTCCCCTTTGTGGATTTTCTGTTCCAGATGAATTGATCCACTTATTGTTCCCAAACTCAGCATTCAGTTTCCTACCTCCATAATTTTATTTTTACAGGCTATTCTGACCTGTCTTTGGAATATAGTTCTTGTTGTACCTCTTAGAATGTACAACTTCCTTCGAGGCTCAACTCTGTTTAACTTCTTACAAGAATGGTTCCCCTAGTTATTAGTACCATCCCCCTTTAAATTATCATGTATACACTTAGAAGAGGCTACGTGCTATAATAGATAAAATGCCATACCTGGAGTTGGAAAGACTAGTGTGAAAATCTTGCTTCTGACACTAGCTATAAGATTATGGACAACTCATTCAATTTCACTGAACCACAGAGAGAATTATATCTGTAACACCTGTATCTCAAAGGGCTATTGGAAGACAATTCATGCAAAGCATTTTGTAGACTTTAAAGTACGCCATAAATCCCAGTTATTGTCTTGAGTATCTGTTTATAAATTTTGTCCTTCCTTTAAGCTCCTTGAGAGCAGGGATCTCTCTCTCTTTTAAAAAACTGAAAAACAAGACACTCCATCTCCAGAATCTTCTGAAACAATTTTTCTCCTCATCTCTTCTTCCTGGTTTCCCTGACTTTCTTCAAGTCTTAGCTGAAGTACCACCTTCTACAAGAAGCCTTTTCCTGTTGCCTTAATGCTAGTCCCTTCTCTCTGTTGAATATCTTCAATCTATCCTGTGTGTATCTTGTTTGTATATAGTTTGTTTACATGTTGTCTCCCGCTGTAAGATTGTGAGTTTCTTGAGGGCGGGATGTATTCGTGTATTTTTTTTTATCCTCAGAATTTAGGGCAGTGCCTGGTTTTGTTTGTTCAGTCATGTCTGACTCTACGTGACACCATAGATCACACTACCAATGGGGTTTTCTTGGCAAAATACTGAAGTGGTTTGCCATTTTCTTCTCCAGCATGGTAGTAGGCACATAATAAATGCTTATTGATTTTCTTTGGGAAGTCAAAATCACTGCCCAGAAGGAAATGGAGGCATATGACAATCCCAGTAAGATTCACTGGTTTGGGGACTACTTATAGGGGGCTTTTCACAAGAATTAGACCAGTCAATGTTGAAAACAATAGGTTATTAGTGTAACACCAGAAGGGACACTATCATTAGCCATATGAAATGGCATGGGAACAACCACTTACCAATGTCACAAAAATATTTCACCTCTTGTATGGGGTATTGCAACATCCACTGGGTTTTCTCAATAATGCCAACAGATAAACTCCCAAATAGACCACAAGTACATGATTATACTCAAACTCACGCATGGCCCTACAAGTAACCTTGAGGAAGGGAAACACACTTCCTCTACTTATACTAGTTTTTGAGGTCCCATCCTGTCTATCATCTATATAATCAGCCACTCACAATGGAATGACTCCTATAGTATCTACGAGCTATTTCAATTTACAGTTACCCTTAAATGTTGTTTTGATACAAATAGCAGTTCTCTTCAAGCCAGAGAACTGAAAAAAACAATCAAACTTTCTACTTTTGGTGAATACAGACTAGTCCAATTAGTTATTTACTCATCTAGATGCTCCATTGTCCAATCAGAATAGAGCTCAGAGTGACACAGCCAGATAAATAAACCTAGCTGTTCTGCAAAGCAGCTAAAAAACCCTTTTATTTTTGTTCTCAATTCAGAGATGGCAGTAGAAAGCAGCGGTTTACCTCTATAGGGGGCAATAACGGTCATTGAAGTTTATGGTTAATGAAGCCAATTTTATCTTCCACCAATTAGGAATCACTTATCTGGAGCCTTCTGTCAGCTGATTATTTCTGATGCCCTCAGCTATGAGGGAGAAACATTTCAACCATTCCTCAAGGTCCTCAATTGTTCCTCTTAAGCTCCTAAATAAGAATCTTCTATATCCTTCAGTGACTTAAATGAATATCCTGTCTCTCAATGATTCACTTTTGACTTAAAAAAAGTCATTTTACCCAATTTCCTTATCAAGCTGAATTAAAAAAAATAATACTTCAATCTCCAAATGTTTATATAATTTTTTATTTTCAAATTTTACCTTGTCATAAAACATTCATACGCAAATGAGCAGAGCTGTTACAAATGCTCGTAGCTCAGAATACTTCAACATGGTCCTTTATTTAGTGTTCTAAACTGTGTTTAATTACACAATATTTTTCATTTTTAAAACATACAATTTCTTTCTTTGCCTGTTTAAAATAACAAACTGTTCCCGCACAGGTGAAGAATCATTCTACATTATTCACAAGGGGATTTTAATTTTTGTATTTACATTATAGTTTATTTTGTTTCCAAAAACTATTCAAATCCCATCTTAAAACTGTGATTCTTATTTTCTAATTCTTTGGTTATCAAAATATTTTCCTAAAACAGTGGTAATATCTTGTATTCTTTGAAAATACAAATATTTCACTCCATGTAAAAAGAATTTTTCTATCCTTTTCATCCCTAAACTCCTCCATATGAAAAAGGCCCTAAAAAGGTATCATGTTTTACATTTGGTCCATTTTAATTCAGTCACAATTTGAAGACTAACCTGGCTTAACTTAAGACACCAAGGATGAGAGGGGAGGGAGAGAAAAGAAGAGAAAAAATACAAGGGCCACCTGTGAAACCTCAAAATAAAGTGAGGATAGAGTAGAAAAGAAGATAGGAGATGTTACCTGAATCTTTAGTGTAATGATCTTCCAACCATGGCTTCTGGAGGGAGCCCACAATTTTTCTATTGAGACACAACAGCATCATTACAGTAAGTCCTTGCTATTTCTTCTACTTTGATGGATTTGTCACCTTTCAATTCACTGGGGCAGCTGGAGGAAGCAAAGTTAAAGGTTTTTAAAAGGGTTTGTGCACACACACGTGTGTGTGTGTGTGTGTGTGTGTGTTTGTGTGTGTGTGTGTGTGTGTGCATGTATGTGTGTGTTTCATCTAGGTGTGTTCAATTGCCTTCCCATTGCTGATGTTACTGACAGGAAGGTACTAGGGTTGTACTATGGAACACAAAAGATGAATGTCTTTAGCATGGAAGGTTTTAGACACAGAAGATTCTGAGAATTTTTTCTGAGGAAATTTTCTGAGAAAATTTCTGAGGAGAAGCAGGAGCAAGTATTGAGGGGGCAGCAACAGCAAACCCAAAGCTCCCCAGGTTTCCTTGTATTACTCCAGGGATGGACTCATGTTGGTAAGTTCCCCTTGTCCATCACTATATGCAGTATAAGCTGTTTAACCTGGAGTTCAAGTCCTGCCACAGTTAGTTTCCAATTTATCTTTCTCATATTCTTTTTTACTATTCCTCTCGTATACTGTATGCTGGGGAAATCAGACTATTTCACATCCTCTGATCACATTCTTTCCTTTCCTACTAACAAGCCTGTGTTACTGTCTCTGATTACTGCAATGGTCACATCCTTCTTTGGAGAGAACCAGCATAGTGTAGTGGGTCACTTGCTAGAGATGGATTTTGGAGATCTGCATTTCAATTTCACTTCAGACACTAGCTGCACGTTGTTGATACATCACTTAGCCTCAGGTACATCATCTGAGAAATGAGGAAAATAACATTGTGCTATCTGCTCCACAGGGTTGTGAGAAAAGTACATAAAAACCTATAGAAGTATTATGAAATATAGAGAATTATTATTAATGATGATAATCAATAATATTAATAAGACAATATAATAATTAATACTGTCAATTAATAATCATTAATAATAAGATAATTATTACTAATGATTATTAATTATCCAATCAGTAAACATTCATTAAGCACTGTGCTAAGCAGTACTGGGTATACAAAAAGAGGCAAAAGACAGTCTCTGCTCTCAAGGACCTTACAATCAAATGGGGGAGACAATATATAAGCAAATATATACAGTGCATGGAGAAGTTAGGGAAGGTTTCCTGTAGAAGGTGGGATTTTAGTTGGGACTTGGAGAAAGCCAGGGAGGTGAGTTGTCTGAGTGAGGAGGGAGAGCATTCCAGGCGTGGGGGACCCCCAGAGAGATGTCCTGAGCTGAAAAATGAAGCATCTTGTTCTTGGAACAGCCAGGAGTCACTGGATCCAATCCAGTGTCACTGGACCGAAGAGCATGTGTTGGGGAATAAGAAGATGAGAAGGGTAGAAGGGAGCTATGTTATGAAGGGCTTTGAATGCTGAACAGATCTGCTCCTTTGCATTTGTCCTGAAGGCAACAGGAAGCCACTGGAGTTTATTACGTGGAGGTGAGGGGAGAGACAAGATCCAACTGGGTTTTAGGAAAATCTCTTTAGGGGCTGAATGGAGGATGTAATAACCAACTTCTTTCTTCTCTTGCCCAACTCATAGTAGGTGTTTGATAAATATTTCTCTCTAACGGAATGGAGTGGAGAGGAGTGAATGGAGGTCTGGCACAGAGTGGATGCTGTGTATGGGTACTATAGTGATAAGCTCTGAGAAGTTAGTTTGGGGGTGAAAACCACTAGTTGGATAGAGAAATGTCACAAAGGATTGATGGCATGAATCTCCAAAGACAGATTTTGTGAACTTCACAATTTTGTCTAGGGATGGCTCCATCCAAAGTCTCAAGCAAAATATCCTTCCTTTCCCAATTAGTCAAATGGGAGTCATTGTAAAGGAATTTTCAGCATTTTCAATGAGAATATGTGTTAATTAAAACATATGACTATGTCATTAACATGATGAAATGACAGGACCTTTGTCTGATGATCTCTAAAGAAAAGATTCAGGAAACTTAAGAATATAATATAGTAATAATTCTCTCCAATGGTGAAACATATGAATAAATGTCATATCTCTAAATATGGCCTTTCTTCTTCCTAAAAAGGGACTCTTTCTATTTTTACATTTTATTCCACTACTTTACTTCCTACCCATTTTTTCTCTTAAAAAAATCTGAGCCACCATTTCATCTGTGTAGGGAGCATCCCCACGTGAATTTTCCTCAACCAATGAAGATGGACATATTTTCCATGATTTATAATCTTAAAGAGTTGTTTGGTGGTGGTGGTGGTGGTGAGAAGGGATGAGGGTGGCGGGGTTAGAGGTGGGGTTGTTGTTTGACTTTCTAAGGGTCACACTAGCAAGTAGCAATTACAGGTAGAAGTCAAACCCAGGTCCTCCTGCTTGTGAGGCCAATTCTCTGTGCAAGTCTCCCCCTTCGTCTCCCTCCTTCCCCTCTTTGTGGCTGCTCTCCGTCTTTCCATTTTGCCTTCTCTTCTATTAATTAAAAAACAAACGAGTTTCCAAACAACAAATATTCATTTATGAACCTGTTTAAACTTAAAAAAACCGAGGATACTGTCCCTTTCTCATTAAAAAAAGAAATTGTTGTTCATTTTTAAGGAAGCAGATATTCCTTTTAGTCACTGAGATAAGCAGAATTGCTGGTGATTATTTTCAAGATAAAAAAATGGCCATGTGCTCCAGTGGCCTGAAGACTACTGATGGAGAAATCCTGGTTGATGAAGGCAGCAACATGAAACAAGGCCATTTTTATCTAACCTGGTAACTTAATTGTTGCTTTCTGATTTAGATCTCTGTAACAAGAAAAAGAAAACAGTATATATTATTGCGTACCATAAATATCCCACTTCTGAGACCCATTAACAGCTCTTGCAGGAGAGTGTAAAATGGGGTGTTAATGGACTCAAAACAGATTTGTTTCATTGAGAAAAGCCCAATGCTATAAATCACTGCTTTCTGCTCCTGTGCAGTCCCAGCTTAAAGGCTGGAAGAGAAAACTGAAAGGATTAAAGAGGACATCATTATTGAAGCTAGCCTCCTTCTGGAGCCTGTTTGAGGGAAGGGTTTATTCAAAGCCTGCCTTGGGTTCTCTCTGTTTCTGATTTGGGTAATCAGTGGCAATTCCAACTTTTGCTTTCTTTGACTTCTGTCTACTGTCTTAGCATGATGCTAGCTCGTTTGCCCTATAAGACAAACTAACAGACTTTTTCTTTCACATTCTCTTCTCCCTGTCTACCATGGTTATTTGTATACTTTTCATGGCAGCTAGGTTGAGCAGTTGATAGAGTGCTGGGTCTGGAGTCAGAAAACCTCATCTTCCTGAGTTCAGTTCTGACCTCATGCACTTACTTACTGTGTGAACCTGGTCAAGTCACTTCACCCTGTTTGCTTCAGTTTCCTCATCTGTAAAATGAGCTAGAGAAGGAAATGGCAAACCACTCCAGTATCTTTGGCAGGAAAACCCCAAATGGGCTCATGAAGAGTCAGACACAACTGAAAAAAAACCTACTGCATGATGACAGCTTCAAAAGATGTGCTTACAAAGAGGTAATGAAGTCATTTCAGGTGATGCCAGTGTAAGGATCTCTTTTCTCATTCCTCAGCAGTGGAAACACAATGAATAGGAATTAGACTATTTGTACCTGACCTATATCT
>CM053591.1:140690289-140705793 GCA_028646515.1 Pseudochirops corinnae
CCCCCCCCCCCCCCCCCCCCCCCAGTCAGCAGAGATAGTGGCAGGCTGCCATTGGGTTAGATTTCGCACCAAGACTGAGAGCCCTCCTCCTAGCCAATGGGAGAAGAGACGGGGGTGGGGGTGGGGAGGGAACTTGATTGCCTTAGGGTATAAATTCTTGTTCTGTCTTGATTGATTCTGGCCATGGAGAAGACTACTCTCTTCCTCTTATTCCTTGGAATAAAACTTCCTATTCCTTCCTCAAGATGCCTCTGATTTTTTATTTTTCTTGGGGAGGGGATTTTTGGGGTCCCCATACCCTACACAGGGTGAACACAAAGGGTTGTTGTTATGCCAAGCTTAGGGAATAGTTTGCTTGCTGCCTGGGCCTTAGCTTTGGAAAAACAGGGTGTCTCCTAATAGTAACAAGAGAGGGGTTGTCTTAGCATGAGTATCCTGGCAATCCATATAAAGTATTTTGGAAACCTTAAAGTATTCTGCAAATATCAGTCATCATCATTGAGTAAAAAATACATATGTAGCATTTGTAAGTGAAGACAGAAAAATTGGGGACAAGCCAAGAAGAAAGCAACTCACAAGGATTTAATGGAAGGAGGGTTGTGCAAAGTCATCAGCCTCATTTTCTCCTCTGGAGCCATCTAGGTCCAGTGGCAAGATATAGATGAGGATGACTGGAGATGGCAATGGGAAGTGGCTAGAAGACTGGCCTTGAAGCCAATCAGGACCTGGGTTCAAGTTGTGCCTTTGAAATATACTATCTAGGATATTCCAGGATATATTCCCTGGAAAATCACTTAACCTATCATTATTCTAGACAACCTTCTCAAGCTATAAATTGCAGGGAAAGTGCTGACCTGTACTGCTAGAGGGAATTTTTTCATCTGAAAGTTTAAACTATATTGCCTGTCCTAATTCCTTCCCTACCCATTCCCAATAGTCCTCCATTCTCATTACTTTTAGAAAGGATCCTTTTAATCTGATTCTTTTTCTTGCCCCAGGTGTTTAGAAAGTTGTATTAAACTCATTCTGAGCAATAGGACACAATTTACTATCTAAATGCCTTCACTTGTTTAGCAGGAAATCACTTAGGGGCAGAAGGGAGTCCCACTTATGTTTTGTAACCTCTGAGGACCCAGAAGCAGGAAGAATTAGTGAATCACATAAAAATAGTAGAAAGGGGGGAACCAGGATTTTTGGTTCCACTCATAAACAGTTGAATACTTTTTTTTTTCATTTATGGAAACATTCCCACAGAGAAATGCAAATGAAAGCGTTTCATATTTAAAAAAAAAACCATTTTCTGACCTCATTCAGATCAATGGGTAATCTAGAGAGGAAAGTTAAAAGACAATTATTGTTCTGCCCTTAAACAAATAAAATCCCTCTTCCTGAACTATAGTATTTCAAAATAACTGAATTAATAGAAGAAAAGCAATTGTAATTGAGAACAACATCGGAGATTTATAGGCTATGTTTATTGAGATTACATCCTTTGGAAGTTTCCTGACATTTAGGTACTTGTCTGCCTTCTGCAGTGTGTGTGTGTGTGTGTGTGTGTGTGTGTGTGTGTGTGTGTGTGTGTGTGTGTGTGTGTGTGAGAGAGAGAGAGAGAGAGACAGAGAGACAGAGAGACAGAGTCAAAACATTAGATAAAAATTCTTGAAATGTAAAATATATCTGCCTTTTGCCTTATGAGTCTGAGAGAGATGAAAATTAAAACATAAAAATTCATTGGAGATTGAATTCTGCCATGAAAAAAGGATAGTACATTCTGAAAAGTAAAGACTAAAGAACAAATTTGTACTAGACTTGACCAATGCAGGAATTTGTTTCACCGAAGTATGCATATTTATTATGTAAGTTTTGTTTCTCTCTCTTTTTCACCCTAATGTGAGGAGGGTAGGGAGGTTGTTGTTCCTTACTCTTGAAGAGGTCGGCCCATGGCTTTGGGAAGGTGATGACATGATTTGCAAGTGAATTGGATTTAAGTGAGGGAGTGCAAAGTTACCAGCTTCACTTTCTCCTCTGGAGTCGTTTCCATCCAGTGACAAGATATAGATCAGGGTGACTGGAGATGGTCCCAGATGCCGTGGGAGACCCTGACCTTTTTAAGTAAGGTCTTTCCCAGGTGAGGAGATAAAAGGGAGAGAAAATAGATACTTGCTAATTAAAATTATTTTAATTAAAAAATGATATTAGATATTTATATAAGTACCCAACTTGTTTAAGATTCATTTACAATTAAATTAATCGATTTCATTGTCAGAAACCCATCTGAGTTCCAATGACAGATAAGGGCAACACTGACGTCTCATAGCTAGAGTCCCAAATATGTGGAAGACAGAGGACTGGAAGCCAAGATTGTCATCCCTCTTCTTCAGGAGACAGATGAGAAGTAAGGATCTAAATGAGCTACTTATGAATTCCCATTGAGAATAGCAGTTTGCAGCACCTACTATATGCAGGAGCTATTCAAATCACTCAATTTTGTGAACTAATTCCTAACCAGTTGGGAGCATAGGGTTGTTTTTTTTTTTTGATCATTGAGAACCCTTGTCCCAAAGATTCCAGGGGGAAGTCTGGGGAGACTCATCTTTTTCCTCCTTACCCTTGACTCTCCATTGTCTTCCCTACCATCAAACACATACACATGTACACACAGAGATCAAAGTGGGGAACATTGATATGTAGAGATAAAGGATAGAAAAGAGACGAGTAAAGCAACTTTATATTAGTTTGTGGGGTTTTTTTTGTATTTATTCCTGAAAGTAGTATTTAAGTTTTCGAGAGACTATATTCTAGAATTAATTGTGTCTCACCTGAGGCATTCTCTTCCAGTTCTAATGATTTATGATTTATGACTTGAAGTATTTAGAAAAATATTGACCAAATACAGTAGCAATTACAATAATTTTTTAAAAATAGCAGTTTTAGCCCTCTGTTGCCAATGCTACTTTTTAAAATGGACATTGATGGTGGAGTGGATGGTATGCACTGTTTATGTTGGCATGGTAACCAGGAACTAATTTTCTGATGTCCCTGACTCTTGATTATTGCTATTTACTTGCATGAGACCCAAGACTGATTTTTTTCCCCTCAGTAGGTCAATGGCCTTTTACAGAAAAAAAAAAAGGTCCTCACTACTTTGCTTAGTGATCAAACTTACTTTCATTGTCCTTCAAACCATTGTTTAAATATATTATAAATTGTTAAATAAAACTCTGGAAACACCAAGGTCTGATCTCTATTTTTTATTTGTCAGTACTGATTTGTTCTTTAGTTTTTATTTTTCAGAGGGAACTACTTTTTTCAAGATATCAGTCAACATCTCATGCATTTTTATTTTTAAATGTTTATCTGAATTATAAGACAAAAGTAGACATTTTACATTTCAAATATTTTTGCCTGATTTTTCACTTTTCATTTCTCTCTCTCTCTTTCTCTTACTCTCTCATAGAAGGCAGACAGTGAGGGACTAGATATGAGCACTAAGATCTCTTTCAGCTCCAGATCTATGATCAGGGGATTTCTCACTTTACACACAGACACTAAGTCTTATAGAAGTTAAGTCCAAGGTCACAAGAGGGGTGGAGATAAGATTTGAACTTGAGTCTTCTGATTGCAAATCCAGGGTTCTTTCCATTACTTCCTCTAGTTCTTTTGAAGAGGTTTACCCACTAGGAGGGTTAGGGGTGCCTGAGACCCCAAAATACCAACATGCCAGGTCCTACGGAAAGAATTCCACTCCAGTCTTCTCAGCCAAAGAAAAGTAAAGTTTATTAAAAGTTCGTCTGTATTGGACACCGAGCAAGTCTGTACTAAAAAACTCTATGGTGCTCTCATGGAGCAAGTCTGTGCTAGGGAGATGGGATTCTTATATACAGAGGAATCTAAGGGTGGTCTAGAGGAGGAGTTTGGGGAGGATCTTCAGGAGGAGTTAATGAGGTCAATGCAAGGGTGGATTGATATTTTGATAGGCCCAAGGGTGGGAATCAGATGGACGATGGCAGGCCAGGCAGGGCCCAGTCACAATGAAATACTTAGGGCTTCTGCAAATGTTTCAACAAGTGGGAAGATTCAATCAGACTTAAAGGGGTTTCCCAGAGCCTGTACCTCAAAGATTCAAGGAGGACTCAAGGGGGGTCCCAGAGCCTATACCTCATCACTTTCATTTGTGTATTAGTTTTTTCTCCTCAGTTAGAATGCAACTTCATGAACGCTAGATCTTATGGCTCTTAAATTCTTTTGTATCCCTTATAATATGTTGAAATTTGACAAACACAAGGTAGCCAATCAGTAAAGACTTTTTGATCAAGTAAGTCAGTGGGTGAAAAGGCAAGGCAGAGTAGTTTGGAAGCATTTGACAATTCTATCAAGGATCTCTTTGATTTTACATAGCTGCTTTGATATTTCAGCAACAGTTCATCTTATAATGGGATTGAAGAGGTTACCCACAAAGAGGATTAGGGTTGTCTGAGACCCCAAAATACCAACATGCTGAGTCCTGCGGAAAGAATTCTACTCAATTCTTCTCAGCCAAAGAAAAGCAAAGTTTATTGCAAGTTCGCCATATTGGGTAGTATCTTAAGGAGCCTAGGTATCTGTAAGACTTGCATTGGGCAAGCAGTCCAGAATAAGTCTGTGTTAGGTCATTCTATGGTGCTCTCACACCACATGGAGGGAAGATGGGATCCTATATACAGAAAGGTTGTGGGAGGAATCTAGGGGTGGTCTAGAGGAAGAATTTGGGGAGGGTCTTCAGAAGGAGTCAGATGATGTCAGACTCTAGTAAAGAGTTTGGAGAGGGTCTTCAGGAGTCAAGATGAGGTCAGACTCCAGTAATGAGTGATTAAGGGCAGGAAGTTGCTGGAGGTTACCTGGAGACCACAGACAATGGTGGGCCAGGCCAGTTCAAGGGTGGGAACAGGAGCACTAAGGATGGGAAGTTGCTGGAGCAAAGGAGGGCTAAAGACTTGGGCAGAGCCATAACTTAAGCCCATGACCTCAGGCAAATGCCTTCCATGGGAAGATTCAAGGACAGCTCAAGGAGGTGGGTCCCAGAGCCTGTACCTCAAAGATTCAAGGAGAGCTCAAGGGGGACCCAGAGCCTGTACCTCATCAGGATGACAAAAATCACAACTTGCAAGTAAGAGGATATTTTAGCTTCATCATCACTGGAATCATCTATAGAGAATTCTACTCCTAATCATAAGAAGTTCATCATTAGAGCTCTCCAAAGTATTTCCTAAATAGTAGCATGTAAGTTTCCAACTTTAATGTGTTTTAATTAAAATAGATTTTTAAGAAAAAATCATCAAATATGAGGTGATTAATACTTGTGATGTATAATTAGTTCTAGAAATTCTAATTGTACTTACCAAGTATTAAAAATGGAACCAGAAATAATTTGCATTAATATAGAAGAGAGGGATAAAGTTTGCTTGACCTCAATCCAGTTTTGTTTTTGTTTTTCTTCCTTGAATGTTTCATATTCATTTAGATTGCTTCATAGAATATTCTTATGTGAATTTGGCTCTTTTCCAAATAATTTCCAAAAAATTCACTCTTTTAAAATGGCTAATGTAGAGCTTACATTTTCCTTGACTTGTTCTATCTGACAATCTCTTAACCCTACTAAAAGTTCAGTAATTCTCTAATTCACTGTTTTCCAGTGCAGCCTCTTTGGTGTGGCTGCAAGAGGTCTTGATGTTTGGTGTTTTTGCATTCTTCTTCTTTGCCAGATTTTTATCAGAGTGGTATGGAGATAAGACCCTAGTGAGAGGGGAAGAAGCATAAACTTTAGTGTGTAAAAAATGTAGGGAAGGGAGTGAATGTAAGGTAAGCTGAGTGAGAGGCAGGAGCAGGAATGGGAGGAGGAGGGAGGACAGGTGTCTCCCCTTCTTTCATTAGAATTTATCTTGTCATGGTTATATTCTTAAGGGTGTTGTAGACTGGAAACTGGCAGGAAGTATTTCTTAAAATTTCAGGGATATGGGTGCATGTGTTTCATAGATAGCTATGTGTTGAGTAGTACAAAGATTCTATGAGTTGGGATGGATGAAATGACGAAGCAAGAAAATAAAAACGTAGCATATGCCTTCAACAAGCTGATGATTGGTTAGTGGGAAGAATGTTTGAATTTGGAGTCCAAAGAGCTTTTTTTTTGTAAAATAACTTGATGTGTGGAATATAATTTGAGTGATTTCCAAAATTTTCTAACTTTGGAATAAACATCTGATTTCTTTGCTGTTCCTCCAACAAGACACTCTATCTCCAACCCAGGACTCTTTGGTATGGGTACCCTAAGTTTCAAGCTGGGCTGCTGGGTATCCCTAAAGGAACCTGATTGTTAAGAACAGTTTGATGACTGAATGGAGAATGAATTGGGGTGTGGAGAGGTGGGGTAGAGAGGGTAGAGGTGGGCAGGCCATTAGAATAGTTCAGACAGGAATTGGTAAGGGCCTGAATCAGGGTGGTGGCAGTGTCAGAAGTAAAAAATATGATTCTCTGAGAGATGTTTCAAAGATAGAATTAATAGTATTTTGCAAGAGGTTAGATATGGAAGGATGAGAGAGTGAGAATGATGCCATCTAGATTGCCAGCCTTGGTGACTAGGAGAATAATAGTGCCCTTTACAGTAATAAGGAAGCTAGGAAGAGAGCAAGATTTTGGGGAAAAGATTATGAGTTCAATTTGGGACATGTTGAGTTTAAGAAGTCTTTGGGATATGAAGTACCGAGTTATCTGAAAGGCAGTTGACATATTTTGAACAAAAGTACATTTGAGAATGGTCAGCATAGAGATGATAATTAAATCCATGGGAGCTGATGAGATTACCAAATCAACTAGTATAGAGGGAAGAGGAAAGGATCCAAGCCAGATTCCTGGGCCATACTAGCAGTAAGGGGCCTTGATGAAGATCCTGCAAAGGAGACTGAGATTTTTCTGATTCCGTGGCCTATGTCCTCCCTCTCAGTCACAGTGCTTCATCAGAAACTGCAGAGATCAAGAAAGATAAAGTTTGAGAAAAGGCTATTACTTTTGGCAATTAAGAGATCATTGGTAACTTTGGAGAGAGAGAGAGAGAGAGAGAGAGAGAGAGAGAGAGAGAGAGAGAGAGAGAGAGAGAGAGAGCAGTTATCCAATGAGTTTATTTTTATGTCTTAGACATAACAGCAGGTGCTTCATACACATTAGCTGAATTGAATTTGTTGAATTAGGAGGCTGAATTGATTTCAAAGGAACCAGAGCAGAGAAAGTTAGGGAAAATTAGAATTGGATTCTCATTAAAGCATTGAAATAAAATATTTTTAAAAAGGAAACTTTTTGGTGGAATATTAGAGGGAGAAGTGTTGAACAGAAGAAATAAATAAAAAAAACACTTGTCTATATGAAGTCTAGTCTTTACTAACTGAAATAGATGATGAAGAAAATTATACCTGGGGTTAAACAAAACACTCCTCCAGCTCATGCATCAGCAGGTAGTTTCCCAGGGGCCAAAAGAGGCTGAAGGCCCATTGTTAATTTACTCTTCACTCAGCCCTTGATTATGGCATTGACATAGCCAAGGGGACACAATTTGGGCATGAATCATAAAGCACCTGGAAATGGTTATTATGACATGATTAGATTTTGTCTGCTGCTCCAAGTATTATTAAGAACACTCCAGGGAGCTTCCAAGAGAGAATGTGCCAAAGGGCTTTGGAGCAAATCAGCCAGGGAGGTTTCATCCCTGTTCTTTAGTCCTCTTTCACAAAAGACTAAGCTTAGCAGGATGAGGGGGCTTGCTGTTTACTTATTCATGTGGTAATGACTTATTGAGAGCTCCTTTCTGCTACTTCTCCATGCATCTAATGCCTCTTATTTAGGAGATCAGGTACTCAAGCCAGAGGAAAATCTTGACTGATTTCTCCACTGGAAAGCTACACCTTGGAGCTGTCACCTGTTCTGGGTTCTGTCATCTCTGAGCATGCAGTACATAGAGTGTTGGATGTGAAGTCAAGGAGACCTGAGTTCAGCTAGGTGGAGTCAAGAAGATCTGAGTGCAAATATGACCTTACCCATTAGTTGTGTGGCCCTGAGCAAGTCACTTAACTCCTGCTTGCCTCATGTCCAACTTTTCATTACCTCATGGACCATACTGTCCATGGGGTTTTCTTGGCAAAGATACTGAAGTGCCATTTTCTTCTTCAGTGGATTAAGACAAAGAAAAGTTAAATGACTTGCCCAGGGTCACACAGCTAGTAAGTGTCTGGGGCTAGATTTGAACTTAGGTCTTCCTAACTTCAGGCCCAGTGCTATATCCACTGTACTATCTAGCTGTCCCTTACACCATATAGGTATGACCTAAATAACATTCCTTGTGAATATGAAGTGGAAGAGATGAAAAAGATTTAAGAAATTAGATCTGGTAGATAGAGTGCCTGAAAAACTGTGGACAGAGGTTTTAAACATTGTATAGGAGGCAGCAACATAAAACATCCCAAAGAAAAAGAAGAACCAGAAAGCAAAATGGCTGTCTGAGGAGGTTTTGTAAAGAGCTGAAGAAAGAAGGAAAAGGAAAGATAATGGAGAAAGGGAAAGATAAGCCTAACTGAATGCAGAATTCCAGAGAATAGCAAGATAAAGTTTTCTTAAATGAGCAAGGCAGAGAAATAGAAGAAAACAATAGAATGGGAAAGATGAGATCTCTTTGAGAAAAATTAGAGATATCAAGGGAATGTTTTATGCAAAAATTGGCATGACAAAAGAGAAAAATGGTAGGGACATAATAGAAATAGAAGAGATTAAGAAGCAGTGAAAAAATATGCAGAAGAACCATATAGGAAAGATCATAACATCACCAGTAATCATGATGGTGTAGTTGCTGATCTAGAGCCATACATCCTAGAGAATGAAGTCAAGTGGACCTTGGGAAGCAATACGCAGCCTACAAAGATTTTTCAGTGTGCTGTCCAGATTTTTCATTGCTTTCCTTCTGACCTCATTTCTTACCTGTCCTAATCACTGAATGGGCATTGCCTCAGTCAAACTGAGACCTGGGAAAGACCTTAGTTTAAAAAGGCCATGGTCTCCCACTGCATCTGAGACCATCTCTAGTCATCCTGATTTATATCTGAACACTGGACCCAGATGGCTCTGGAGAAGAAAGTGAGGCTAGTGACTTTGCACAGCCCTCCCTCGCTTTACTCCAATTTACTTGCAAGTTGTGACATCACCTTCCTGATGTCATGATCCTCCTTGAGAATAAAGGACAAATAGCAACTTTCCTTCCAAAGAGCAAGTGTCTTTTAATTTCATGGCTGCAGTCAATGCCTTACCATGGTCTTTGAGCCCAAGAGAACAAAATCTAACATTGCTTCCCTTTCTTCCATGATTTCTAGGTTTCTCTTTGCAATTTTACTTCTTGTTATGGTTTCTTAATATTGACTACTTATCAACTTACTATACTGACTAGAAGAAGTGGGGGATGGTTGGGGAACCAGAACAAGATACAATTTTAACACAAATAGGAAGGGAGGAATTGTGCTATCTGATAGCTTCCTACTTTGACTAGTTATTGTTGCTAACCAGGAGCTAAGAGTGCAAGTGTTACCAGAAAGTAACAAATTTTAAAATTGCACAGTTTAAAAGATGACTTAAGATATTTGCACCTGCTATATTTCGCTGCACTTGGCCAAAGCTCTTATTGCCTTACCTTGGTCATGGTTTTGCTTATAACTCTCATCAGTTTGTGTTATAATGTTTTTCTTTCATTTTCAGGGAAAGTAAGGATTGCTTTCCCAAGTTTATATATGCCTCATTTATTTTTGCATGTGACATGGGGAATTACTCCATAGTTAAGGATTTTATTGTTTTTATTCCCTCCTCCAGTGAAAATTATTTTTGTTTCCAATTAGGAAAATGTGAGCCCAGGTGACTCTCTTGTGGCTAAGTCTACACAAACAAACATATTTGGGGAAGTGTGGGACAGATGTGGTTTGATTTGAACCAGTGGGTTTTTTTAAAAAATGAATTAGTTGAATTCAACTTTTATTTTAAAAAATAAACTATTACTTGACTATATTCAACCTTTAAAAATTGTGTGTGTGTGTGTGTGTGTGTGGACTTAGAGCACAAGGTGATTGAAAACTGTCTAAGGAATGAAAATATGTCAGAATGGATAAGATCCTGGATTGGAGTAAGGAAGATCTGAATTCAAATCTTACCTCAGACACATGATGGCTATATGTCAGTAGGCAAGTCACTCCCCTTCTCAGTATCCTCATCTATAGAATGAAAGTCTTAAACTCAGTGGTCTTTAAAGTCCCTTCTAAATCTATGATTCAATTAATATGAAAGGAAATCTTGATTAACAATATTAATTATTCTGTATTCCATAGCTCTTTCTAGGCATGTATATCTACACAATAGATGCAATAGTATATAATACATATGTGTGCATGTACACACATATATGTGTATATATGTGTATGTATTTGCCTGTGAGTATATATGTATATATACTCTCTCTCTCTCTCTACATATTTTATGTATCAATCAAAAAGTATTTATTAAAGGACTATGTGCCAGGCACAGTGCTAAGTACTGGGGATGGAAAGTAAATGAGACTGTCCCTACCCTCAAGAAACTTATATTCTAAGAGGGGAGAAACATGTGCATACTGTGATATGTATAAAATCCATCAGTAATTTATTTGTATCCAGATGTTTTGCAAAGCTTTTTTTCAGAACAATCCTGTGAGTTAAGTATTACAAAGTATCTTCATTTTCTAGATAAGGAAAATTGAAATGTAGTCCAAGTACTAATGCCATCCAATTTGAGGGTGACAGATGACATTGTTTTTCATTTGAACTATTTTCTGACGAGAAAATATGCTAAATACTCTTCTATAGTTTTCTAGAGTTTTATTTCTGATTACTGTTTTTTTTCCCAACAATAACAATTAATTTTCTCTCCTGTAATTATAATCTTTTAAAAATCATTAACTTGTATAGCTTCAGTCTAGAATTGTAAGAAAATATACTTATCCTATTTAGCATTTTAATTTTGACTGGAATTAAAACATCTAGGAAGGTGGAAATAGATTTTTCTGTAATCTATTAGTAGATAATAGAAGTGATGATTTGAAGAGCCATCAGCTTCATGAGAAGTAGAAAGTACTCTAAATAAACCTCTACTTCCAACACTACCCCTTACTCTGCACCATGTGTTGTAGTAGGGTTATACTTCCATGGAAAAGGACATCAGGGATTCTGCCATCTTCTGCTCAGAGCCTGGTTTCTGTTGGCACAAGGAAATGGTGAGGAAGAAGAGTTAGGATTAGGAGACAGAGAAATTTGCCTACAGTGGAGGTAGAGACCCCATAGTGCACCAGTGAAAGATGAACAGAGGAGGAAGGGAGGTAAGTTTGTAGGGGTAGGGGGATTGCTATTAGGTCTGGATGGAAACAGAACAAGATGACAAAAGCCAAAGAGAAGAATACCTATCTGAAGATCAATTGGGAACCCTGGAGTGAGAGGACATTCCTTGTAGATCAGAATGTGATAAAGAGGAATATATTATGTTCACTGAGGGAAAGCATATGTAAATAAACAAACACTAAGTCAGGGCATTAACTAGTACGGATGAATGGAGATACACACCTTTCTAGAGAAGGCTTACACTTTGATTGACCAACGTCTATTCCCAGGAGACTTTTTAGGGGACTGTCATCCTCTCCCTGAACTGCTGTACCCTTGCTGGGAGAGTTCTCTTTGGGGCCACACTAATCTCTTTTCCTGCCTCCCCCACATACCTTCTCCCTCTCCAAAAACAGAAAAATAAATGTCCCAGTTTTAGTTTTGCCCAGTTTGAGTTCTTATACAGATAGAGATACACATACATACCCAGCTATACAGAATTCAGGCCCCATCCCAGTGTCCTAAATGCTTATGTACAAAATCCCACATTTAACAATAGCTAGCATTGTACAGGACTTTAAGGTTTGCAAAGTATTTTATGTACATTAACTCCTTTAAGCCTTACAGCAATGCTATGTTAGGTGCTAATATTTTCCCCATTTAACATATGAAGAAACTGAGACTGAGGAAGTTTAAGTGATTTGCCTAGGTTGAAGATAGGTAATTTCTGCAAATCTTTTCCCTTGTGTGTGGGGTGAAAAATCCCATTCAAAATTTAATCAAGAACATGGAGGTTTCTCAGGATAGGATGGTCCTCTCCATGACTGATCAGGGAGAGGAGGTGTGTTACAGAAGATGGAACAAGAACTTATACCCTAATGCAGTCAAGTCCCCTCTCACTGCTGTCCCTTCTCCCATTGGCTGGGAGACAGGCTTACAATTTGAATGTGAAATTTCCTCCTATGATAAGGAGTGAAGAAACCTGCCACTGTCCCCTATTGGCTGGGAGGCAGGCAGGGAACCAGGATATTGTTCATGTCTTTATTTAACAAAGGCTATGAAATGGACACCGAATAGGAAGAAACAGAGACAGCCAATTGAACGAATTAAGGAGCATTTATTAGCTGGCCGGCGACAATCCCGGAGTCTAGCCCTGGGATCTGCCCTGAGCGGCGGTGTAAGCAGAGTATTTAAAGGCAAAAACCACAAACATATCAGGAAACCACAAACATATCAGGAAGAAAAAAATCAGTGTACAGACTTGCATAAACATCCTGCACCTGGTGTTTTGCTAGGGGCCCCAGGTCCTTCCTGTTCCTTTTGTGGGGGCGTGGTTTCTTGGAACTTGGGCCAAGTTGGCCCCTTCACTTCACTCCCCCGTTCTAGGTCATATGGAGGATTTGTCCTCCGTGGTCAATGACAAGTAGGACAGGTGGAGAGCGAATAGTTTGGTTGCATCCAACCGAGCTCAGCCGCCTGACAAGACAGGGACCCACAGTTAGACCTAGAAGTAGGAACAATAGGGGACCAGAGATGGCTGAGAGGAGTGTGGTAAGCCATGGGGACCACTCAAAAGGGATTGATACCAACAGGCAGATGAATGCCTAGCGGCGTCCCTTTTCATCCAGCCGTTTGTGTAGTGCAGCCAAGGATTCCCTTAATGACCCTGGATCGGTTGGCATAAAAACAGCAAGTTTCGCCAAGTGCCATGCACAGGCCCCCCTGTTTTAGGAACAGGAGGTCCAGTCCATGATGGTTCTGTAATACTACCTCTGCCAAAGAATCCAGGGAGGTCTCTAAGTATGACACCATTCCTTGCAGGGAGCGGAGATTGGTGTCAACTTGGGCACTGAGAGACTGGAAAATAGCATCCCCTTTAACTAGAGCCGAGAATCCCACTGCCTGTTCCCTGCCTTGTAGCCTCTGGGAGGCCACAACATAGCTGACGAGAGTAACATCACTGGAGCCCTCAGACTCCAGGGGAATGGGGTGGACCGGGAAATGCTCCAGAATGTCAAAGACCGTCAGGAACCAGAGGCACTGCACCCAGCAGTGACCATCCTCATTCAGGGACAGACGAAGGTGCTTGGCCCTGCCCTGGAAGTTGAACGTGAGGACATATTCTCCCCTCCACATCTTGCTTTGACGTACCAGGAAGACACCATGGCTGCCAGCACCCCCTGCCAACACTAGCTGGGCAGCTTTGAGGTGGGAGAGGGTCCCATGGAACCAAGGGTACTTTGAAAGGGGATGGTCCCCATCACCTCCATCTGACATCCCCTGGAACAGGAACGAACCTGTGGTGTCTGGAGTGTCCGGAGGGGGGCAGGGAGGAGTAGGGGGTAAGGGGTGAATTTCCCTACTCCTATGTCAGAATCATGGAGAGGCAAAGGAGAATCAAGTGGGGACTCTCAGAGCAGTCCTTAGTGAAAGAGGGGTGAGGTAGAAGATGAGTAAATGCTGGCTCTTAGGGGGAGACTGGTAGAAGGACTGTTTGCCTGCACCTCAGCCTTTCCAGTACAGATTGACAGACTCTCCTACACAACATAGGGGAAAGAGGTAGGGTACAGGGGTCCTTGGGCCAACTCAGTGCATAGTGACCCAAGGAAAATGCAGGGTGAAGGGGTGCTCAGTTACTGCTTCCTTCCCAAAGACCAAGGCTTTAGGCAGCAGTATTGGCAGTGGCCCTCATAGACCAAGACATCACAGCCAGGAGAATGCTGGCCCTGATGCCAGCTGTCAGGCCAACCAGGGCACAGGCGGTAGGCTTCTAGGTTGCAGATGAGCTCTATCACCTCATCCACAGTGGTGAGTCGTAATGGGTAGGCAGAATAGAGCTCATGGGTGGGTGGCACTGGGACATCGCATACCACTACACGTAAGTACAGGCCTGGTTGGATATGGATGACTGCAGCAGCCACAGAAGACAAGATGGATTGCTGGATGAGGCAGAGATCTGGTCCCCTTGTTGGCAGCACTTCCCAGGGGGCTGGCAAGGGCAGTTCATTCAGTTCCATTAGGAACTCCTGTAGGATACTGTCCAGGGTTCCAAAGAGTCCTGCTGCTGTTGGAGCTGCCTTGTCCAGACTATAGATCTCCATGATCACAGGGGTGTTTGTAACTTCCTCTTCTTCCAAGCCTTCCTCTTTCACAGACTGCTGTAGATGGTCCCTATCAAATTCCTTGCTGGGCAGGTCAGGAAGGAAGCTAACAGGGGGCGGTAAGGTAGCTTCAGGAGCCTGGGACTCAAAGTTCTTTACCTCTTGCTTCAGCTGATGAGATGCATTGAACATCTCAAGCACTGGAGAGTCATACTCCTTTTGGACATTGTGGTGGGGGTCAGGGGGAGGAGACGCCTCTGGCTTAGCACTGGGCTCAAGCACTGGAACGCTCTCATCCCATGGCAGCATGACCAAGTTGGTCTCCTGCGGCTGCATACAGTCAGTACCCAACTCCTCCTTCAGCACAGGTTGCCACTTCTGCCTAGGCCTCCTGCTGTGCACTTCAGTTACCAGCCTCTGGCCCTGGCGGCCCCTCGACTTGGCCCAGCCTGGATGGAAGGGCCGGTTACCAAAGGTGGCCTTCCTTAGGTGAGGCAGCTGGCACTGTGCTGGTCTCTCCTCGGGGGAGCTGTCCCTCAAGGCTGGCAGCAGTCACTTAACAGCAACAGTTAAGCACCGTTTCCAGCAACACTTTTGACGTTTCTTGTTGGAGCCCCCAAACTTGGGCTTGTCTAGGCAGAAGTCACACTACCCACAGTCCAGAAGGCACAGGCAGGCTGCACACATAACCGCACCTGCAGCTGTGGCGCGGCCACCGGGAGCGGTGATCCATGGTGACCACTGGGCTGCCCGTCCCCGCCGGGGGAGGGGGAGCTGGTGGGGGGTAAGTTGTCCCCACTGGGGGCCCTTCTTCAATAGGGACTTGGGGGGGGCAACTCTGGGGGCAGTAGTTCCATTGAATCAAAATGGGAAGCAGCAATAGAAGCAGGGCTGGAGGAGACAGAAGCCAAGGGATGATCAGAGAGGCCCCCATATGCCCCCGAGACAGATGCTCGTTGCTTTCACTAGGTCCCAAGGGCAGCTCCTGGCTGGGCAGACTC
>CM053591.1:140706293-140737745 GCA_028646515.1 Pseudochirops corinnae
AGTCATAGTTCAGGGCCTGCAAAGAGTGCTTGTGGTTGCTCACAAACCAGCGCACATTACAGGATACTAGTAAACACACTTCTCCCTAGATCATACCACCTTGGAAGAGCCAAAAACTTACATGTCCCCAGAATTACCTTTGAAAACAGTAGTACAGAAAACCTGAAGCTAAGGGACCACTCAGGAAAAAGAGCCCCACTTTAGGATAGAGTTTAAAGTCAAGAAAAAGGCTCAAAAATGAGCAAATGGAAAAAAGTCTGACCACAGAAAGTTACTATGATGACACGGAAGGTAAACACACACACTCAGAAAGAGACAACAGAGTCAAAATTTCTGCATCCAAAGTCCCAAAGAAAAAGTATAAATTGATCTCAGGAAGAGGTTAAAAAATATTTTAAAGATAAAGTAAAAGAGGTAAAGGAAAAAATGGGAAGAGAAATAAAAATAATGCAAGAAAATAATGAAAAAAGAGTCAACAAATTGGTAAAGGAGACACAAAAAAAAAATCCTTAAAAATCAGAATAGGTCAAATGGTAAGAAGAGGGACAAAAATCCAAGGAAGAGAAGAATTCCTTGAAAAACAGAATTGACTAAATGGAAAAAGATATACAAAAATTCATTGAAGAAAAGAATTCCTTAAAAAGTAGAATTGGACAAATGGAAAAGGGGTACAAAAGCTCATTGAAGAAAATAATTCCTTAAAAGTTAGAAGTGGGCAAGTTGAAGCTAATGACTTTATGAAACATTAAGAAATAATCAAACAAAATCAAAAGAATGAAAAAATGGAAGAAAATGTGAAATATCTTATTGGAAAAACCTGGAAACTAGATCCAGGAGAGATAATTTAAGAATTGGACTACCTGAAAGTCATGGTCAAAAAAGAGCCAAGACATCATCTTTCAAAAAATTATCAAGAAAACCTGTCCTGATATTCTAGAACCAGAGGTTAAAATATAAATTGAAAGAATCCACCAATTATTAGCTCCTGAAAGAGATCCCAACATGAAAACTCCCAAGAATATTATTGCCAAGTTCCAGACCTCCCAGATCAAGGAGAAAATAGTGCAACCAGCCAAAAAGAAACAATTCAAATGTTGTGGAGCCACAGTCAGAATAACACAAGATTTAGCAGCTTCTATATTAAAGAATCAGAGGGCTTGGAATATAATATTCTGGATGGCAAAAGAGCTAGGATTACAACTAAGAATCACTTACCCAGAAAAATTTAATATAATCCTTTAGAGGAAAAATGGATATTCAATGAAATAGAGGGTTTTCAAGCATTCCTGATGAAAAGACCAGAGCTGAATAGCATTTTTTTTACTTTCAAATACAAAATTCAAAAGAAGCACAAAAAGGTAAACAGGAAAGAGAAATTATCAGGAATTTGATAAGGTTAAACTATTTCTATTTCTACCAGGGAAAATAATATTTATAACTCCTAAAAACTTTTCTCATTATTAGGGTAGTTAGAAGGAGTATACGTAGATGGAAAGGAGAGGTGTGAGTTGAATGTGTTGGTCTGATTGTCTGAAAAATAAAATTAAGGGATGCGAAAGAAGAATGCACTGGGATAAGGGGAAAGGGAGAGACAGAATGGGATAAATTTTCTGACATAGAAGAGCCCTTAAAGATATTTTACAGTGGAGGGGGAAATGGGGAAAGTGTAGAGAGGAGCACATGAACTTTACTCTCATTGGAAATGGCTCAAAGTAGAAATAATATACACACTCAGTTGGGTATAAATATCAATCTTACAATACAGAATGTCAAAATTGTTTTTACATGTAATTGGGGAAAAATAAAATGCTAAATAAGATTTAAACAAGCATAGATGAAGAAAGTGTTTTCTCTAACTTACCAAGCACTTTGATTTTAAGTTTTAAATTTTAAAACAGTGACAACATATTTCAGACTAAAATAATATTTTCTGAAGGACCGTCAAGTAAAAATATGAGGATGTGTCCATTATGTGATAGTTCAAACAATAATGTAAATTAATGTTTCTGTACTGCAGATCCATAGAAATTTGAATTCACATTTTATTTTTTTGGAAATCTGAACTAGTTAACTCTATTGTTAAAACATAAATTTAATGAAGTGACAGTCACCCTTTAAATCGCTGTGTGAGTCAGTTATATACTGAAAGCTATATATTTCATGACCATTGGCAGCATAATCAAACTTATTTTTACTCAAGAATGCAAATCACAGGTTAATAGGGTACAAATAAGTCAATATGGGAGTCACTGTGGTAAAGGAGAAAGAAATTTAATCTGAAATCCTATAACCATCATCAAGTGCCCCCTTACCAGCTATATAACCTTGCCTTGAATAATATTTATGCCACCTTACATCACAGTGTTGTTGCAAGACTCAGTTGAAAAACTGAATGAGAAGTATTCTACAAATATGGGCTATTATTATAACTCATCCTAACCAATGAACAAAATTAATGAAGGTACATTTCCCATTAATAACAGATCATCTTTACATTCCAAAAACATGATGTTACTTTTAAAAATATACCTTAATAATTCTAACTCAACTTTCCTCATTCCATAAATGCATGCACTTCAGAGATGTTTCAAACTGTCCCATAGACTAGAGAGTAGGAGAAGTACTGACTGCCTACATGGTGACCTAGTAAATAGAGTTCCAATTTTCATAAAAAGGAGCAAAAGAAATATTCTCCTATAAAGCCTGGTGGAATTAACAATGATTTCTAGGAAAATTTTGGGACATTTCACTTAAGGCTGAGTTTGTGACCACTTAGAAAGAGTAATGGTAATCACCCGCAGTAAGTCATGAAAAATATCTCATATTAATGTAGTGCTCCCTCCTCCTTATTCTCCCATCAAGATTCTGGATATAATGATTACTATGGAAATGTGTTTTGCATGACTGTACATGTATAACCTATATCACATCACTTACCTTCTCAATGAGGGAAGAGAAGAGGGAAGATGGGAGAGAATTTAGAGTTCAAATTTTTTTAAATAAATGTTAAAATTGTTTTCACACATCATTAGAAAAAATGTTAAATATTCTAGAGATAACGTTGATGGGTTTCTACCACTATTGTTCATGAGCCCCCACCCATGTATTCCTAGCATTATCAACCAATAATCTCAGTAAGCTTTTAGGAGAAGCATATACTAAAATTATACACTAAGAGCACTTAGTACAAATAACAATCCCTTCAAACATCTGGGGCATACACTCCTACAAATGGACAGTGTCTGTGGTCAGGGGTAGTGAGAACAAACCTAAAGTACAATGATGGCAAGACAAATTAATAGAGTACACATATAGCAAGTGGTTCATGATATTTTTTGGCCCCAAACAAATCTTAATTAGGATCAATGAACAAAAATTGGAAAAGATATGTTTAAACTTAATTTAAAGAAAAATTTCCAGCCACTAGGGCTATTTAAAAAAAAAATGAAATGAACTTCCTTGAAGGGTGATAGTTTTCCACTCATTGGAGATCTCTAAGCGAAGGTTACTTGACCACTTATGGATAGGGAGTCTTGGTCAGATATAATTTGAACTAGAAAGCCTCTGAAATGCCTTTCAGTCCTGAGATTCTGTGAAAAATTTCTGAGATGATAATGTCAAGCTCCATTAGAAAGAGATTCACCACCCATTTCCTTTCAATTAAATATTTACAATTGTACTAGAGAGGATTTGGTTTCTTCTTCCTCTCCATCCTCCTGCTCCACACCAGTTTAGTTGAAAATTGCAGAGCATGAGAAGCAGATCATAGAGGAAATGAGGTATTAAAACACCAATAAAATAAAAAGATATGTCTCCCTACATAATCTTTTACAAACTGCAAAAAAGTTTTGCTGATTGAATTGGAAGGGAATCTTGGCACTGGTTAGCAAAAAAGAAAATTGGCTACTCTGCTAACAGAGTTTTTGAAAGCTGCCAGGCATGGAAGAAATTAAGGTTCAATCAAGGTAGGGATTAGCTTTTGGGGGCATGATTTCTGCTCCTTTATAGGACAATGTGCTCAAGTTTGCCAAGGAGGAGGAAGAGATCAGGGGATTTTTCTCCTTTCCTACTCCCAGTAGACATATTTTCACAGCAACCATCAAGAAGCAAAGAGAAACAGACACAGGAAAAAGTTTCAAGGAATGTAACCTCTGGCAGTAGAGAATAGAGTTGAATATGAATACAAGAGGAAATTAGCCCTGGCACTCAAGAGCTATAGAGAGGAGGACACCCTGGGAGCCCAAAGAAGTGATCTGCTGAGCAGAGGTACTACCCAAGAGAGAAATCTGTGTAGGACTCTGTAAAAAGAAAAAGAACACTGGAGCCCTAAAAAACTGGAAATGTGTGGGGCGGCTAAGTGCCACAGAGAATACAGTACTGGCCCTGAAGTCAGGAGAACCTGAGTTCAATTCCGGCCTCACACCCTTAACACACTTACTAGCCACGTGACCTTGGGCAAGTCACTTAATCCCAATTGCCCTGCCCTCTCCCCTCCAAAAAGCAAAAAAAAACCCAAAAAACTGGATATGTGAGCAGTCTTGGCCACATGTGTTCCCTACATGTGTGCTTCACTACCCAGTAATGCCTGCCTAAGTTTGTGCCTACTCTTCTCATAGGTGATATGTTAATTTGTAGGAGAAATTGCTACATTTATGCAAAGAAAGGCATTTGTAGCTACACCATCAAAGTAAATGTCTACTGATTGACGGACTATTAAAGGAAAGCTCATCTGTGGTGGTGCAAAGGTTAAAAGTTTTAGGAACATGGATTCACAGAGTACCCCTTAAACCTGAGAATAGCCACACTCTGGGGGACCCCAACCTGCAAATCTATAATTGCCAAATTGAGGAGATAGCCCAGATGCTACACAACCCTCTACAGATCATACAGGCTGTCAAAATTTTGATTAATGGGTCCATTGACCTTATGGTTAAAGAGGTAGAGGAAAACTTGGGAAAAAAACCATCTCTGCTTACTAGTTTTGTTTTTTTTTCATGATACAGTCTTCTTAATGTTAGTGACCTCTCTGAGAATACTTTCCATCTAACCTTGTATATATCTTTGTACGTACATAGCTGTTTGCACAGTGTGTACTCTGTTAGAATGTGAGCTGGAGAAAGGGAAAGAGGGTGCTTCAAGTGTTTTTGCTATGCTTTGTGTCCCCAGCACTTAGTATCTGTTTAATAAATGCTTCTTATCCACTTGCTTCACATTGAACTGCCCTAAGACATATTTTTTTGTGATCAAATAACATGTTGTTGCAGAAGTACCAAGTTTCAAAAACTTTGAAGTAACTGTTCATTGGAGTAATTCAAGTGCAAAAATCCCAGACTCTGGATATCCTATTATATGAATGTACTCTGTTCATTTTACACAAAGGCCTTAAATTTAACCATCTTCTTGGCACCCATTAATCTCTGTCTAATGTGTTGTATGTGTGTGTATATATATGTGTGTGTGCATGCGTTTTGAGGTTATCTGTAACTGCAAAAAAAAAAATTAGTCACTAACACTCAATAATGCTCGAAAATTCTAATTATGTTTAAAAACCTTTTCCTTCATTTCTTGTTTTGTTTAGCTCAAAAGCAATTTCTCACACTAGCAAATCCGAGTGTATGACACAGTAAGATGTCTAACTCTGATTTTTATTTTGTTTCTAATTCTCTTTATTCCTATGACTGAAACTAGGCAAAGGGGAAGTTTTAATTGGCTGAGTCACAAAAGCTACAAGGAAGCTACACATTTTTTTCTGGTGTTGAGAGAAATGGAACATCATAAGAACTGTTTGTGCTGATGATCTTCAAATCATGCATAAATGCAGATTTCTGTCTTTTGTAATCCCTACTTTGCTTTCCAGGGAAGATAAATCTACCACAGCACTTTCGGTTTCTCAGCTTTCACTCTGTTCTGTTTCCTATTGGGAAAACAAAGCAGAGAGCTAGCAATTAATTACCATTCCCCAAGGGATTAACTAGGCAATATATCTCCAGAAATAGGTGTCCACTTTGTCTCTTGAACATTTGAAATTAAAAGACTACAATAAAGCTAGTATGATCAAAGTTATCCCTCTTCATTAGATGAACTGGGTATTGAATTTGGAGATCCCAAAACTAACTTTGCTTTTCTCAAAGACAAGTTAGGGTTCCCCTCCTAAAAAAATTTTTTTTAAAACATAGTCCAAGAAATATTCCAGAATGAATAGTGTAGTGGCTTGTTTAATTCAAAAGGTTTTGAAAAGTCTGCTATCCAGTCTCCTTACATAGATCTGATAAACTGTAGTTTCCAAGATTTACCACATTCCTTGGGCCAAAGAAGAGTTCGGGAGTGTGTGAGGAAAGGGACTAACCTGTTTGTACCTTTTGACTTCATAATCCTTCTACTGAGCATATAACCAAAGTGAGTTAGAGACCAAAAGACATCATTAAATGAACAGGAATGTATTAAATACTTACTATATGCCAGGAAGCACTGTACTATGTGCTGGGGACATAGGGACAAAGCAGAAAATAAGTGCTACTCACAAGAAATTTACATTCTAATGGAGCAGACAAATACATATGTGCAGCATTTTTTGCTGTTGAGTTGATTCAGTCATATCCAATCCATGTCCCCATTTGGGTTTTTTCAGAAGTATTAGAGTAATTTGTCCTTTTCTTCTCCACCTAATTTTACAGATGAGGAAAATGAGGCAAAAAGGTTAAGTGACTTGCTCAGGGTCACACAGCGGGTAAGTGTAAGGCAGATTTGAACTCAAGAAGATGAGTCTTCCTGACTTGAGGCCCTGTATTCTATCTACTACACATGTACATTATGGGCAAAAAAAAAAGTCTCTGAAAAAATGAAAGTTTACATTATTCACTGATTCTACCCCATATTTTAATGTCTCGGGAAGGTCTGAGTTCAAATTTAGCCTCAGACATTTACTAGCTGTGTGGCCTTTTGCCAATCATTTAACTGTATTTCCAACAATTCCTCATCTGTAAAATTAGTTGGAGAAGAAAATAGCAAATAATTTTTTTTTAAGGTATGAGACAATTTTTCTCCCAAAGCCTATTAACCATTTTATAGTTTGTCTAAAGCAGTAGTTAATCTTTTTTATGTTATAAATCCCTCTGACAGTCAGGTGAAGCCTATGATGTTTTTTAAATGCATACAATAAAAACTTGTGATTGCAAAAGCAACCAGTTCTATTGAAATACAGTTATCATTTTTTTTTTTAATGCATGGACTCCAGGTTAAGAATCTCTGGAAAATATAGCATTAGATAAAAGCTTCTATTGATATGTTAGCTAACCATGACCACAAGCTAAAAGAAAAAAAAGAAAATTGTTATTATGTGAACTGTATAGATAATCTAGACATCAACATCTCCTTTCAGGTACCATACCTAGATTTAGAGTTAGAACACACATGTTTATTTAGGCCAAACTCTTCATTGTATAGGTAAGGAAAATGAGTCTTTAGAAGGTAAGTGATTTGCTTAGGATCACACAAGTAGTAATCATAAGAAATGAGATTTGAATCGTCTTGCTCTGATCCCAGAGCCAATGCCTTTCCAAGCTACCTGGTTGGAATTATTAAAGGTGTGGATTTCCGAGGACAGAAGTAGAGTATATGTTCCAAATTCTCATGCTTTTTCTGTTTTATAAAAAACCTTTATTAAAGAGGTGAGTGAAAGACAGTGTGGGTAGAGGGAGTAGTGAGTGGCAGGCTCCAATCACATCTTGAATATTTCTTAGCAAATACTTGAGATGAATAACCATGTGCAAGTCCAAATCACTTAAATTATCTGAAACTGACTCATCATCCAGAAAAAAAAAAAGATAGCAACATGTGTGGCACCTAACTCAAAAGTATCTTGTAAGTTACAAATAAGGTAATGTCTTAAAAGTACTTTACAACATTAAACATGGAATGGAAATGTGTTATTATCACTCATTTCTGATGATAAACATGTGGTTCAATTTAATATTTTTTTTAAAAGAACTA
Organism: Pseudochirops corinnae; assembly: GCA_028646515.1. Lineage (NCBI taxonomy): Eukaryota > Metazoa > Chordata > Mammalia > Diprotodontia > Pseudocheiridae > Pseudochirops > Pseudochirops corinnae. The sequence goes on from CM053591.1 coordinate 140,714,283, forward strand.
AAAATAAATTGAAGTACAGGTTAGTGTGAGAAGGAAGCATTCTTCCCACATTAATCCTCAACTGTAGTCTATTGCTTCCTAAATTGTCTTAGGAAGATTCTGAAGATCAACTGGCAGGATAAGATACCAGACCCTGAGGTCCTTTCTTGAACTAAACTGCCAAGCATTCAAACTCTACTTCAGAAAGTGCAACACCAATGGGCTGGCCATGTTGTTTGAATGCAAAATGTACACTTGAAAAATTTTTTGGAGAACTCACACAGGGCAAATGTTTACATGGTAGTCAAAAGAAGCAATACAAGGACCCTCTCAAGGTCTCTCTTAAGAACTTTGGAATTGATTGTATGATATGGGAGATGCTGGCACAGGGCCATTCGGCATGGCATGCCCACATCAGAGAAGGTGCTGTGCTCTATGAGTAAAGCAGAATTGAAGTAACTCAAAAGAAACATGAGATGTGCAGATTTAGAGAATCTGCCCCAAATGTTCACATGAGCTCTTTGTGCCCAAACTGTGGCAGAACATTCTGAACTCATATTGGTCTGATCAGGCATAGTCAGACACACTGTAACTTGACTCTAGCATAGTGTTGTCATTTTGGTCCTCTTCGAGAACCAAGGACAACAACCAACCAACCAACCAATGTAACTGTAGGGAACCCTCACTTACGGTACTCAGAAACCTTGTACTTGTTTACCAAATAGGGTCAACTGCAGAAAGTTTGACGTTTTGCTTCTTCCAGCAGCCTCAATTGTTACTCTTTTGTTGACAGGTGAATTCAGTTATCAGCTAGCTTCTTTTGCAAGCTGGTGTTCCACTCTCTTTCTGTGAATAAGAACTGCTTTCTCTTTTATGCAGTCCCTTATTTCTTCTCTCTCTTATTGTCCTGCTACTGCTGACTCCTTCCCACCAACAACCATAATTTTTTCTCTCCTATCCTTAAAAGAATAATAATCACAAACTTCATTTGTCCTTGCTATTCCCTCCAGTTATAATCCTATATTTTAATTTCGTTTCATTCCTTAACTCCTAGAGAGGCTGACACTGAATGCCTCCACTTCCTCACCACCCACACATCCCTCCACTCCTTGCAGTCTGACTACTGACCCCCTAACTACTGAAATTGCATCATTTAAGATCACTCATAATTTCTCAGTAGCTACATCTGACGGCCCATTCTCAGTCCCCATTCTGCTTGTCTAATTAATTGGTTGTCTTTTCTACAGCTTTTCACACTATGGGTCACCTCCTCCCTTGGCATATTGCTCTCCTCTATTTCTCCATCCATCCCTTTAACAACTTTCTCTCAGATTCTATTGCTTCCTTCTCTCTTTCTTTACCTGTCCTGAACATTTTTATCCAATTCTCTCTTTATACTCTCTCTGGGGGATCTGCTTCAATGAGTCCAAATTCCCACCACCAGTCACCAAACTTTTTTGATCATTCACCTACATAATTTAAAAATTTCAAGTACTCATCCTTAATATTTGCATATTTAGTCTTTTATAAATTTTATGCATGCATTATTAAATTATGTATATTATAAAATTTACACAAAATTAACATTTAAAAGGATGAAATAAAGACAAAATAGTATTTGATCCTTGAGTCACTGGAGTTTGTTGAGCAGGGGAGTGAAGTGATTAGATACGAGATTTGGGAAAACTACTGTGACAATTGGGTAGGGAATGAGATAGAGAGGGGAGTGACTTAAGGCAGAAAGGACAACTAGGAGCATATTCCAATAGTCCAGGCAAGAGGCAAAGAGAATTAAACTAAGATGGCGACTGTGTGAGTAAAGAAAAAGAATTAAATATAAGAAATACTTTTTATGTAGAAATGGTAAGATTTGGCAAATGACTAGATATGTGAGATAGAGGACAGTAAAGAATTGAAGATGACACTGAGACTGTGAAAAATTGAATGAAAGAAAAATGGTAGTGCCCTTGAAAATAAGAATGATGGTTGGAAGATCTGTGGACTTTTTTGGTGGAGTAGAAGATAATGCTGTGGTAGCAGAGACCTAATTACAATCAATACCTGCCTGTCCATCCTTTGTGATTCATTTCATCCCACCCTAAAGAAAAAGGTGTGGGTTTTTACTCATTTATCATTGCTCACAAGCACTGAGGATACTCTGCAAGGACATATACACAAAGTGACGTAGGGAGTAGTTAGTTTAATATTATTACTACTCCAAGGCAGAGCTTCTTAAATTTTTCCACTGCTATCCCTTTTCACCCAAGAAATTTTTGCAACTCCAGGTAAATAGAGATATAAAATAGGTATACAAATCCAAAATTTACTGATAATAAATCATAAAGAAATGTATTTTAAAACAATTCTTTGGTATACATATAATTTTTCCATTTGTTAAAGATGAAAGCAAATTTGCATACTAATGAGATGGATTTGCCTATTTATTTTTACAAAAAGAATTAAATTTTGGCAGAATATTTGACCCTGCAGGACAAAGAGCAACTTCAACAGTTTTCAGAGTTGATCAATATTTTGATTTTATAATTGTCAATGCTGACAATATTGCTTTGCATAAATACATAGTATAAAATGGCAGGAGTATGTTTAGGGCCATTTCAGAAATTGTTGGAAATTCTGTCCTAATCCTAAGCCAAAATTAATTTAACTATTTTGTAAGAAACTCGAGTTTTAAACACTTGATAACTCATCAAATTGTTGTGTGTTCAGAACCAAGCCTTCTGTGAAGTAATGCTATGCAACACAGGCAAGCACTGATTCATTGTACATTTGATTTTGAATTTTTGGTCATTGCACAGTCAGAAACCTTTTAATGTGGACAAATTTTTCATGACCGCCACACTCAGTTATGTGACCCCATATGGTATCACAACCCATAGTTTATGAAGTGCTGCTAAGGGACCTATACCCAGCTCAGACACAGGGAGATTGGGAACCTCAACATCCGAGAAAGAAAGAAAAGAGTTAGTATACTAGAAAATAAGGGCAAGCACAGTTGTGTTGAAGAAAACCCACCACTGGTTAGCTTTCAGTAGATGAGAATCAAAGGAAACCTATATTGTATCTACCTCTGCCTAGAAGCTTCCTGAGGAAAAAGTCTTTGCATTGATAATGGTTTTCAGATCTTGTGTGGCTCTTCCTGGTGGGTCGGTTCATGTGCAAAAAAAGCCTTACTGATATGATGAATGGGGCTGTAATCTATGAAACACTCTTTAGGAGAGTTAGCTGTAATGTCAATATGAATTATGACTATACCTTATGAATTTCTGTCTTCCGAAAGCAGCTATGTTAATTGGCATATAAATGTATTTTGATGGGGAATACCTTTTTGAACTATGAAAATCCGAACTGCAAATCAGAACAGGATAGGGGTGGAGAAATGGCATAAACAATGGGGCCAAACTTGAGTAGGAAGAAGCCCCACCCACATATAGGAAAATGATTTGGGAAAACAGAAGGAAACCATTCTTTATGCTCTGACCACTTCACACCTGAAGGCAATAGGTAAGTTGTTTGAGAAGTACAAGTCAAAAGGTTTAGAAAGACTAGAATCCTTGCTCTATTGATGCCAGACACTGTTACTATGCTATGATTCCTCTGCTCCTGACTTAAGAGCTGTTTTGCAGAGAATGAGTCACCTGTTACTGCCAAGCACTCAGAGTATTACTAACTAGTCAGCTCTTTAATAGTTTACCATAATCCTGTTTTAGTCTTAGTTTCATACATTAGGTTTAACATATAGTGTCTAGGAGCTTTACTAAATTAGGAGATCATATCATTGTGAAGGATTCTTATTGATGAAGGGGGCATACTGATGAATCATCAACCTCCATCCCTAAGAAGAGGCAACTTTCAGCAGGCTGTTTACAGAGTGCCCAGAGATGACATGGTGAAGCCATAATATTGGCTCTGAGTGGCACACCTGAATTTTAAATCAGTTCTACACAGAAAGAGTGAGAAGGTTTAGAAAAGTGGGATTATGAAGGTACTAACAGAACTCCCTACTATACTAACTATCCCTTCTTTTTTTGGAAGAGGTAGCATCATCTTGGTTGATAACAGGCCTAATATACCCCTGGGGTTGTATGACATATTAAGCTAGATGGCAGTGAACAGAGCACCTGACCTAGAGTCAGAAAACCTGAATTCAAATCTTGCCTCAGAGACATATTAGCTGTCTATCGGTAGGTAAAGCATTTGACTTTTGCCTGATTTAGTTTCCTTATCTGCAAAATAGGGATAAAAAGATAACTACCTATTAACCAGAATTGTAGAAAAGACAAAATGAGATAATTTTTGTAAGTCACTTTGCAGATCTTAAAGTGTTATATAAATGTTAAATATTATCATCATTAGGACAATTATATGGATTGACTGAATTATGGAAAACTATGTGTGTTATAGGGAATTTCTAGCAGCTTAAGCCACTATAGCAGGCGGCTCTAATATGAGGGTTGACAAGAGATGCTAGAGACCCTTGTATATGTTAACACTGTAGAGCTCTAATCAGGGAAGCCCAAGTTATATCAGAACACCTACTATGGACCTAGCTCTCTGAGATTTGAAATTGTTGAGTGGAGAAATAAAGAGCTGTAAGAGAAATGAAAGAACCAGGAACCTTAAGGGGATCCATTTTTTTCCCCATTTCTCTTCTATGCCACCACAAGAAAAAATAACAGAGCAGATGGAAAGGTCTGGAAATCCCAAGTCTAGTCAAAAAGCATTTATTAAGTGCTAGGAACTATGCTAAGTTTGGTGTTACAAAGAAAGGGGAGGAAAACAGTCCATACTCAAGGAGCCCATAATTTAATGATTAAATATAGTCTTAGGCAGAACTCATGGTTGGGGGGGAGGGGCAGTCCCTAGGTTACATAAGTAGGTCAGATTATAGTACTGGAGGATGGCAGAGTACAGATTCAGCAGATGTGGTATGGCCTGGTCCTGCATCTCATAGGAAGAAGTATAGTTGCTTATTTCCATGTCATAGAAATCCTATAAGCAGTCAAGAAGGAAGGCAGCAAGGAGAAGGCCATCCAAGTGGTGATGAATGGACAACCCAAGCCAAAGGAAAAAGGTGAGAGGGGGTAAACGACTCTAAAGGCAGTTGCTCTCCCCACCATCCCAGATGAGCTCTGGGATGTCTCTTGAGGAAGAAAAGTGAGGGTGAAAAACCCCCTGCTGAGTTTTCCTTTGCCCAGAAGTTCAGGTAAATTGAGAAATCCAGGTTTGGGGAAGGAGTGGCTATTTTTAAAAATAGTTAATTGTATGTAAAGCTTAAGGTTAGCAAAGCACTTGATAAACATTACTGTCGTGGCATATCTAATCCTCAGCAGTGTTGTCAAATTGGAACAGAAAGGGGTGGAGCACTAGACCATATACATGGATCCTTGCATATTGACCTAGAAAACTACATATTAACAGTATCTATGTTCTAGCATGTTTTTATTTATTTTATTTATTTTGTTAACTATTTCCTGATTACATTTTAACTTGATTCAGCTGAGTGTTTGACACTTCTGATGTAGAAGAGAACCTACGTTTCAAATTTCCAAAGGGCAATCACTTCAGGTTAGAGATTAATGAGGATTTTTTTGTCCCAATAATGTGCAACACATAATAAACACTTTTTCATTCACTCTTACATCACTCTTTCTAATTACCAATTGTGGGTTTAAGAGGAATTAACCAGTACACTGGAAAAAAAAATTCTGAAGGCACTTTTAAGAAATGTTTGGGTTTGTTTTTTTTTTTACACATATAACATAGAATGCCATTTTCAGTTTCCAGGAATAAACACTGTACTCTGTTTCCTCTTCCTCACCCAATTAGAAAACGTCTCAATTCAAGGCAAAGTGGATCAAACCTTATTTTTCCCCTTCTAAAGGAAAAAAAAATTAATTCTCATTAATCTTTACTATATAATCTGCCCAATACTATTCCAGAAATGATTTCTCTATCTTCAAAATTAGTGTCTTTTATGGAACATTGTCCATGTCATGGACTCTATGGTGACTGGTGTAGTCTATAGATCTCTTTGACATTTTGGTGACAATTTTGGACACCACAAAATAAAATATTTAAATGTCTAAAATGTGTTGGGTTACAAATGAAACAAATTACAATGAAATACACTTATTAAAACTATAAGTGCAATGCCAAATGCCTTTTGTAAATACCTACAATTGATAAAATGGTTAAAGAGTTGGTTCTATTCAATAAAGAGCACAATCTTTTACTTAGGAATATGGACTAAAGAAAAAAAAGGTCAAATATTTGCCTCTTTGGGTATGAGATCACACAGACAGGTAGAGGAAAGCCTTCATTAAAGGATATTTATAGAGTGTCATACACATGTCACTGCTCTTCACCAATGATGAGATCTTAGATCCATTGAAGTATTGCTTTTGGAACTTTTTGCAGATATCCTACACTAATCCTCAAAAATGGAGACAAAAAAGCCTCAGTTAGGCCCACAGCCAGATTTCAGACACGTGGCAAAGATCAGAAGAGAAAATAGCAGTAGAAAAATTGTGTACAAAATGAAAAAAATTAAGAAAGTGACAGGGACAAAAGAATATTATTTCAAGGAAATAGTAAGCAAATAGGTCCAGGGCAAGAAGAGTCAAGGCAGAAGGAGTCCATGAAACAGTATTGTTAAAGCAACAAAACTACCCAGAGCCCTTCTTGCTATGTTCATTTACACAGTGAAATCAGTGGACCACTAGAGCACTCCCACATTGGCCACAAGAATGATCAACCATCACCAAGGCATTATTGAGGAAATGCAGCACAACTTTGAATGCAATTTTTGACATAATTAAATTTATCAAAAGTTTCTATAATAATTTCCCCCATTTATAAAATAGGCAAAAAAATTCTTCCTCTCTACAATTATGATCAGATCATTCCTTTTTTTTTTCTAATTTTTATGGAGGTTTTAAAAAATATTTAGATCATTGACCCACTTGGGATTTATTGTGGTATATAATGTGAGGTATAGATCTAATTCTGCTTTGCAATATTTTTTATTGAATAATGACATCATAAATTTATGACCAAAGGAGACCTTAGAGACCATGTCATCCAAATTTCTCATTATAGATGAGAAGATCAAAACCTAGAGAAGCTAACTCAACCAAGGTAACACATATGAAAAGGGAAAAGGCCAGCGTTCTGACCCAGGTCCTTCAATTCCAAATCCAGCATTCTTCCCACTACACTGTCAATTCTTCCATTTGTGTTTTTCAGTCTTGGATGTATCAAACACTAATTTATCATATTCCCATTATTCTAATTCGGGATCTTTTCCTTTAATCTATGTTTGTACTCAAGCATTTCTTTTCATCCAGTACCAAACAGTTTTGCTAATTACTGTTTAACAGTATAGCAAGGTCAGGCAGCACACCTTTGTTCTGGTTTTTGTTGTTTATTTAAATTCCTGACAGACAACTTCTGACTCTGAGAAGTAAGGAAAAGCATAAGCTCTGAGTAGGATTCCTTGTGTCTGGTCATACTCAAACCCATTAAAAAATAAAATTGTACATACCTGCCTAGTTATTTTACTGGAACATGAGGGACACAGTCATGAAATTCTATATTGAAACCATATTTGGTTCATAGAAGTAAGGAAGGAGATTTCTTCCTTTTCCATCATAATAACAACATGGCAGGGGAGGGGGAGGTAGCAGGAACGTACTGTGTTTCAGACCTGTGATTTCATCATCTTGCATATCGTCAGAGTTGGGAAAACTACACTTGGGTACCAGGGCAGAATTTGAGTCCTCCATCCTTTGTGTGTGTCTCATGATTGGTCTACTTCCTTATTCAGTCATACATCTCCTACAGGATACTTTTTACATCCTTTCTTGCACATAGATCATTGACCCCAAACACACATTTTCCATTGACCTTTTAACATTCAATTTTAGGTTATGGTATTTTTCATAAGCCATTGTCATTTACATATCACCTATGGAAGAAAGCTTATGTTAAAAATATGGGCTTTTGTTTCAGGGAATAGTTTGTTTGCTTATGCTGTTTTGTTTTTTTTTTTCAATTTCAGTCCAGTCTGCTTTCTTCGTATTTAATTCTGAACTCAAACAGCATCTATCTGCAGTGTTGGTCACATGTTGCCATATCAATAAACCAGCTCAAGTTGTCTATCCAAATAGATGCCCGATACTAGGTATATCCCAGAATTTGTTCTTTTATGTGGGGACTGTCAGTTCCAACTCTTTGCAGCGGCTGTGAATCTCATTAAGGAGGCTCTTTAGTATTCTGAGGCTTATCACCCATATCTAGAAGGAATCCATCCTCCATTTGGGCTTTGCACTGGACATCTTCCACAACATTGGCAAATACCTTTGGCCTTTAAATTCTTTTAAAACTTTTTCAATAATGTAAGTTTAGTTTAAAGCTACAATAAGAATTTGCCACACTGGAGGATGCTTTCTCATTCTGTCACATCATAGAATGATGCAATTCATAACTGTATACATCATGCAATGCAAACCAGCATATAAATTCCTGGAGTTCACTGGGAAATGTTCTTTCATGGTACTGTGACTTTTAAGTTAGGCCTCTGATAAGTTATGCCAAATGTCAACTTCCATGGCTCACTCAGAGCCGAATTACTCTGCTGTGTGCCATTCCCACTACATTGATTTATACCTTGGTTAGAGGAAGTTTGTAGACATAGTGGGATAATTTGAGAATTTGTCATTCTTTCCAAATGGGAGTAGCAGTTAGGTAGATAGGCTCCCATTAACTAGGTATTATATGTTCTGAAATGTCTCTACTTGCCTCTCATCATTGTAATATATAGCAACATTTAGAATCTATAAATCATTTTGTATGTTCAATATGCTTTACCATAAACTGTATTAAAGTCATGTCTTGTTTATGTAATAGAAGACAGGGAAAATGGAAATAATTTAAATCCATCAATAATTTCCTAATCTTATTCCAGTATTTTATTTCTTGTCTAATAGAGGTGCTAATGAACCATGAAAAGAGGACAGCTAGAGAGAAGAAGGTAAAAAAGGACATGGTCAATCCTTAAATTAGGTAATCAACCCCCAAAAAATTGAGATGTGCTCATCATCCTAAAAGATAGGTTGGTATTGTATCAGCCTTAAGATGCCAGATATATGTGTATGTAAAAGCTGATATTTTATGTAGCACTTTAAGGTTTACAAAAGGATGTGTGTGTGATATGTTTAAAAGGACATATGGATTTTTGGTGGAATAAAAAGGGTAGAAGAAGGAAGAGAGAAAGGAGAAGAAAGATCCAAATACTCCTCAAATCCTCAGAAGTGTATTAGGTTCCTTTCTTCTGAATAAGAGATTACTGTGACCAAGACTTTTAGAACCATCTGGAATTGATCCTCTCCCTCCAACCTCTGGATCAGAAAGAATGGTCCATAAATAGTAAACATCTCATAGTAACTACATGTGACCTTAATTTGTGGCACTCCTGACCAACCTCTATCCATTTTAACCAGAAAGTGATCCAGAAAGTACCGATCTCCCAAGTCTCCAGCCTAGTATACAGCCAGCTAGATTATCAAGAAAGTAACACACAGTTATTAAAACAATGTAAATGAGGGCAACACTGAGAGACAGCAAAACTCAGGCCAAATGTAAGAGGATGTTAGTTTCATACCCTGAAAGCTAAAGCATAAACCCTTCCTGTTAATAGTCGATGAACAACAATAATGCAAAGTGACATCTACTATTCCACCAATTGCAGTCAGACTATTAAGTGATTTTGTTTAACTGTCTCTTGGGAATGTACTTTGTACGGACAGGAGTTATTTCTGGCTGCTGGTTTGGATGTATTTTGTACCAGAAAAAAAAAATATTCCCCTAACTAAATGAATGAATAGAAGAGAGTTTTTATTGTTGTTCAATCATTTCAGTCACTCTTCAGGAATTCATTTGGGGTTTTTTGGCACAGATACTGGAGTGGTTTGCCATTTCCTTCTCTAGCTCATTTTACAGGTGAAGAAACTGAGGCAAGCAGAGTTAAGTGACCTGCCCAGGGTCACACAGCTAGTGTCTAAGGTCAAATTTGATGTCAGGACCTTGACTCCAAGCCTGGTACACTAACTGCTATGTCCCCTCGCTACCCATAGATATTTATTTTTTTATATAACAGCCTCTACTACCATTGCTCCCTTCAATTTACTGGACCAGAAGTTCTCAAAACTTTTGGTCTTATAACCCCTTTACACTCTTAAAAATTACTGAAGACAACTTTATACTCAAAAATTATTGAGAATACCAAAGAATTTTTGTTTATGCAAGTTATATCTGTTGATATTTATCTTACTAGAAATTTTAAAAATGGTTGTTAAAATTTTAATTCATTTATAATAACAATAATAAACCTACATGCGACCACAAATAACATTTTATGGAAAAACATATTTTTTAAAAAACAGAGAGGAAAGTGGTACTTTTGTATATATTTTGTGAATTTTTAAATAGATGCCTTAAGCCAGCTGGATTCTTATATCTGTTTTTGCATTAAATCTGTTACATGTCATTTTGTTTGATGTATATAAAGAAAATCTGGCTTCCCACAGTTATGTAGTTGGAAAAGGGAGGAACATTTTAAAAGGAAAGTAGCATCCTAATATTATTATGAAAATAGTTTTGACCTCATAGAAGTCTTGAAGGTGTTTCAGGGATCCCCAGAGTCTGAGGACCATACTTTGATAACTGCTATGCTAGACCGTTCCACTATCCAAGGTCATTTGATTGGATGCTGCAGCAACAGCATCGTCTTTAGGTTTGGAGTCTCTGTGTCTCTCCCTTCTATTAAAACAGGAATCGATGACTTTTCTAGACCTCCTCTAAACACAAGGAAGTACAAATACCAAAACAGTCACCATCTTCATGACTTCAAAGCTAAACAAACACCTTAAGAAAACTATAAGACCCAGTCAGTAAGACAAGGTGCTCATGTAGGTACCTTGATTACTATATACAGCCCCTAACAGGGGATAATATGGGAATAAACTGGGAAGATATTTGTGTAATCTAACCCACTAGAACCATTCCCAGCAATGAATTCCAAAAAGCTAATTATGAATAACATATGTGAATTTGTATTTCTCTGGAATTAAACTTGTTTACAGTATGACAATTTACACAGTTCATGCCAAAGTGGTAAGCATTCTGTCCTAGCATCAGAAGATTTCAAGATGAAAAGGACTTAAGAGATCATACATTGTCATCTATCCAAATGTCTCCATTTCACAGGCAAGGAAACATTCTTGCCCAAGTCTACAAAGGTCTTAAATCAAAGAAACCAAAATGCAAAATTCTTACCTTTTATTCTAAATCTAGGACAGTCTTTGTCGCAACACAAAGTTCAAACTGGTTTGCAGAGCCAAGCAATTTAATTTGATTGAACAAACATTGATTAAGTGCTTATGGTATGCCAAGGAAAGTGAACAATTTCAAGTAATATGTACTGGTACAATTTTGCTAGAATAGATAGTATATGAAAAGGAATAAGGGAAAAATCAGGTTGAAAAAGTAGGTCGAAGTCCAATTATAGAAAGTCTTAAAGGTCACTCTAAAGCTCATCCTACAAGTAACAGGGAGGTATTAAAGGTTTTGGGTAGTGATCAGATTCAGATACTGCAAACTGGATATTCAAGCAGATGGAAGCCAGATAAATAAAGACGTATTAAGAAAACTAAGTCACCTGGAAACTAATTCATTTTCCCATAATCACTCAGGATGCCAGATTAAACTAGAGATTTCTCTCCCCTACGTTGGTTGGATATTGTTCACTCATTGAACCCAATTGTCTATTCAAAGCTCCACCTTGGAAGTTTCCCTTTTTACCACTGTTTCAGTTAAGCAAACATTTACTACACTTAATCCTATACCTTTTTCCCTGCTTTAAACTTCGCAATTTCCTTTGATAAGCAATGGTAAGAGTGAGATCCTGAGCAAGGACCTGCTACTGTCTATTACTCGGGCTGGACAGTGCAGAGCTAACCTTGCATTTGTCCTTTCTAACTCCCTAAACAATCAACATGCTCCTTACAGAGACGCTGCTCATAAGTGTTGTTTACAGACGAGCATATTATGTGAGAATTATTTCCCTTAGGCTTGTCAGCTTTTTTCCTCATCTTTTTCTTTTCTTTTTGTCATTCTTTGGAAAACTCGACAGGTGGTTTTGCTTTTTCTATTCAAGGGGTTGTGTTGTGGCAAATATGTGACATGTTTGCTTTCTGATGAAATAACAAACTGCATATGCATTACTGGCAGGTAAAATGATGTGAATTATTCATCATTAGTCTCTGGAATAGCAAGCTGGGTTAACTATGGTACAGCATCCCTGAGAGCTGTAGTTTGGAAGCATGTTTAAAGAGAAAATTTGCAATCAAAGTATGAGCAATCAAGAAGCAGAAAACATTCACAAATCCTCTTAACAAATAAATCCACACCTTTCTTGATGAAAGGCAAGGTAGGTATTTAAAGCAGCAGGGCACTTTGATAATGTTGCCGTTGATGGACAGGACTAACATTTGTGCTATAGATTAAATTTGTTATAACAGACCTTGGCTATAAATGATTATAGTGGAGTGTCACAAGTCGCCCTGTGGTGTATCTGAATGAATGTAATAATAAGTCTTGTTAAGTTCGTATTCAGTTGTATCAGAATCATCTCTTGTCTAACACAACAGGAAACTCACTATAGGTTATTCAAACTAAACTAACAGCTTTAAAGTGGTTTTCATGACAGCTACAGGGAAACAACACTTTAGAGCAGGAGTGGGGAACATGCAGCCTAGAGACCACACATGGCCCTTTGGGTCCTCAGGTGTAGCCCTCTGACTGAATCCAAACTTCACAGCACAAATCCCCTTAATAAAAGAATTCATTCTGTAAAACTTGGACTCAGTCAAAAGGCCACACCTGAAGACCTAGAGGGCCACATGTGGCCTCGAGGCAGCAGGTTCCCCACCCCTGGTTTAGAGTAAGAATATTTTCAAAATATTATGGAAAATAGTGATATAAAGTCATGAGCAGCATTGCCTCCCAAAATATCCAAAAGTGGTGGTGAATATATAGGTATTTAGAACAGTTGTTATCATTTCCTCCAGTTTAAAACTGCTTATTTCCTACGAGGCTCTATGCCTCTGGTTCCAGCGAGTGCCAGTTGATTGGTGTACTGTTAATAGGATATAAGAGCTTCCTGGCCACTAACTGGCCTCACATGGAGCCCATTAAGGAAAGCTTGATTAGAGGAGGCTTGTTTTCCAGGAAGGCCCACACCTTTTTTGTTACTTTGTAATTAGGCAGTGGGTGACAAGGGATGTGATACTCTCTGAATCTGAAGAAGGCTATATATACTCTGAGATTAGCATTTTGCTTTGGGGCTTACTCATTGGAAGAGTGTTTTTGTGATTTGACCAGATGAGACTCTGGGTAGCTGGTAAGGAGTGCCACCCCATCCCAGATGTTGGTGCTTCTCTCTCTGATAACTATGTATGTATTGCCTTGGTCAGACAGTGGGATCTGTCTGTTGATAGTTAGAAGCCCTGTGTGTTGGTCTTTATTTCTCTGCTTGCATTTTCTCTATTTTCTTTGTTTGGATTTTCTTTGAAGTTCAGAATGTTGGCTTTTCCCCTGAACTAATTAATGTAAATAAAAAGATTTGTGACTCCTTGAACAGCTATCTTTCCTAGTAAAGCAAATCTAAGAACCTGTGCTAGCAGCCATCCTGGGTATGCCAGTGTGGTTGCCACTACAATTGGCTATTCCTATCACCTATGTCATAGAATTAGAGGACCATTAGCTAGCCTTTGTTCCAGCACAAGAACTGAGAGAAGTGAGATAAAGCACAAATTTCCATAATCACTCATGCTCCTTGTCCACCTAAAAAATATAATCTTAAATTCTATGCTTCTTAAACTCATGATATTCATTCTCATCTATCTTTATGATGAGCATTGGCAAAAAGAGCACCATGAAGATAATTCCAGCTATTGGACCAATAACTGTTGCAGTTCTTCCAAACTAAGACAATATCTACCATGATATTCAGTGATCAAAGGTAGACATGGGAGAGGATGGACAAAAGTATGTTGTTAAACATAGCTCTGGATGAAAAAATGAAAGAGACCAAAGATTTACAATCTACTTAGAGGTCTCGTGTCTCTGTAGCATGAATACTTTCTTCAAGAAGAGAGTTTGGGGTAAGTTGCCCCAAAATTTTCAATAATACTTTAAAACTTAAAATCAATAATAGAGAAATGAACATTAAAACAATATGAAGGTATCATCTTACACTCATTAATATGATAGAGATATTAAAAAATTGGAAATCAATAGAAATACAGAGATGCTAATTCACTACTGATAGAACTATGAATTGTTTGACCATCCTGGAAAACAATTTGGAATGATTTAAACAAAGTTACTGAATAGTTTATACCAAGGGTGGGGAGCCTGCAGCCATAAGGCCACCTTCCAGATCCTTGGATGCAGCCTTTTGACTGAGTCCAAGTTTTACAAACAAATCCTTTTATTAAGGGGGTTTGTTCTGTGAAGTTTGGATTCAGCCAAAGGGCCACACTTGAGGACCTAGTGGGCCACATGTGGACTCCAGGCTGCAGGTTCCCCAACTCTGGTTTATACCCTTTAGCCTAAATATCCTACTATTGGTTTTATATCCCGTGGAAATTATTAACAGCAAGAAAATCTTCTGGCAGATAATGAAATGTACCTTTGGGGGTAAGGGGAAAGACTATAGATGGTAATTTTTATATATAGGCTGCATTTGGATTTTTATTTATTTTTCATGCTTCAATGGGAGCCTAGATACATATTGGGAAATGACTGTGGCATAAAAAGGGCATCAATAACACTTTCAAAATATCCCAATTCCAGCATTATTCATAATAGCAATAAGTGGAAAACAAAATAAATGCCCAAGAATTAGGAAATGACTAAACAAATTATGGAATGTGAGTTACTGTAATGACCACTGCAATACCCTAACAAATCATAAAGATTAAAAATTCAGAGAAATAAGGCTTCAAAAACTGAAACTGATTACATCTAACAGACAGGAAATAACTGATTACGGTCACCATTTTAGAATCAAATGCCTGTGTATAGTCATATCATCAACTGTTTGTGCAAAGATCAAAACCAATTTAGAAAGGAAGATAAAGATGAGAAGAAGATCCAGTGGCTCTAAGCTGACTCATTTTAACAAACTGTTAATTCTGAAAAATGACAAATAAAAACAATGTTATCGAATGAAATTACCAAAATTTCATAACGAATTACAACTATGCAAAACAGATGCCCCAGTGAGGAGACCAAAAGAGTGAGAAACAGCCCTTGGCAACAAATACTTGTTCTTCTTGCCAGACAGAGAGACATAGTGGCCAAAGGAACCACCAACTTAGAATAGAAACTCATTTGCAAAACATAAAGGAGGAGGTCAATAGAAGGCTTATAAGCAATAGTGCTTCACAAAATAGCAAAAAGCAATGGTGAGGAAAATGAGTCTACAGAAAGCTTTATGAGACTCAAGTAAGCTAGATCATCCTGAAAGCACTTATAGATAAAATTAGAAGGCAAAAACATATATGTGAAATGAACCAGATTTGCCCACATTTCCATAGCAATGTATTCTTATTAGTGATAATTGTGGAACCATCTCATTTGTACTTTACCACCCCAGGACTTCATTTGCTATGTTGGGTAGTGGAAATGATACAAGAAGATTAACACAGGAGGAACAGCTGTACCTGACTGAAAACATGCAGGAGAAATTCATGCTGGAGGCAATATAATATATACATATATTATATATATGTAATAAATATAATTATTAAAAACACTCAGGAAACTCTTCACAAAAAATCTCAAAGAACTTATAAAAGAATGGAAAAGTTTATGAATGTGATCAAAACAACAAAAAAAAAGATAAAGCGAAAATATGGGCATCTAATGATACTTAGAGCTACTTTGCCATTTCTATAAATTTTGAATGAGAATGGTTATATGCATATCAAGGCTAACTGTCCACTATGTATATAACTCTTCCTAGATAGAAACCAATATAGCCTATATCTATAGACTCTGAATTGTACAGCTTTTTAATAAGTTACATAGTATATAACTTATATGATTCTGTTTTTATATTTCTCACCTTTGGAAATAAAATTTTATCTATGAAATATATGTCTATATCTTAGCCAACATGATCAAGAGTATCCATATGCTTTGTGGTATCTTTTAAACTTCTCCATACCACACTGTAAATACAGAAATCAAGCACCTCATTGGTCCCCTTTGCATTTTGTATGCCTTTGTCCAACTAGATTAATCATGGAATCTGGGGATATGATGTGCTTTTCTATATTTTTGGAAAGGAACAAACAAAAAAAGATATTCAAACCCCTCCAAAAAATATGAAAAAGGAAGAGTGTTTCATAGGTGATTTTTTACAACAGATAACATTTTCAGAGACACAATTTATGAGAGATTCGTAGAGAATATAATATCCAACTATGTGGGGTTTTTGTTGTGGTTGATTATAAAAAAAAAAAAAGAATTTAACTTAATAGAGGAAAATGTAGCAGTAGGACTCTTCTCCAACAAGGAGTTACTTGTGAAAATTTTAAGACCTGACAAGATTCTTTGATAGAGATAATCACAGAGATTATTTTGCTCAAAGAATCAAAATTGCAGGTGCCCCAAAGGACAGTGGAAAGATGCATATGAAGAGTATAGGTACAAACAAACAGTAGCATATTACCAGTATAATTTGTGAATAAGAAATGGCATGAAAAGTATCATCAAGGACATATATAAATGAAAGGGATGTGACCATCATGGAGTAACAGTAAGAGCTGGTCAGCACCAACTACATACTGGTATCCTTAAACTATTGAGAGAGGATCAGAGTAAGTTTTCTAACACTTTGGACAGACCCTCTATCTAGGGAATTTTCTGAAAGATATGAGCAGGAATCACTGCTATTTGTCCGAGTAGAGAGTATACCATGACCATGAACCAACTGAAATATCAAAATATGCAAAATTTCACAATTTCCACTGATATGAAAAACAAATAGATAAGAGATAACAATCTTGAGAAACAAAGGAACATAGTAAGTTCAAAAACAAGTTTCCTGCCAGAAACGTTTTTTTTTCCTAAAAGGGACTAGATCCCTTTCATTCTGAACATTTTACAATGTGATTTAAACATAACAGAATAGTTCTTACCAAAAAAGCATATGGTGGCTTCCTCATAATGTTCTGAAATAATTGGATTGGAATGGTGCCTACTATATGTGCCAGGCACTGGGTTAAGTAATTTATAAAATATCTCATTTAACTTTTATAGCAACCCTGTGAGAGACATGATGTCAGTATTCCCATTTTAAAGGTGAGGAAACTGAGGCAAACAGAAGCAAACTGACTTGAGCAGAGTCATACAGCTGACAAGTGTCATGAGGCTGAATTTTTAATTTGGATCTTCCCAGGTCTAGGCCCAGCACTCTATACACTGTGCAACCTAGCTGCTAAACACTTGATGCCTGACTGGTTTATAATCCTATTTTAACGGTGCCACATCTAAAGTATATTGATGTTATTCCTAGAATTCATGTCGCTAAGTATGCCGCATTAAGCATTTGAAATCTTTGCCATCCGTATTAAAAGTAAGCCTATTTTTTCTAGCAGAAAGGGACACATGCCACAGTTACAATGCCTGATGAAAACTGTTTGCCAGAATCACTACCAGTCATCAACCATCTGGTCCTACCACCTTTCACATCATTTCAAAGTGTCTGCTCCTTTTCCTTGTCCTGGTCAGCAGCTTCATCCCAAAGGGAATTAGTGTACTGTTTAGCTCCCTCTGTATACCACAGGAATATATAATGGTACCTCAACACCATATCTTCAAAAGCTGCTGAAATTTTCCAACATATTTATATCATGTGACAATTCCATTGGCCCTCTATCCATGAGATGTGCTTCAAGTTGACCTTTGTTGTTTTTTAACCAGTAATAATTTGCATGAAATTTCTTCATATTCTGCTTGATTTCCACTTGTAAATAGAATACATTTGCCACATAACTAGTAAGAGTCAAGGAATACAGCCTACTCTGAGGCCATGGAATCGAACCAAGCTAAAGAACTATAGACCATCCCCCAGAACAGTGGTTCTCAACCTGTGGGTCATGACCCCTTTGGGGCTCAAACAACCCTTTCGCAGGGGTCACAGAGGTCACCTAAGACCATCAGAAAACACATATTTCCAATGGTCTTAGGAACCGAGACACAGCTTCTCTATCCATCTCCAGGCAGGTCCACCCACATGCAGATAGGCCCACATACAAGTATTAAATGGTCACAGCATTAGGAAAGTTGAGAACCACTGCCCTAGAAAGATCAGTTGAAGAAATTAGTACTATTTTGTCAAGGGTCAAGAGTGTGGGATGGTCAGGGACATCAGAGATGTCTTTAAATAATATAAGGGACTATAAAGAAAAGGAATTAAATTTGTCCTGCTTGGCCTAAGGGAGGTGAACTGGGAGAAATAAGCGGACATAGCAGACAGTTTTAAGTACAATGCAAGGAAAACGTTCCTAAACTTTATAGCTATCTAAATATGGGATAACTTACCCTAATAGACTTTGGAGTCCTTCTGGCTAGAGGGTGTCAGACAGAAGGAGGATAATTGTTTGTTAGCCATGATGTAAAAGAGATTCTTGGTTCATTCTGTATATGTTGGACTAAATGTCTTCTGAGGTTCTTTCCAACTTGGAGATTCTGCTATAACCAGGCAGATGGGGCTGAGCCTGTGCCCTGGCCCTCTCTGGTGGGCTTTAAGCTACAGTCACTTCTGTTAACCCACATGACCTTGCTCAAGGACATGTGTCTTCCTAACACCAAATCCTTTATTCTAAACAATTCACCACCCAGCTGCCTTATTTTGTAGTTATCCCCCCTTTCCAAGTGACAGAATCCTGCCCTAGATAACAACAGAAAGCCACCTCCCCAACCCTGTCACATGTACCATAATTGCCATTTCCTAAAACATTGTTCTTATTGAAGCTGAGGGGAGGGAATATTATAGGAATTTTCCAAGTATCTAGAAGAAATGAGCTATCAGTTGAAATTATATTTCTAGACATTACTTATTGCCATTTACTGAAAACTACAAATTTTTTTTATGCATACTAACGGTTTATTCTTCCATCAGTCTGAGGATTAACAAGTGGCCCCTGACCCCAGTATGAGAAGTCTATTTAGATCACTTGAGTATATTTCTAAGCCCACTAGAAATTGCTTGCGTCATCTAAAAAATGTATTTCAGATAGGCTAATATCATCATCTTGGCCAAAAATGAAGTACTTCTCTTTCAGAGAAATTATTCCCTTGATCAATTTTTTTTAATTCATTTCTGGTATTAAAGGCTTCATCAATGGCATTTTTAAAAACATACTTAGGGTTATTGATGCTGATCAAAAAATTTGATAAATACCAAGAATTTCCTTCATCTGCAGCCTTACTCTGGGGCAGTGCCTCTTAAGGGAAATCTGGACAACATGAAGGCCACAATGAATGTTATCTTTCTTCTTTTTTTGAAACACAAATTTTGCTTCATGGCTTAGGTAGGGTCTGAGAGGCTTGGCCATCTGTGCCCTGAGTGTGTTTGATGACACTAAATCCTTTAGTATCTACTTTTCTCATTGACGGTTTTCTGCCTCAGCTATTCCTGTCTTAGAAGCCTTAAGACAATTTCCTTCTATGTAAATTCTGTAACAGAGTCAATAATCATGGGACTTCTCTGGAGAATTTTGACTCTCCTCCCCACAATAGTTTCTTTCCAGGGGATTGGCTTGAGCTCCTTCAGCATTAAACTAGCCTGCTACTGGACTGTAACAATTTCTATTGATATAGGGGGTATATTGGTTATAATATACAGGGTGTGTGTGTGTGTGTGTGTGTGTGTGTGTGTGTGTGTGTGAAATATGTAACATATAGGCCATAATATTTAGGGAATATTGGCTACTTCTTTGAGTCAATCTTAAATGTTCCCCACAAAATAATAAATGACAATAATAATAACTAACATTTATATAGCATTTTGCAAAACACTTTACAGATATCTCATGTTATCTTCATACAATTCTGGAAAGTAGATACTATTGTTATCTTTATTTTACATATAAGGAAACTGAGGCAGGCAGAGGTTGACTGACTTGCCCAGGGTCACATAACTGGTAGATATCTTAGGTAGATTCAAATCCAGGTCTTCCTGATTTCAAAGCCAATTACTATACCATGCTGCCTGGAAGAGATTTATCTGGGATATTTTGACAGGAATATTTCTATAAAGAGAGGGTCATTCTCCTCCCCCTTCAATTTATGCATCTACTGATCAGCTTGATGAGATTACAGGCTATGGGCCTTTGGCTGAATGACCATCCCATAGTGATAGAGATATATTCTAGCACAAAGTCAAGAAAACATAGGAACAGCTCTTATTGGTTCTCCAAAACCCAGGCTGTTTCCAAATTGATTGTCAAATGAAAGTCAAAGGGTGTGGACTTAGAAGAAAAGCACCCTTTCCCCGTGTGAAATGGCTTAGTTCCTTCTTTTCTCATCTTTGCCCCCTTGGTCTTTTAGACCAGCATGTAACTTAGAGTCCTTGAGTAGGAAAAAGGGAAGAGCAGGGCCACCGTTCAGATTTCTATAATGGGTGACTAGCCAATGCCAGCTCAGTCATTAGAACATTTATGATATATCTTTCCCGGTTCCAATCCACAAGGAAGCCTGGTGAGCCTATATCTGGGCATGCCTAAAGAATAGGCCCTTTCCGACATGTCAGAATATGTCCTTTTTTGACAAGTTAGAACATGGTAAGTAAAAGCTGCGGAGCTAGGACTGAGAGTACATACAAAGGGCTTGGAAGAACTATCTCTAGCTTTCTTTCCTAGTAGCTTTTGAGTGAGAAAGAATAGCTTCGTCCCTCAATGTAGGTAGAGTAGCACAGGACCTCGTCTCCCATCCAGTTATAGTGTATTCATGAACTAATGATACCTCTGTTTCTTTTAGTGGCTTCAAAAGGTTAGAGAAACCTTCTTTCAGCAGCCACAAGTGACAGTAATAGATGAGTTCAGTGTGGAGCAGCCTGCTCTGAAATGCCTATGTGGGCTAATGAACTTACTTGAACTTTTTCTACATATAACTCAATCCTATTTTTTTTCTTTCCACTTTTGCCTTGATGTTCCTGTACCACCAATTCTTTTGAGGTCTCTCTTCTTGCTTTCAGTCTATCTTTCACAGAGTAGAAGGTCATCTCCTGATCTATATCCTGCCCCTGGACCCAGATGACTCAGGAGTAGAGGGTGAGGCTGGTGATTTGCATAACCTCCCTCACTTAAATCCAATTCATTTGCAAGTTGTGGAATCACCTTCCTGATGTCATGGTACTTTTCAAGGACAAAGGACAAATAACAACAATCGTTCTCTAAGAACTCTGGTGTGACTCAAATCTACCCTATTGCTCAAAGACTCTTAAAGTCCCAAATAACTCTCAAAGCTAAGAGAAAATGTTTATGCTTTCAAATTACAAATTTCATTATGCCAGTCATTCTCAGACTCTTGTCAGTATAAATGTTGACTGAATACCCACACAAATAAGTTCTGAAAAAAATGGCATAAAAGAATTTTTTATGAAACTGTGAATCTGTTACTTATAATTTGGTTGTTTTTTTAAATACATGTTAAATTTACTGAGGTATTACCACACTGCTCTGCTTGCTTATGTTTCCTACTTCTGAACTTCCTTCATCTGTCATTCACATACCTTCAAAATGTTTCCTTGCCAATCTCTTTTCTCTTTTCTTTTTTTCTGATATCTCCATCACTATTCCCCCTATTCTCTGCATCTCACATCCCTTAGTCTCACACCATTATCATCAGTACTCCCTTACAGTAAATGAATATAGTTAAAAGAAACAAATTTTCATAGTAACCTTGCCTAACAAAGTACATGCCTTAATTCTATCACCTTTCTGTCAACAGAACTGGAAAGTATGATTCATCATAAGTCCTGTTGAGCTGTGACTGATCATAGCATTCAATGATCTAATTTTTTTCTGATTTTTTTAATTTATTTTTAATTTATAGAATAAAACAAGCAGTTCCATAATATAGTACTGTCAAAATTAATTGCACATGAAATTACAAATGTATTATGAACAATTTGCTAGTCATTTTAAATATATAGAAAAATTATCATGTAATTTTTTTTTTCTTTTTCCCTCTCTGCCCCCCCCCCCCCAATACCTTAGCAATGGCTACCATTAGACACTGTCAACCTGAAAGCTTGGTTAAAAGAGGCAAACAGACTGGGTGGCATATAAATTCATATTTTTTTCCTCTGGAAGCTAGCAGAATACATGCATAGAGCCAGAACTTAAATTCTGACTGTCTGATAAAAAGAATGAGAAGCCTTAAATACATTTTAGAATAATCCCAACTCAGAATGCCTGTGTCACTCAAATTTATGAGCTCTATACATGTTTAACCATAGTATGAGAAAGGAAGTTTCTTAATTGAATAGGATGTAAATATAATAAGAGAGTTGACAAAGCATCCATTGAAATTACAACCCTGGATATTTGTGCATTCTTTAATGTGACATAACATAGTATATGTACATTAAATATTAAAATGAGAAAAGTTCCATTATTCAAGGTAGTGTCTTGGATTAAGGGCCTCATTCTTAAAGGCCATAAACAGATGAATACTCTTAGCTTCATCTAACCCTTGTAGTTGTTGACACAGGAAGGGGCATTCTTCATTTACTCAGAGAATAAAGAAGGGAAATCTCTTAGGCTCAGGGGCTTCTTCTGGTTGATTAGTTCAGGCTCTGGCCCTTATTGAGGTTCAAATGTTCTTAAATAGTTGTCTATGCAAATAGTTATATAGTGGAAAATCAGTCTATACGTAACGTCCATTTATCAGTTCTTTGTCTTCATATATCCTTTTTAGTTCTTGAATGTCTTTCAAAATTTGAGGGGAGGGAGGCATCTTTTGCAATGTCATATCCAGTGTATCAATGGTTCTCCTGGTTCTACTTTGCCTTGACCTTCTCCTCATTGATTCTTCTCATTTAAAAAGAATGAGTGAAAGAGACAGATGTCATGCAAGGACAATAACTGAAATAAGAGATAGGTCTGTTTTTCACTTTCACTAATTATCATCCAAAATAAGGACTCGTGTTCAAATATTTTAGTAATAACTTTTCACCTGACAGATTAAAGCAAGCCAACTACCCTGTGCTGACCAGAAATTAATGGGCATCATCATAATAGTAGAGGTATATTTTTAAAGACCATCAATTATTGATCATTCTAGACTCATAGACAAATACATAAGGAATCTGATGCATCAACA
>CM053591.1:140738245-140761446 GCA_028646515.1 Pseudochirops corinnae
GAAACGAGGGGTTGGGCACTGGAGTAGAGAATAATACAACAAGCCTGGGGGACGGGGGAAGAGGGATTGGGAAGATGTAAAGGAAAAGGAAAAGAGGGAATGAAGGAGTCAGAACAATGTAATACAAAGAACATTGGACTGGTAAGCAGAAGACATAGGTTTTAGTGTCAGTTCTGTTGCTACTTTGTGCCTTTGGGCAAGTCAATTGTTCAGTCACATGAATGACCTTTGAAGAAAAGTCATAAGCGTTTTGGCCTTGGACAAGTCTCTCTGGGTCTCAGTTTTCTCACGTGTAAAATGAGGGGGTTGGACTTCATTTTCTCAAAGAATCCTAGCAGTTTTAACATTCTTTGAATTTAACTGAAGCGGGAGGAATGAGGAGAACAAAGAATGCTCCCGTCATTCAAAAACCTTTGTTAGGCTCATTCCCTGTTTAGTACTCTGTGTTAGACGCTTGGGTAGAAACGACAACAAATAGATCTGCACTTCCATCCCTCTGCCACCGGTGCATTGCTGCTGTGGCTCCTGCTGTAGAGAGACAGAGAGGAAAGCATAGCAGTGGCAGTAACAATGCATCTGATTTTGCCTTTCCCACTTTCCTAGCCAGCAAAGGGAAGGGAGTACAGGGGGGGGAAATAGCTATCCAAAGACAGTTACTATTTCTTTAACCAAGGAGGCTTTCCATCTGGGAGACTTTCAAAGGATTTTTCTTTGTTCATATGTTTTTCATCATTTGCTTTTGTTATCTAAGTGGTGGTGTTTGCTTTTTAGTAATTTTTATTATAAACTTAAGTAGCACTCTCAATTTCACACAAACAGAAGTAGAATATAAACATATATATAAACACATAAGCAGAACGTGGAGTTCAACCTGAAATAAAATCTGAACTATTTGCATTTTGATGGGAGAAAATATGCTATAAAAGTAAACAAATTTATAAGATATTTGTCCTATGAACAGTTCTAAGTTCTTTTCTGTGTACTTAGGAATTAAGAGCTGGGGTCTGATCTGTCTTGTCCCTCTCCATGGTACTGAAGTAGGAGATTGCTACTGGCTTGAGAACATGCATGCTAGATAATTGCTAGGAATCACCTCCCAATTTAAGCCTAGAAAGTGACAAAAACAAAACAAAACAAAAATCTCTGGATAGCCGAGTAATAAGGATAACCCTGCTCAAGTGCCTAAAAAAAGAGTTAAATGAAGACTTATTAGGGTAGTTTCTTGTTTCCTGAAAAAAATCTGAAGTGTTCTCTTAGACTGAGGGGCACTAGTAATCATGGAATTTAACACTGTGACTGTCATGAAAAAAGAGAACAAATAAATGGTCCTGTTTCTCTGTATGTTGTTGTGTGATCAGGGATTGACAGGAGTGGGGTAAAAGGGACCAAACTAAGGAAGCAGGAGCTTTTGGTCTGGTACCTTTATCACTAGAGCAATAGGAGCAATAGTAGAGATGGGAAGAATGGTAACTCCTACTAGATCAGGAAAACTCTTGAGGTTTTTTTTCATATGTTTGACTATAACTAAGAAGGTATTTTCCTTGATCCAGAAGGTTGTATTAGAGTAAGAATTTAAACTCAGATCCCAACTCCAAATTCAGCATTCCATCCATCATTGTAGTTGTCTCCAAACTTTTTTGCTAATGTACCCCAAAATATATTTATTTATAAACAATAGAGGTATAGTGCTGCACTAATATATTGTATCCATTAAAAATATATAAAATAGAAAGTTAAAAGGAATAGAAAGCCTAAACAAATAATATTTTAATTTTGTATTTTATATATAAATGGTACCAAAAAAATGCTTTGCTTCTCAAGAATATTTTTCAAGAGAGCAATGTGATTGAATATGCTTCTGTATTTTTGAAATCTTGATTTAACATGTATGATACTGCTCTTTGAATGGTTTTTTTCTAAGTTCAAATTATTTTAATATTTGACTTTAATGAAGGGGAAAGATTTACAGAATTGCCAGAATTCACAAAGTACCATCTTTAAAAACAATAGGTTGTGGGGGCAGCTAGGTGGTGCTGTGAATAGAGCACCGGGCCTTGAGTCAGGAGGATCTGAGTTCAAATCCAACCTCAGACACTTAACATTACTAGCTTTGTGACCTTAGGCAAATCATTTAACCCCAATTGCTCTGCCTTCCCTCCTCTCCAAAAAGACAAAAACAACCCAATAGGTTGACTATTTAAGTTAAAGATTGTTGTTTTATTCTTAATTCCATTAGATTCAGAAGTTTATTATTCAATCTCTTTAAATACGCAGTTCAAAAAATGTCTTTAGTTCCTGGAAGATTGCCTACAAAAATGTCTTTCAGGATCCAACCACTTGTTAGTACTTTGCCTCTAGTACCCACCATACCCCCAAAAAAGATTTCTTTGTAATTATTATATTGCACAACAAAGTAATTAAGGGATGACCATACACTGGAGTAGAGCAAGTGCCCTGACCCTCCCCATGGCCTATGTCCTGGATACTTCCAGTAGGCCACATGATCAACCCTATAACCCCCATTCCATATTTATTTCACATTTCTTTATTTGTGGAAGTGTTGTTTTCCTCCAGTAGCATATAGGATCTTTAAACATAAGCATATAACGCCAGACCTTTCCCACTTTAGGGGCCTAAAGTGATACATGATCATCTGAAATATGGTCAGAATGAGGGAGCCACCATCAAGGTTCCACAGTTTTGTTCAGTAATCCATTCCAATTTGCACTGTGGAGACATTTTTCTTTAAGGTACCCCTCAGTTGGAGAATGACTGGACAAACTAAGATATATGTAAGGAATTGAATACTAATATATCCTAAGAAACAATAATGGGGACAGTTTCAGAGAAACCTGAAAAGACTTGTATGAACTGATACAGACTAAAATGAGCAAAACAACATGAACAAGTTACATTATAACAACATTGTAAAAGAAAATATCAATTTTAAAAGACTTAGGACCCTGAGCAATGTAATGACCAACCATGTTCCAGAGAACTGGTAAGTACTACCCACCTCCTGATAGAGAAGTAATGGACTCTATATGCAGAATGAAACATATTGTTGTATATAGCCAGTGAGGGAATTTGTTTTGCTTGACTGTGCATATCTGTTGCAAGTGTTTTATTCTTCTTTTTTCTGGATGGGTAGAAAGGTGAGGTAGGAAGGAGAGATAATAAATGCTTATTAATTTAAAAAATAAATTTAATTTAAAGAAGACATTCTCTTAAATTCTCATGTGACTGACAATGCCCATTTCCTCTTTGTCTTCCCTTTTAGAAATGGAAAACAGAGGGTCATTGCCATCTTTATATAACACTTTCTTTTGCTACTATTTTTTTAAATTTAGTATTTCATTTTTTCTAATTACATCTAAAACAACTTGAACATTCTGTTTTCAAATTTTTGAGTCCCAAATTCTCCCTGTCCTCCCCTCATTGAGAGGGCAAGCAATTTGACATAGGTTATATATGTGTAGTCATTTTTCTACTGTTCTTAAATAACTCTTCAAATCATCTCTTTTTCCAGATGAGTGAGTACAGGTCCTCTAATCTAACCTTATTAAACATCATCTTTTTATAGCTGACTCCTTCAATTTACTTTGATTTAAGAATCTTTCCTTAAAAGTTCTCCAACTGACCTTCCTGCTGCCTACCCATTGACTATCAATAGCAAAAAAACAAAAATAAAAGGTATATACTCTGTATACCATAATCACAGCCATGTGGACACTAAAATTGAAAAGATGCAAAAAATTTAAGTACATTTTGAAACAATTATGTAATCATCAAATTTGTCACATCTCTATTTTTACAGTACTGTCCCTCTTTTAACAATATAAAAACAAGTTAGCAAAGATATTTAAATGAAGTAAACTAAAAAGTTTCCAACTGATGCCATCCTTTCCTTCCCTTGGTGTCTGCATACTATTTGAATATCTCTCAGTCACAGTCTACCCTGATTCTTCTAAGAAGTGGCTTTCCTGGCAGACTTAACTATATCCCTAGGTTTTATCCAGACAGAGGCCAGTGTCCTAAAGTGTCTTCTGCCATATTTCGTGTCTTGGGGTAGGTTCAGGGTACATTTAGTTCTGCTTGCCCTTGGCGCTGAAATTGCTCATTGTGACTGTGACTATCCTCCAAGTATTTGATGGAAATGTCAAGCAAAGAGAGCTTTGAGTCTAAGGTACTACTGATAAATTGGTATCAATCCACAGTTGATTCATTGGTAAACACCCTTCAAAGACAGTCCATTTCCCAGATCATTGAGTACATCCCCTAGAATAGAATCAAAAAGAGCTTTTTAAAATCAAAATCAATGACTTCTAAGACAGAAGGATTACTGAATTATTGAATTATTGAAATTACTGAAGAGTAATATATATAGCTCATCTTTGCCTGTTTGCTCTCTCAAACCAGAAAAGTCAGACAAACTTAATGTTTTAAGTAGAGATATAATCAGAAGATTCAAAGATAGGATACTTCTAGAGAGGTATCCTTCATGTTTATTTTCCCTGACATACCATCAATTAAACTTGGTTTCTTGTTTTTCATTAAATTAGCCTAACTTGATCTGAGGAATATTTTCAAACTAGAAAAATGTTTTATGAACTCCACATCAAATTATACTTATATTAGTAATATTCCCAAATCTCAACTTAATATGTTCTCTTAGAATGTGAAACTATTGTTTCATATGAGTTGACAGTGAGTCACTTTTTTACTCTTTCAAATATAATAGGTATCTATATTAAAATCAAACTTCAGTTGTCAAGGTTTAAGTCAGTGTGACAAGGCATGCTGAGAAAGAATTATTTTCTTGATTTTTTCCTCAGGTCTAAGAAATTCCAAAGGGCTATTCTTTACTTCCAAAAGTAGGGACTGTCAAAAACCAAATATTTTCCTCCTATTTTTGCTTTGAGTTTTCTTTTGTGTCTATATTTAGATGTGTATCCTCTCAATTCCTAAAACATAACTAGGCAAGAGTGATTAATTTGTTGATATGAATCTTGGTAATTAAGTGATAAAAAATCATAAAGTCAGGTTTCAAAGTAGTATCAGCATTCACACTCAGAACAGAGGTAGCTCATAACATTGAAAGTTCAGTTTATTCTCTGATTTTCTTATTGATCATTTTCCCAAGAATTCTATATTCTTTTCAAAACTTACAGATCGAATAGGCAAAGATCCAGAACTAAAAGGAATAGATACACCTATTACCCCTCAATAGAAACAAATAGGATTTTACCACTTTTTTTCTTTTTAAATTTAAAAAAAAAAATTTATTTACTTTTAGTTTACAACATTCAGTTCCACAAGTTTTTGAGTTCCAAATTTTCTCCCTTTCCATCTCTTCACTAAAGGTTCTACATATACCTTGGCATTAAACATTAGTCAAGTTGTAAAGAAAAATTATAACCAATGGAATGGATAACGAGAAAGAAGAAACAAAAAAAACAAAATGAAAAAGAGAGAGAGCAAGGAATTTGCTTCAATCTGCATTCAGACTCCATAATTCTTTTTCTGGATGTGGTAGCCTTTTCTATCATGGGTCTTTTGGGGTTGTCTTATAACCTTGTATTGCCTAACAAGAACCCAGTCTATCAAAGTTAGTCATCACAGACATGACGTGTCTGTAATTGTGTACAAAGTTCTCCTGGTTCTGTTCCCCTCACTCAGCATCAGTTTATATAAGTTTCTCCAGGTTATTATAAAGTCCATCTGCTCCTCATTTCTCATACCACAATAATAGTATTCCATTACATTCATATACCACCACTTATTAAGCCATTCCCCAACTGAAGGACATCCCCTTGATTTCCAATTCTTCGCCACCACAATAAGAGCTGCTATAAGTATTTTTGTACATGTGGGTCCTTTTCTCATTTTTATGATCTCTTTGGGATACATTGCTAGGTTAAAGGGTATGCACAATTTTATAGTCCTTTGAGCATAGTTCCAAATTGCTCTCCAGAATGACTGAATCAGTTCACAATTCTACCAACAATGCATTAGTGTTCCAGTTTTCCATATCTTCTCCAACATTTATCACTTTCCTGTTTTGTCATGTTAGCCAATCTTATAGGTGTGATGTGGTACCTCAGAATTGTTTTAATTTGTATTTATCTAATCAATAATGACTTAGAGCCTTTTTTCATATGCTTATAGATATCTTTAATTTCTTCCTCTGAAAACTGCTTGTTCATATCCTTTGACCATTTATCAATTGAGGAATGACTTGTATTCTTATACATTTGACTTAGTTCTCTGTATATGTTAGAAATGAGGCCTTTATCAGAGAAACTGGTTGTAAAAATTCTTTCCCAATGTTCCACTTCCTTCCTAACCTTGGTTACATTGCCTTTGTTTGTACAAAAAATTTTTCAATTTAATGTAATCAAAATTACCCATTTTGCATTTTGTAATGCTCTCTGTCTCTTGTTTAGTCATAAATTCTTCCCTTCTCAATAAATCTGACAGGTAAACTATTCCTTGCTCTCCCAGACTGCTTATAGTATCAGCCTTTATATCTAAATCATGACCCATTTTGACTTTATTTTGGTATATGATATAAGATATTGGTCTATGCCTAGTTTTCTGTCATATTATTTTCTAGTTTTCCCAGCAGTTTTTGTCAAATAGTGAGTTCTTATCCCAGAAGTTGAAGTCTTTGGATTTATCAAACAGTAAGTTACTATAGTCATTGTCTACTGTGTCTCATGTACCTAATCTATTCCACTGAGCTACCACTTTTATTTCTCTTAGTCCACAGTTATAGAATCTCAGGATGTTAGAGCAGGAGTGGAGGAAAGGACCTTAGGGATCAACCAATTTAGTATATTTCCCAAACAGGATTTCATAAAACTCTGGCATTCTGAGGTTATGTAAGTTTTCTATTGGAAAAAAAGTTGATATGAGTAATAATTATCAAGGAAGAGAAGGAAGATAAAAGTTCTCTTTCCCTTGAATATAAGGAAAGCAGCACAGGATGGTAAAAGGGTAAGTAAGAATGTAGGGTGAGCAGTCAATGATCTCAAGTCATATTTCAGCAGAGAAATGAGAGGATCAGGGGACCCTGGATGGTGAGCACAACAATCATAATCATAAAGGGCTGGTATGAGTGGTCTTTAAACAAAAATGTGGGATAACAATTCTCAGTATGATTTACATGGTTTTGTCCAGAAATGGTAGGGAGAGAGGAGAGTCTTGCAAACTAGTGGGCAGAAATTGGAGATTAAATACCCTAGCAATGGAAACAGGCTTCAGTAGCCAAAAGGCAGAAAGATTGACAGCATTAAACTTGGTTGGCAATCGCTGCCCCTCAGTGGGAAGACCACTGAGAACAGAACAAGAATCTGTCAAGGAGGTATGTGTTAGAATCAATGCAATTCAGACCCCATCATCTCTCAAAATCATCCATTTCAACTTTTGCTCATCTTTATTTGCCAAGATGCTTTTCCTTTTATTATCCTTTGTTTACCTTTATTCCTTTATCTTTTTAACCAAAAACTACCTCTCCGTAACTTCCACCTCATTGGTCCTAGTTCTACCCTTTGGGTCAAGCAGAACAAGTTTTATCCCACTTCAACCAGACAATCCTTAAACTACCTGACAACAGTCATCATGTCCTCCCTGAATGCTATTTTCTTTAGGCTGAAAATCTGTAATAAAATTAATCAGTCCTTATATAGTAAAGCCTTGAAATCCTTCACCATTTTGTTCATCCTTTTCTACTTTTCAGCTTTTGTAGTATCTTTTCTAAAATGTAGCATTCAGAATAGTTTGGTGCTCAATTTACTTTGCACCTCATGACTCTCTTCTTGAGTAAAATATTCATGAAGCAGTCTATAAGCTTTTATTTTATTTTTTAAAACTTTATTTCATGCAAAATGGATAACTTTGATGCCATTTAATTTAAAAGATTTTTACACAAACAAAGCCAATGCAACCAAGATTAGAAGGGAATCAGGAAGCTGGGGAAATAAATTTTATAGCTAGAGTCTCTGATAAAGCTTTGTATCTAAAATGTATAGAGAAATTAGTCAAATTTATAAGAATACAAGTCATTTCTGTTAAAGTTTTCAGATAAAGAAATTAAAGCTATCTCTAGCCATGTAAAAAATATTCTAAAGTACTATTGATCAGAGACGTACAAATTGAAATAATTCTGAGGTACCACTTCATCTCTATTTGATTGACTAATATGATAAATAAAAGGAAAATGATAAATGTTGGAGAAGATGTGAGAAAATTGAAACACATACATTGTTGTGGAGTTATGAACTGAACCAACTATTCTGGACAGCAATTTGGAACTATACCCAAAGTGTCATAAAACTGCATACCCTTTGATCCAGCAATACCATTACTAGGTCTGTATCCCAAAGAGATCAGAAAAAATGGAAACAGACACATATGTACAAAAATATTTATAGTAGCTCTTTTTGGGGTGGCCAAGAATTGGAAATTGAGGGGACCATCAATTGGGGAATGGTTAAATAAGTTGTGGTATATGAATGTAATGGAATATTGTTGTGCTATGAGAAATGATGAGTAGGTAGATGTCAGAAAAATCTGTAAAGATTTTCATGAACTGATGCTGAGTGAACTGAAAAGAACCAGGAAAATATTGTATACAGTAACAGCAATGTTGTGCAATGACCAACTTTGATAGACTTAGGTCTTCTTAGCAATACCAGGATCTAAGACAATCCCAAAGGACTCATAATGGGAAAAACTATTCACATGCAGAGAAAGAACTATGGAGTCTGAATGTAGATCAAATCATACTTTCTCTCTTTTTGTGTGTGTTTTTTTTTCTTTCTTGTGATTTTTAAAATTTTGTTCTGATTCTTCTTTCACAACATGACTAATGTGGAAATATGTTTAATACGATTGTACAAGTATAACCTATATCAAATTGTTTGCCATTTGGGGGAGGGTAAAGGGAAGAGAGGAAGAAAAAAATTCGGAGCTCAAAATCTTATAGAAGTTAATGTTGAAATTTATCTTTACATGTAATTGGAAAAAAAATAAAATACTCTCAAGTGGAGAAAGCTTTATTTTAGAATTTTTGTCTTCACAAATAATACCGCCATATACATTTCCATTTATAAAAGACAATAGTAAAGGAAGATTTTTAATATGTTATTTTCATAATTGCCTTGCTTATATCTGTTCCCTTTTAAACTTCCTTGTGTGAATTTTTTAAAGTATGAATGAACCTCTTTCATGGATTAAGAAAACTTGGTGAGAAATAAGGATAGTGTCAATACAGATGTGTCAATTCCTTCAGTATTCTACCAACTCATTGGTCTTTGGATAAGAGACCATGCATCTAGAGTGTTCAAGAATTTGAAAATTAAATTCATGTTTTAGCTAATCTTTGTGGTTCTTGGTATATTTTGTCCCTTGTGCCATTTCATCATCTTCACTATAGAAGTGGAAAGTCACACAGAACTGATGGTAGTTTGAAGGTGCTAGTGAGACCAAAAAGTTCAAGGCATATTTCCATATGATACTTCTTTTGAAGGATTGGTAATTCAGTTAATGCAATAAAGGGGGAAAGATCTGTCTGAGAATTTAGAGAGGAGAGATGAACTGAGGTAGTGACAGAATAAGGATCAGAATCTGTGGGAGAAAATAAGCAGAAAGAAAATTAAAAGAAAAAGGAGAGAGAATATTTCAGATGAGTTTTGTTTATCTTTTTCCTCCATATCCTTGAAAGTACAGAAAGCTTATTTAGAATTAAGCTATTAAAAAGTTTGAGGAGTGCTTGAAAGGAAAAAGTTTACATAGAGTCTCTGGGAAGATCTTCTTCATATTGAGGTCTAACCTGTTTTGAAAGTGTTCTGCTCCTCTTGCCTCTGTCTTTTTTTCTCACTAAATTTTCTTAATCCTGATAATGTATATGCCTTAGAAGGAAGAAAGAAGAAAACTGATTACCGTCCATCTGATTGCATTTCCCCCACCCCCACCAGAAGTCACCCAAAAATGTCTTGAAGGGAAAAGCCACTGAAGCTCTTTAAAAGTGGTATTTCAGGACTCCATTAGCTCTAACTGATTCTCCTGTATTACTTAAAAGATTGGGCATGCAGGAGATCCCACAATAACAGCAATATTGTATGATGATGAACTGTGAATGGCTTAGCTAGTCTCGCAATACAATGATCCAAGACAATTCCAAAGGAATTATGATGAAAAATGCTATCCACTGCCACAGAAAGGATTGATAGAGCCTGAATACAGATCAAAGCATACCTTTTTTTACTTTATTTTTCTTGAGATTTTTTGTCTGTGTTCTCTTTTGCAACATGGCAAATATGGGTTTATTTTTATGTGACTACACATGCATAATCTATATCAAAGTGCTTGCCTTTTCAAGGAGTGGGAAGGGGAGGGATTTGGAATTCAAAAGTTATTTTTTAAAAGAATGTTTAAAAAATTTTACATGTAATTGAGAAAAATTATTAAAAACATTCTTTTAAAAAGATTAGGTATGAGTGTTGATTCTTAATTGTTTTTACGGATCTTCCTGTTATCTATATGTTGGGGCAGCAGGAGGAAGGTGAAAATATCATCTTTTCTTCCTGACTATATACTCTACAAAATGGAAGTATTTTCTTTCTCTTCCTTTATATCTATCAAGAAAAAAGCTCAGAATATGAGATGTGTTTGGTTCTATCCTGCCCAAACCGAACCCTGAAAAGGATATGATACCACACTTCACTATTAATGTTAAAGTAAGCTACTAGTGAATGAGATGCCAATGTAAGAGCTAGACATTTGGGATCTGAATTCCTCTTAGCCCCATCATAGACACATAGACACACACACTCCCCTGAAAACAATGTAAAAATCTCTTCGTGTACTTTCTGCTTCCTTTCGTGAAATGAGAAAATTAAATAATTTTGAGCATCTGTGGGGTGCCCAGCACTGACAGAAATAATTTTTAAAGTATATTTATGTATCTACTTCATTTCATTAATAAGTTCTAAGAAAACTCAAATTGAGGTAAAACAATATTTATAGGGGGCAGTTATTTCCCCTGGAACAAAAATTTAAATTAACAAAAAACAGGGTTTTACACCTTTACTGTACTGTGTCTTGGTTATAATGGTTCAAACAGAACCAAAAATCACAGGATTTAGAGTGAGATGTTAGCATGGAACTCATCTAGTTCAAACTCAGTATTTTACAAGGGAAAAAAAATGAGATCTAGTGGTATTGACTGGCTTGTCTATAATAACACAGCTAAGAAATGGAAGAACCCAATTAATCTTCCACATACAGTGACCTGTTTCTGAATATGAAGAGTTGCCAGCAATCTTTCCATTATACTGTGCTGTCTCAGCAACAATTATGTGATGTTATTGCTAAATTGATCCAGAAAAATTTGTGTGTGCCAAGAGTCCTTGCCTTAGAGAAGTGTGTGTTGTGAGGAGATGGAGTAATCTAGACCTTGGGTCCTTCAGATCAAAGTCTATGTAATATTTCAATTTTGTGTTGCCAATTCCTGGCATAATGGTAGGTACTGAATAAGTTTATTGAAATGAATTTATACGAGAACTGATGGAGGGAGAGAAGAACAAGGAACATTCTAGAGGCCTTAATCTGGATGATAATGTTGCCATCAAGAAAAATGGGAAATGTGGGAAGAACAGCAAATTTTAGGATGAGTTACTCTCTAGGCCTGTTGAGTTTGAGGAATGGTAGACCATTCAGTATTCAACAGGCAGTTAGAAACAGAGCATATCAGTAAATAATTAAGAGTTACTAATCTACTAGTGCACTGAATGATGTAGCCTTGAGTCTAAAACAGGACATAGAATGAGGAGAAATATTTTGCCAAGTTTAGACATCCATTCTTGTTCCTTTAACATTGTTCAAAATGTCCCTCTCCTCTCTCCTGCTGTTTCCATCACCACCATCACCAATTCCTTTTGACAGCAAACAGATGCAAATCAGTATTGAGTTTGAGCTCAGTGATGTGATGTTTTCAGTTTCTTGCTTTACCCAATGTTGTATGGCTATCCATGACTAAGTATTAATAACTATCAAAAAAGTATTGAAGTATTATACTTTAAGGAACTTTTTTTGTGCCTTGCATCCTAATCTCTACCTTCATAGATGGTCCTTATGAATGGCTACAGCCTCCAAAATTCATCAGCTACATTGTCCAATTTTCTTTTGAGGAATGTCAAAGCTAGTCTTTGAGTAACAGATTATATCAGCCCACCAGGCTGAGACTTGAAATATTTTCCCCTTAGAGTAGGGATGTTCAGAAATTGTACTTCACTGCCATACTTGCCAAGAACCCAGGATTGTCTTCAAGCTACTGTGAGGCATCAGGGTAGGCCATCAGTACAGAAAGTGGCTATTATATGCCATAAAATAAATCTTCTCCTTCTTCTCCTAAATTAATATGAAATAAATTATTTCAAGTTTTGAGTAAAACGATGATATTTTAAAATTATTTTTATAATATCATGGGGAGATGGTGTAGCACAGTGGAGAAAATGCTGGCTCTGGAGTCATAGGTCCTGGGTTCATATTCTGCTATTAACAATCATTACATGTGTGTCTTTGGACAAGTCTTCTAACTTTTATGGGCCTTTAGATTTCATCAACTGTAAAATTAAAGAGTAGGACTAGATAGTTTCTGAGGTCCTTTTGAGTTCTAACTCTGTGATACTATCAAAAAAGATAAAAAAAGATATCCATATCTTCTCCTTGCATGATACGTATTGTTATGTAAGTCCTCCATTATGGATTTACCCACCATTCTGGAGGACTTTGGGAGGTTTTTTCTATAGGTAACTATAACAGGAGACTAGCCAAAGAGACCCCAGACTTCAGAGAAGAAGCAACATACTCTTCCTGAGATAATGTTTCTGTTTTACTTGCTGTGTGCCTTTTTATTAGCTACTGAACTAGAATTAGGTGTGCAAACAGAAGACTCCCACAGGTTTAAAAAACCTGCAAAGTACAGGCATAACAGGACCTATGTTGATATCATAAAAGGAGTATCTAAAACCAAAAGCAAGCATTATATACAATGGGGCTAGACTAGAAGCTTTCCTAATAAATACAAAAGTAGAGCAAGTTTGCCCACCTTTCCACTAATGTTTCTTATAGTTCTAGAAATGCTAGTGATAGTAAAGACAAGAAAAAGTAAAAGCATAAATGGAAACAAAGAGAAGATAAATCTATCCCTATTTGCTGATGATATTACAGTTTGCTTAGATAATCCTAAGGTATCAGCAAAAAACACGGAATGATTGGTAGTATCAGCAAAGTTGTAGGCTACAGAGTAAACCATTAAAAATCAATACCATTTCTATATAATAATGACAAAATCAAAGAGACAATAATAAAAATGGAAATCCCATTCCAAATAACTATAAAATACATAAAACTGGGAATCAATCTACCAAAGCATACAAAATATTTTTATTTCCTTAAGGAAATAAAGAATGAATTATGTATTTAAGTTCCAATATTTAAGTTTATAAAATCTTTTTATTTTCTCTATTCTGTATTTGGGTTTTGGCCTTTGAGTCTAAAATAATTTTTTTAAAAAAAGAAGAAATTAAATAACAGAGGGATTTTTCAGTGTGCATAACTGGGTTGTGCCAAGATAAAAAAAATGTAGCATTACCAAAGCTAACCTACAGTTTTAAGGCAA
Source organism: Pseudochirops corinnae (assembly GCA_028646515.1). Lineage (NCBI taxonomy): Eukaryota > Metazoa > Chordata > Mammalia > Diprotodontia > Pseudocheiridae > Pseudochirops > Pseudochirops corinnae. The sequence continues at coordinate 140,751,933 of CM053591.1, forward strand.
TGCCAATTAAATTTTTTTAAAAACAGTTTATAGAACTCAAAAATATAATGAAATTTATTTGAAGGAAAAAAAGATTTAGAATATCAAGAGAAATTATGAAAAGAAGTAGGGATAAGTTCCAGATCACAAGCTTCATTATGTACTTGCAGTCATCTGAGCCACTTAGTATTGGTTTTAAATTGAGAAATAAGTTAATAGAAAAAAGCTAGAAAATGGAGAATCAGGGGGAAATGGAACCTAGTAACCCAGTGTTCAAAAAACTGGAAAAAATAAATTACTTAGGAAAGGGCTTCTTATGTGGGAGAAAAAACTACTAGGAATACTGGAAAACAGTATGGCAAAAATTAGACTTAGACCTCTTTGTATCATATATCACAATACATCCTAATTTGATATGTGATCTTAATGTAAAAGATTATGCCCGAAGAAGAAAATTAGTAGAGAATAAATTATATGCCTTTTACAACTATGGGTAGGAGATTTATTATTAACCAAAAAAAAGGATAGAGATGATTATAAATGATAAAAAATATAATTTTGATTCTATATGAAATTGAAAAGGTTCTGGACAAATTAAAATGAATGCACCTAGGATAAGAAGGAAGAACTCAAATGGGGGGAAAAAATCTTTGCATCAAATTTTTCTGATAAGGATTTCTTATCCAAGGTGCATAGACAGCTAAGATATTTATAGGATCAAAATCCCTATTTGGGGATTTCCCAATAGATAAGATGTCAGAGGATAGGTATAAAAAATTTTTTAAAGAAGGAAAACAAATTATTAATCACCATATTAGTGAATATTCTAAATCACCTATAATAAAAGAAATTAAAAACAAAACAATCTTGAGGTTTCACCTCACACCTTGCAAATTGACAAAGACGGCAAAACATAGGAATAGAAAATATTGGAAGGATTATAGGAAGATTGTCACACTAGTGTAGTGCTGGTGAATCTGTGAATCTATGCAACAATTTTAGAAATAAATTTGGAGTTATGCAAACATAGTCCCTAAAAGGTTCATAACCTTTCACACAGAGATTCTTCTACTAGATATATATAACAAAGACATCACCACCAATAAGAAGAAAACCCCTATATACACTAAAACATTTAGAGCAGCACTTTTTCATAATAGGAAAGAATTGGAAAGAAAGTAAGTTCTCAACAATTGGGGAATGGATAAACAAATTGTGATACATGAATACAATAGAATTCTATTGTGCCAAGAATACAATGAATACAGAAAAGTATGGAAATATCTACATGAACTGATTCAGAGTGAAGCAAGCAGAGTCATAAAAGCAATATAAACAATTACTATAACATGAAAATGGAAAGAACAACCACCATACAATAACCAAAAGTGAATTTTGCAAAATTACAATTCCCAGAGAATATATGGGCTACATAGAACTAGGAAGATGGGGTAAGAATAGAATATGAAAGCTTGATAGAGGCAGTATGTGGACTGCTGAGTTTGAGAAATAGATAGCTGTCCAGTTTGGCTAAAACATAAAGCTCATGAAGGGAAATAATGTGAAATAAGGCTAGCAAAGTAGATAGCTTCTGCAGATCTGGAAAAGACTAAAGGCAAAGACAGCTGACTGCTCTATTACCAATGTGTCAGTTACATCAGTTTACAGTGAGCATGAGCTCAAAACAGAAGTCAAGTCTTGCTAAATGAAACCAGGAAACCACATTGGTAATGCATTGTAAATTCCAATTGTTTAATCTATATAATAGTAATAATCTATGTTGCCAAGAACACTGCTATTGTGCCTAGCCCAGTAAACTCACTAGAACTACAGAATAAGGTTTCTGAATTAACCTAGTCTGACCTGTAGATGGTGAAAATTGCTGCCTTAGTCCAAGAGAAGAGGATCTACAATGATCCTTTTTTCTTCTTCTTTGGTTGCCAAGAGAAAGGCAGCCCTACCATGAGTATTCACTACAAGAGGCTGAGTGCTCCCACACCCCCTTAGAGATAAGCATTTCATATATATGATACATTTTTATCAAATATTGAAATGTAATTTTTTTCAAAATAGTTATTTACAGAAGGCACAAATCCTCCAGATCCAACTAAATCTTTACTTCCATGTAATTACCTAGTTTCCCTTTCCTAAACCATGCATCTCTGTTACCTCTTTATTCTGAATAACTTTTCCTTCTGTTTTCGAATTTCAGTTCCTACAGCAGAGGAAAAGAGAGATAAGTCCAACGTTAGCTCGGGTAGAACAGTGCCACAATTAATCGGTGTTTATAGGTTTTTTTTCTCATCTGGAAAGAACATCTAAATATGAAAATTCCACGTGAAAAATGTGAAATCTTTAGTGAAGATTGTTTCAACATACGGGATCCTATGTCACATATTAGGCAGAAATATTTTAGACTAACATTCTGTAGAATGAGAGCCCTCATAGAGGGCAATTTGAGACTAAGTCCTCAACTTCCAGGTCACATGATCAACAAGAAGGAGGCCTAGATATTTTCTCTGATCTTCATGACTTCTCGTCCTCTCCAAAATACACATTATACGTGAGAGATAAAGTGATATCACCTATCTCCTCAATCTAGGATGCTAAGAACCCCAATGATGTAACAATTCAATGAATTAAAAGCAGAAAAGGCTAGTCCCTAGTCCCTAACTCCCTCATGCAGTACCCCTTACCCCAAGGTCTACCATGCATGCTGGACTGCAAAAGTTAACTCACAGACTTGTGAGAGAATTTATATTGAACCTCCCCAGCCCCTTTTCCCAGCAATGAAAAAAAAAAAAAAAAAAACAATGAAAGCCCCTCCAGACTAGGACAGCAGCATGGCAGCACTCTCTGGATACCAAGTTCAGTTAGAGAGCTGTGGAACCAAAGGGACTGGGGTGGGACATGTATGTATGTGGCTGTGTGTCACACCACTAAGCCTCAGGGAAAGAACCGAACATCCAGCTGATGCAAATTCTGTCCCCGCAGACATCTCATGAGACAGAAGCTGAGGCCTATGACACATAAACTGCCCAGTATGAAAAGAGATGGTGATAGCTTTGAGGTCTGGCCCAAGGGAAATCACACTCAAAAAGTCAGAATTGAGTGATAGTGGACTATAACAAAGAAAAACAAAAGACTGAAATTACCAAAGCCCTCTGGAAGAAGAAAAGACAATGAAAGAAATTGAATATAAGCAGAAAAACCAAAGGAGAGATATTAACAGCAGAAGGAAATAGGGGTCCCAGATAAAGTCCCAGGTTGAGATTTGTGAGAATTAATATTATAAGACCAAGGTAAATGAATCAACCCCTGATGAGGATGAGGACCCTGTGGATTTCCAAGACAACAGGAAACCCTAGTAGATTGTTCCTCAAATGTTTAAAAGAGAACTAAGAATTATGAAAGCAGATTTTATGGCCTGAAAAGCAGAAATAATTGACAATAGAAAAAAAATGAATTCATGGTGGTAAGTCTGACCAAAAAGACCTGAGAGAATACCTGTTGGGGAATGCAAATACATGGAAGTAAAGAACTACCTGGAAGAAGAAAAGCAAAAAAGCAATATTAAAAGAAAACATGATCACCATACAAGCAAAATAAACTGATCTCAAAGATAAGATACACACAAACAATTTAAGGATTATAGGCCTCCCAAAAAAACACAAGTCAAAAAATCCAAACACTATAATGCATGGAATAATGCAAGAAAACTGCCCTAAACTTCTGAATGCAGAAAACAAAGTGCCAATCAAAGGAATATATAGATCAACACCAAAAAAAAATCAAACCACTATGTTGTACACAAGCCCGGGCTCATAGTAATTAAACTTGACAATTCCGCTGACAAATCCTATAAATAACCAGGTGAACAATCTTCCAAAGTAAACTAAAGAAAATCTGAATAACACAAGACTATTCTGCACCCACTAGAAACTGCAGAAGAAAATGTTCAAAAGAGCAAAGGAACACAAGATGCAGCCCAAGGCGATACACCCTACAAACTTAATGAAAACAAGATGAATAATAATAAATTAAAAAGAGGCATTTGAAACATTTCTGAAAAGAAAACCTGATTAAAGTATTTGTTTTTCAAACACCTCAAACTACAGATATACAAGAAAAGTAAGCAAAAACAGCAACCCCGGGCAAGAAGAAACAAATAACAAGAGAGGGATCTTTAAGAGATTTCTTTCTAAATTCACCCAAGGAGATAAGGGTGAAGGCAGGAGTCTATTAGAAGAGACAGTAGAGAAATAGGCCTGAAACATCCATGTAACGGGGTTTTTGATGGGACTGAATTATAAAGTGGGAGGGTTCATAAAAAGAGTAGAGAAGAAGAATACAGAATGATTTATCTTAATCAAGTCAAAGGCTAGCAACGAAGGGAAAATAACTCCTACTTCTATCACAAAGAAGAAAGCCTGTGGAAAATGGGCGAGGAGGCAAAAGGAGGAAAGGAGAATGGATGAAATTTTGTTTCTGTGGTAGGAGGGGACACTACTGATGACATGGGAGAAGGAAGATATTCTCTAAAGGGAGATGGCAACCTTAAAATGAGTATAATCTTAAGGGATTAGATCACTCTTCATGCCTTGGGAAAACAAGGGTTAGAGTTCCTTGGGACAACTGATAGTCAGAATACTGGATGAGATGGACCCATGGAGAATGTTCTAAGGCAAATGGGAAGAAATGATCGGGAGAGGGGTAAAAGTTAATAATGAACTGAGTATACATCTTAACTGAATTATTGAAAAATTACTACCATGAAGCAATGCCCTCTCTATCAGCTTCAAAAACTGGTATTTCTAAGAATGTGATACAACAGAAAAGGGTTGCTATGGACAAGGTCTAAGGAGATTTCACAAGAAAATTAGAACACGGAACATGTCACCTATCAGATTTTGGGACAGTTGAACAATTTATGAATAAACAAGAGATAGAGAACAAAGTTAGGTGTAAAATGGATAATTTTGATTACATTAAATTAAAAAGGGGTTGTACAAATAAAGAAAATGAAGCCAAGATCAGAAGGAAAGCAGAAAATTGGGGAAAATTTTCTAAAGACAGCTTAAAAGGGTCTCATGTCTAAAATATATAAAGAATTTTGTCAAATAAATAAGAATATTAGTCATTCCCCAATTGACAAATGATCAAAGGTTATAAACAGGCAGTTTTCTGGATGAAGAAATCAAAACAATTTATAGTCATATAAAAATGCTTCTAAATCATTATTAGTTACAGAAGCGCAAATTAACATATCAAAGCTTTTTAGAAGAAAGTACTTTAGAAGTATTAATTCCATGATGGATGCAAAAAGTAAAAAAAAAAACTAAATAATAAGGGTCATGAATCAAAGAATAAAAGTCCAGAATAGATAGAAAGGAAAGAAAAACAAGGAAGCTCATGAGGGAAAAATCATTTTTAGAAAAAAAAGGACAGAAAAATGAAATTTTAAAAACTAATGAATAAAAAAGTCGAAGAGTAGAAAAAAAGGAGAATTTTACTTGTCTACATAAGGGGGGAAGAATAGAAGAATTCAATAACTTGATAAAAACAAAAAAGGAACTAATAAGTTAAGCAAAACTAGGGAAGAAGGAAACAAATAGGGATGGAGATGGGTCAGGGAGAGAACTTGTGGATGAGGTGAAGAGAATTGGTATAAAAAAAGGTTTACCTTGAAATAAAATAGGCTAAAATAACTGAAAAGAGATAGCACTGTGTTTACAGAGGAAGAGGGAAAACAATCCAAATTTGGGGGGGAAAAATACTGGAGACAAATGGAGTAAAAAATAAACCTACCTTTCTTATCTTTGAAAGTAAATGGATTAAACAATCCCATTAAATGAAAAAGACTGATAGATTTTATGGGAAAACAAAGTCCCACGATCTGTTGCTTACAAGAAAAAAACCAAAAAACAAAGACAATAGGACAAAAACTGAGAGCTACTAAAAATCACTAAGCATCAGATGAATCCAAAGAAGCAGGAATTAACAATCATGTTGTCATACAAAGCAAAAACAAACATTCAAAATATTCAAAGGGATAAGCAAAGAAATGTCATTATGCAGAAAGGAACCATAGACAATTAGCTGATATTAATTTTAAACTTATTGCTGCAGATACCTTCACACTATTTATCCTATATATAAGTTGCTTTGTGTGTATATGCATACATACACATATATACATGTGTGTATGTATATGATGTATATGTGTGTATGTGTGTTTGCATGTTGTCTGTCTCATTAGATTGTAAGATTTTTGAGGGCAGAGACTGTCTTTTGCCTCTTTTTGTATCCGTAGTGTATATAGAACAGTGTCTAGCACATTTAGTAAGCACTTAATGACTGCTTATTGAATTGAATTGGATCTATATACAAAGAAGGTATAGACACAGTAGAAGTAAGGTAATATTAAAGGGAAGGCACCAGCAATTAGAGGACCAGGAAAGTTTGCTCACAAAAGGAGAGATTTGAGCTGAGCCTTGAAAGAAACCAGGAGGCTGATGTGAAGGAGGAAATTCCAGGCATGTGGGACATATTGGGGAAAGGGACAGTCAGTAAATGATGTACACGATGAACATAATATTCCAACTACTTAACTGGGACTTAAAGGAAGCCAGAGAAGTCAGCAGTTGGAATGGAGGAGGAAGAACATTCTAGGCATAGGGAATGACCAGAGAAATGCCTGGAGCTGAGAGATGGAAATGTCTTATTCATGAAACAAAATAAACCAAGAGGCCAAGGTTACCGTACTGAAGAGGATATCTAGGGAAATAAAGTGTAAAAAGACTGGAAAGGCAGGAGGAGCCTAGGTTATAAAAAAGCTTTGAATGCCAGATAAAGCATTCTGTGTTTGCTCCTGGAGAGAATAGGGAGCCAATGGAGTTTATTGAGTAGAGGGGTGACATGATCATACCTGGGGAATGCCTTGGGAAAACTGATGTTTGCATGTTGTCTCCCCCATTACTTGGGGAGCTCCTTGAGAGCAGTGAGCACATTTTTTCCTGTCTTTGTATCCCCAGCAGTGCCTGGCACATAGAAAATGCTTAATAAATTCTGACTGACTAGAATCCACACCATGCCTATACTTTAAAAGGCTTAATTTCCCTTGCCTGGAGAAGCAACGGATTCCCTGAAGTACACTGTCTAATTCTCCATAAGATAATTATCATTACGAACCAAAATTTATACATTAATTGAACTAACAATATCACTTGAGACAGTGAGGGGGAAAAACAAGCCATCAGCTATTTCTCAGTTATGGCCAAGTTTCAGCTTGAGGTGCACAGCATCCTCTCCCCAAGGAAACCTCAAAGGCTCTTCTTTATCCCTTTCTTCCAGTAATCAGCATGTCATGTTTCTGGTGACATGAGAGCAGCACTAGTATAATTTTAATCTTCTAAGTGTATATGGAAGACCTTCAGGTTATTGGGCAATGAGTGTGTTTCCAAGACTGTGAAATAATTTAGACCTGAATTGAATATGCCATTACATCACATAAAACCATACCAATATGTGATGAGGCATTATCTGGTATCAGGGAATCAAATTTATCTGCTCTGAATTTTTCTTTTTTCCTTTACTTCCTCTTGTTGTCATTACAGAGATGGCATCTCACTCCACTATGAGAGGAGTAAATATTTTAGTCCTTACATAATTATTCAGTAAGCCAGTAGACACATATTTATTAGGTACTTACCATGTGCCAGGCCCTGCACCAAGCACTGGAGAGGCTAAATGTGTCCCACATCTACATATTCCTCCATAAGTCCCAGGGTTAACAGGTGGGTCACTTTTCATAATTTTGAACTGAATTCAGTTTCGTTTCAACCAGCTTTTTTTTTTTTTTTTTTTTTTTTGGTGCCTACCATATATATTAGGTGCTGGGGACTCAAAGACAAAAATGAAAAAGGTTCTTAATCTCAAGGAACTTATATTCTACTGGGGAAAAACAATGTGCACATGGATACATGAATATAAAATAAAGCAAAGCAGTTTTGAATTATCTAAGTCATTAGACATTTGTTGAGATTATTAAGTAATTGCCTATTATTGTGATAATCTGAGAGCTGGGAATAATACCTGCCTCAGATGTCTCCTGAATGGTAAGTCCATAGTCTAACAGCCAATTTGAATTCTCTTGGTTTTGATTGCCTGGGCTCATTCAACTTATTACAAAATCCAATAGAACATTGATCGTTATCATATCATATCACATCGCATCATATCATATCTCATGTCACCAGAAACATGACATGGATATTACAACTACCAGGATCAAATCCTTTCCTCATAAACATAACTAACACATGGAAAGTTGTCTAGTGGAAAGAACATTGGAGCTCTCTAGAGACCTGAGTTAGAACCCAAACTCTGCCACCAACTAGTTGTGAGAACTAGATGCTTCAGTTTTATTATCTGTAGAACCAAGATAATGATATTTCTACATATCTAGGGATTGCATAAGACAATATATCTAACAGGGCTTTAAATGTGGAAATTATGTGAAGTGAATGGACCACAATGATGGCAAAGATATGATAATTCATAAAAAGTCCAATAGAATTATGGTTACTCTATAATATACCTATCAGTCCAATTCCTTTTTTTAACCCTGATATCACTATCATATAAAGAGGATTTCTGTCCTTTGTAGAAATGATGTGTTTTTACCATGGAAAGGGTGGAGAATATTTTAATTTGGTAAGAGAATGTGTTTATTAGGGTCCTGTAAGTAGAAGGAATAGCATCTGCCAATTGTATAAAGAGTACTTTTGGTATAAAGACATGCCCTGGTTTTACTTAGCTTTTAACTCAGTTTAACAAACACCCATAAAGTACCTACTGTGTATAAAGCACTATGTTAGATGCTGAGGATTTAAAGATGAAAAAAAAAACTGTCTCTGCCCACAAAGAGCTTACTAAGTAGTATATGGCATATGTGCAAATAGTTATAATTTATGGCACTCCCTCTGAGCCATTCTCCCAACTCAGAATCTTAGCTTGGATTCCCAAGGGACATGACTACCCTAACTGCAGAGTGCTAAATTCAGAGGTCTGAATTTCTAAAACTATAGTTCACGAGCCCCCATAAGTGTGTTTTTCTTTCTTTTTTTTTTTAATGAGACTCACTGGGGGAAAAAACTTTATTTTAAAAAAAAATTTTTTAATTTTTAATTTATTTATTTTTAGTTTTCAACATTCATTTCCACAGATTTTGAGTTACAGTTTTTTTCTCCCTGTCTTTCCCCTTACCCCCCCACCCCAAAATAGCAAGCCTACTGAATACCCCTACCCCCAATCTGTTCTTTCTTATATCCTCCCCCTTCACCTCCCTAACTTTCTAGTAGGGTAAGATGGATTTCTATACCCCAGTAACCTGTATATCTTATTTCCCAGTTGCATATAAAAAAATCAATTTTTAAACATTTGTTTTAAAACTTTGAGTTCCAGATTTTTTTTCCCCTTCTTCCCTCCTCACCTGTCCGGACCAGCTGGACTAGAGAGCCCCGAAGTACCTACC
>CM053591.1:140761946-140773405 GCA_028646515.1 Pseudochirops corinnae
CTGGGAAGATAAGCAATTCAATATAGATTGTACATGTGTAGTTACTCAAATCATTTCCATAGTATTGTGAAAGACTATATTTCCCTCCATCCTATCCCGCGCCCCCCCTTATTCTGTTTTCTCCTTTGACCCTATCCCTTTTCAAAAATGTTTGCTTCTAACTACCCTCTCCCCCAATCTGCCCTCCCTTCTATCAACCCCCTTCTTATCCTCTACCTCCCTATTTTCCTGTAGGGTAAGATACCCAATGGAGTGTGTATGTTATTCCCTCCTTAGGCCAAATTCAATGAGAATCAGGTTGTCCCACTCCCTTTCACCTTCCTGCACTTCCCCTCCATTGTAACAGTTTTCTCTTGCCTCTTTTATATGAGGTAATTTACCCTATTCTATCTCTCCCTTTTTTCTTCTCCCAATGAATCTTCTCTCATATCTTAATTTAATTTTTTAGATATCATATTCAACTGATTCTGTGCCCTGTGTCTAAGTACACATGAACATGCAAATGCCCACCCTCACATACATATTTATATACACATACATCCTCCTATACATACATATATATGTATGTATACATATATATATATATACACACACACACAAATATTGCCTTCAGCTATCCTCATACTGAGAAAAGTCTTATGAGTTACAATGATCATTTTTCCATGTAAGAATTAAATAGTACAACTTTAATAAGTTCCTAATGATTTCTTTTTCCTGTTACCTTCTCATGCTTCTCTTGCTTCTTGTATTTGAAAGTCAAATTTTCTCTTTAGTTCTGGTTTTTTCATCAAGGATACTTGAAAGTCCTCTATTTCACTGAATGACCATATTTTTCCCTGTAGCATTATCCCAGTTTTGCTGGGTAGGTGATTCTTGGTTTTAGTCCTAGCTCCTTTGACCTCCAGAATATCATATTCCAAGACCTTCAATCCCTTAATTTAAAAGCTGCTAGATCTTGTATTATCATGATTATGTTTCCACAATACTCAAATTGTTTCTTCCTGACTGCTTGCAGTATTTTCTCCTTGACCTGGGAACTCTGGAATTTGGCTATAATATTCCTAGGAGTTTTCTTTTGGGAATATTTTTCAAGAGGTGATCAATGAGTTCTTTCCATTTCTATTTTGCCCTCTGGTTCTAGAATATCAAGGCAATTTTGCTTGATAATTTCTTGAAAGATGGTGTCTAGGCTCTTATTTTGATCATGGCTTTCAGGTAGTCCAATAATTTTTAAATTATCTCTCCTGGATCTATTTTCCAAGTTAGTGGTTTTTCCAATGAGATACTTCACTTTGCCTTCTATCTTTTCATTTGTTTGGATCTGTTTTATAGTGTCTTGATTTCTCATAAAATCATTAGCTTCCAAGTGCTCCAATCTAATTCTGAAGGAGTTATTCTCTTCAGTGAGCTTTTGAAATTCCTTTTCCCTCTGGCAAATTCACGTTTTTAAGGGGTTGTTCTCTTCATTGGCTTTTTGAGCCTCTTTTGCCATTTGAGTTAATCTATTTTTTAAGTTGTTATTTTCTTCTCTTTGTATTTTTGGATCTCCTTCAGCAGGCTGTAGACTTGCTTTTCATGATTTTCTTGAATCATTCTCATTTCTCTTCCCGATTTTTCCTCCGCTTCTGTTACTTGATTTTCAAAATCCTTCTTGAGCTCCTCCATGGCCTGTAAGCAGTTCGTATTTTTCTTGGAGGCTTTTGATGCAGGAGTTATGATTTTGATGTCTTCCTCCCTCCCCATGCATTGATCCTTTCTGTCCCCCCAAAAAAGGATTCTATTGTCTATTTGTGCTTCTATTGCTTGCTCATATTGGCAGCCAATTACTTAACTTTTGAGCTCTTTGCCATGGTAGAACTCTGCTTCCGGAATGGAGAGAGCTATGTCCCAAATTGCTGTAGTTTTTCCAGCTGCTGGAGCTATTAGATAGGTGCCCTCTCCACAGCCCCCACACACTCTGGCTCACTGGTCACCACCCAAGACCATGATCCAGATCCAAGCAGGTCAAAGCAAGAGCAATTACCCTCTGAATGGTTGCTTGGTCCCCCTACAATATGCAGGCCAGGAGCTCTGGAAGCAGTCATGTGGCAACAGCTGCAGCTACCACATTCCCTCTGCTTCTCATGCTGGGGGTAGCAGCCAGACAGCACTTCCCCTGTTCCAACAAAGTTTTACACTGACCTTTTACTTTATCTTTTGCATTTGTGGATTGAGAAGTCTGAAAACCACTACAGCTGTTGGTGATTTACTCTCCTGAAGTCTGCTCCAGCTGCTGCTGGTCAGGGCCACCCTGGGGCTAAAACTGTGGCTCAGTTGGAACTGAGCCGGGATCCTAGCATGCTGCAATGGACCTTTCCTGACAGCCTCTGGGCTTCCTTCAGCAGGAGATTTATTTCCCTCTGTCACTTTGTGGGTTCTGTAGCTCTAAAGTTTGTTTAGAGTCATTTTTTATATGTATTGGAGGAGGTGAAAGCCAGAGCCACACAGAAGCCCTGTTTCTACTCCACCATCTTGGCTCCACACACAAGCAAAAGAAATTAGCTCCTCCCTCACCAAAAGGTCCTGGTGGGGATTTTTGTCTCCAGTTACCCTCATGCTATTTACTTGCATTTCCTGTGGGCCCCTAGGCAATGTAATTCTCTAGGCCTTCTCTCTACTAGGAAGCTGTTTCCTACTAAAAAGGTTGCTCCACTACATTAATTAGAGGAGGAGAGAGAAATCATTCTGCAGCCATCCCTCCAATGCTCTGGGTAGGGCACAAAAGATAAAGTAAATGGTGATTCCCTCTCAAGAGGTAGGTCCTTCCTCTATAGCTGTTTCTTTTCTCCACTGCCAGATTTTTCCTATACACTGCCAGAGATCCTCCTCTCTCAAATGACACTCCTCAGAGCTAATCTACTTTTTAATACCATCAGGCGTATATGATCCTTTAGTTAGTCAAAGGCTAGCTATTCTGTAATTACATTAATTAATACTGAAACCCTTCTTCACATTTCCAAAAATGGTAAAGAAATAGAAAACTTTCTTTTTCCTTCCCCCCCCCCACTTGCTGTGAATGGGTCACTCCAAGTTTCATACCCTGTCTTGAATATGAATCATGGAGTGTGAGATATTCGTGGCTTCATACTCATCATAAACTGTGAATAAAATCTGTTAGTTAGAGGATTCAACTAAATAGAGGTCCCCTGATCAACAACAAACATACCACTTTCCACATACAAGATAGATCATGGTAAAGAAAAGAGATTGCAACAAAATACTCTTGGAAAGTTTAAGGAGGAAAAAGAGCCCTTTTAGAATGGGACATCAGGAAAGGCTTTGTGGAGGAGTTGGCCCCTGAGTTGGACCTTGAAGGAAGAAGATTTCAACAGGCAGAAATGAGAAAGGAGTACATTCTAGCAATGGAATGTATACATTTTAGAAAGTGGGAGATGTATGGAGAGATTTCAGAATAGTTAGCAAGTGTCCTAGTTTGACTGAATCTAGGTGTGTGTGTGTGTGTGTGTGTGTGTGTGTGTGTGTGTGTGTGTGTGTGTGAAAGAAAGAGAGAGAGAGAAAAATAGAAAGAGAGAGAGAGAGAAAGAGAGAATGTGTGTGTGAGAAATAAGGCTGGAAGTACAGTATTCTGGAAGTAGGATAGAATCATAATAATGCTATAGAAATGTTTAGCACATTTTTCAAAAGCAGATGACTCATAGAACACTTCCTTTGGATAAATTTGCATCTATATAGACAGGTATAGCTTAATGCCTTATACTTATTATGCACCTGGGTTCTGAAGTGAGACTCATCAGTTGCAAAAAAACAGCCATTCCACAACTTGAGCTATTATAAGAGAAAGCACTCCAAGTAAGGAGCAGTAATAAAACCTACAGTTTCTGGTGTTGATACTCAAATGCACAAAATATGAGTAATAAGCAAGATGAACTAGTAATTCGAATGTAAGGAGGCAAATTTGATTTCAGAGGTATCACTAAAAGTTAGTGGTATTAAACCATACAAGAACATGGTTATATTCCTTACTATAAAACAGGGTAACAGGCAGATTAGCCATGTAAATTAAGGAGATATATTTATAGAAAGATATCCAGAAACCAGAAGATCATTTAGATGCATTTCATCTAAATATAAATTAATCTAAATCAGAGGCAGCAAACTCTCAGCCTGAAAGCAGCATGCAAAGTCCCTGGTGCTACCAAACCAGATTTAAATGAAATTCGGAAATGTTTAACAAAATAAGTAAAAATACAACATAGGTAATGTTTATTTGTGGTTTTCAAAGTCAACATGCAGCCCACATGGATTTGTGTTTGAGTTTAACACCACTGATCTAAATCACCTAAATCTCTAAACAAAAGAAATAGTCATCGGAGTATGCTATAGACCAGTACTTCCTAAATTGTTGGGTCACGACCCCATATGGGGTCACAAAAAATTTGGCAATGGTGAAAAGGTTTCTGAACATGCAACAACCAAACTTAATTAAAATCAAACATGTAATAAATCCAAAGTGTTTCTGGTGGCACTTGCCTGTGTGGTAGCAAGTAACTTCAGTGCAGCCTTGAACCACAAAGCATGTGCACTTTGTACTGTACATGCCTTCAGGCCACAAAATGCCAACAAACACTGCCAAAATGCAAAAAGGAGTCTCAAGGGAAAAAGTTTAAGAAGCCCTGCTATAGACTACCTAGACAGAAGGAATTTGAGAAACTCTTCACAAGTTTGGCATGATGACACAGTATAGTGGTGATTATTTCAATTTCAATTATTCATACTTCTTCTACTGAAAGGAAAGTAACTAATAGTTTCTGTTCTTTCCTTAAAAATAATATCCACCTTCAAAAGGTATGGGAACAAAATAGAGAAAATTATATTCTGGATCTGATCCTCATCAACAAGATGGAATTGGTTGCTAATGCTTTGCTCATTCTTAAAGACCTCAAATGAGAAGGAAGTCACTTTCCCCAAAAGCATTCTGTTATGTTTTGTAATAGGAATCCCTTACAGCAAACCTAAATCCAGGAACTAAAAGGGGGTAAGTATGCTATCTCTCTCTAATCTCTGCATAGCAGAGTTATCTCATAGTTCTGTCCTCTGGAGACAAGCAGAATAAAGCTAAACCCAGCTTCACTTGCCAAGTCTTCAACTATTATACAAGTACTATCTTGTCTTCACTATGTCATTTCTTTTCTACTCTATGTATCCCTGTGTCCTTCCACCAATCTTCATATGGCATGATTTTGTAGTGGTTTCACCTCTCTGTAGTACAGCTTATTCATTCAACATATCAAGAATATCTGAATTCCAAAAGTGGCTTAAATTTTATATCTTGAAATCCAAAGAAGGTACTGAGCCTCAGTCAATACTGTGATTTATTAATTAGTACCTGTTACTAAGTCAAAGGATCTCCTACTAACATCTACTTATTCTACACAATAGAGGAGGATGAACAAATGCACAGCAGTGTGGTACAGAGGAAAGAACCCTAGCCTAGGAGTCTAGTGACTTTGCCTCTGGTCCTATTTCTATCATTAGCTGTGTTACTGTGGACAAGTCACTTTGCCTCACAGTTTTATCATCTGGAAAATGAGGCTCAGTGATCTCTAAAGTCCCTTGAAGTATTAAAAGTCTATGATTCTAAGATAGATAGGTAAGCAAAAGTGGAAGCTGTGTTTATTCACATAATTTTATGCTTCCAGGCTGATTTGATAAGGAGAAGGATAAGGAAAGGATTTTCCTTATAGCTGATTTACATTAAACATTAAGCCACTTAAAATTAATATTGGACACTAGTCTATCAATGAATGTTACCCATATGTCTATCTTAAATAGACATCATTATTATTTGATATGCATTCTCCAAAGACTAAACATTAAGTCACATTTCCTCAGATTCCTCACGTGGACACATTGCCTTCTTGTGTGCTAGCTGAATAATGGTCAGTTCAATGTGTCAGACAGCTACTCCGTCAGATAGGGTAGAAGGTCCTTTGCTAAACATTACTCAAAGTCTCTCTAATAGCAATCCTCTGGGTGGATAAAGTCACAATGAATTTGATAAATAGATTAAATGTGAAGCAAGATATTCTGAGTCATCATCCCCAAACACAACCCATCCTTTTGTAGGAGGGACCAATGCTCACTTATAATTGTAATATCAAAAATGTGATGTTACTTCCATTTCCCATGGAACTCTGCATTCAAGGCCATGAAACACAAATAACGAGGCCCTGAACCTACACTCTGAGGAAGTAGACATGTATATTACAGACATCACAAGTAATTTAATACCTCTCCCCAACAAACTGCAGTTAAAAGATTCGTTTAGTGAAGAACCAATTCTCTTTGCAGTGGGAGATTTGCTTCAGTTAGCAAGCCTGACAACCTCTCTTTCCCTTGTAGGGCACGTGTACTGCAGAGCAAGAGTAATTACATGTTCAGAGTAAATAGTCCCCAACTTTTCACAGGGACCATCTTATTAAATAACAACTAGCACTGAGTTTTAGAAAACTGAGGCCAAAAAGAAATAACCACTACAATAAAAACCTCCCTTTCTGACATTTTTTCTCTGCTTTTGCAGTCTCAGCACTTTGTAAAAAGCAATTCTTAATAAAAAACCAGTCAAGCTTCAAAAACCCCAACTTTCATGCTGGGTATGTTAATCAACTGCTCATACATTTCACATTATTATTCAGTTTCATTTCTTAAAATTTAGAAAGAGTTTCTCCCACCAAACAGATTGATGAGCATTCATAAACCCTTATTTTGCTACTAAATGTTCAAGATGTTATGTTTTTAAGTGCAAACCCTTCCCTATTGGATCCTTATGTGGTCATGTAGGATGGCAAGATTTTGACATTTCCCTACAGCAGATAGGTGAGATTTTTCTGTAGAATGAGAATTTATAGTTCAGTGTGTTGGGCAGATCAATAGGAAAGAAAGCATACGGGAATAACCCTGTCTAACTTGCTTACCCTCCAAGTCTACTACCACTGTAAATCACTTTACTGTTGTGATTAATTGGACAAGTTGGACTCTACTTGACCTGCCATTTTGGGACTTAAAGGGTATAAAGGATGAAGAGGAAATGAAAAGTCAGAATGCTGAAGAAATATAGTGCCTTCTTAATCCTTCTGATCTAACTTCTACTAAAACTGCATCCTCAAAGTTCAACCCTAGTCAGTTTATAAGTTTTCTCCAACCTCCTTCTCTCTGACATTTCTGCAGCCCTTGACCACTCTTCCCTTGGTTTCCTTGGCACTACATTTGCTAGTTCCGCTCCTACTTATCTGGCTACTCATGTTCTGTCTCTTTTGCTAGCTGTTCCTCTTTCACATACTCTCCAAATAATGACTGTTTTCAGAGATGTTGTCAGATGCCTTCAATGAGGAAGAAAATGATATCAGGGTCAGCACTGATGGCAAACTATTTAATTTGAAAAGGCTACAAGCCAAGACTAAAGTGGTGGAAGAGTTGGTACATGACTTTTTGTTCACAAATGATTGTGCTCTCAATGCAGACTCTGAGGTGAGATGCAACAAAGTATGTATCCATTCTCTGCTACTTATGCTTATTTGGGTCTAACAATTAACACCAAGAAAACAGAGGTTCTCCACCAGCTGGTACCACATTATCCATACATGGAACCATTGGTTATAACAAATGGAGAAATCTTGAACTCTGTGGATAAGTTGACTTACCTTGGCAGTATACTTTTCAGGGATGTATACATAGATGGTGAGGTTGACACATGAATTGCTAGACCTAGCTTAATGTTTGGAAGACTCTGAAGGGGTGGGATAGAAGAGCTATTAGAATGCCTTCCAAACTAAAGGTCTACAGAGCCATTGTACTGAGCTCATTGTTGTATACCTGTGACAACAGTACACCAGCACCATGCCAGGAAACTGAATCACTTCCATTTGAATTGTCTTGGAAAGATTCTGACGATCACCTGGCAAAATAAGATCTTTTCTTGGGCTAAACTTTCTTGGGCTATACTTATTCAAATACTACTGCAGAAAGTGCAGTTCCTATGGGCTGACCATATTGTTTGAATGCCAAAAGACTATTTTGTCAAGAACTGACACAAAGCAAGTACTCACATAGATGTCAGAAGTGGTCTCAAGTCTCTCTGATGAACTTTGAAATTGATTGTGACACATGGGAAGCACTGGCACAGGACCTGCCAGCATGGCATGCCCATATCAAAGAAGGCACTGTATAGAACTTCAGTAACTCAAAAGAAACATGAGATGCACAAATTTAGAGACATCTTCACTCCAAATGCTCCTGTGGACTATTTTTACCCAACCAATGGGGGAGCCTTCTGAGTTCCTTTTGGTCTGATCAGTCAGACACACTGAACCTTGACCCCAACACAATGATGTCATCTTGGTCCTCTTCAAGAATTAAGGATAACTTGGAGGGGGGGGGATAGAGGGGAGAAATGGGGGGAGGGGATTTGGAACTCAAAATCTTATGGAACTGAATGTTCAAAACTAAAAATAAATTAATTTTTTTTAAATGAAGGACAATAACCAATTAAAGAATAGCTAACATTTATATAGTGCTTTAACATTTGCAAAGCACTTTACATACATTATACTGATTTATTCCCTTAGCCTCTTTTTTCTCTATACACTCTCTTGAATATATATTCGTACCTATGACTTCAACTCCCAACCCTTTACAGATGACCCTCAAATCTTCTGCTTTGTACCATCTCTCAAACTCTAGTACCTCATTTTCAACTGCCTGCTTGACACTCAGGTAGAATTGGACATCCCACCAATGCTTCAAACTCAACCAGTCCCAATGAGATTTGTCATATTCAACTAAAACTAACTCCTCCACTAATTTCCTTATGTCTGTTAATGGAATAGCTATTAATTATCCAGCTTCAAAACCACAGGCAAATATTTGACTTTTCATTTTCCTTACTCACTCCTATTTTGTCAACAAGTTTAATCAATTTATCCTTTATCGTATGTTTTTCATCAGTCTCCTCCTCATCAACTTCCCTAACACTACTCTAGCTCAGGCTCTTATCACTTTAATTCCTGGACTACTGTGAAAGTATTGTAACTTGTCTTCCTTGCTTCTCTACTCCATCTCACATAATATCACCCTAACCTTTCAAAGGAAGTTCAATCCCTCTTACACAATCATTTTTCAACTCTGATCATACTACACTTCTGTTCCAAAATACCTTCAATGGCTCTCCATTAATTTTCAAATCAAATTCAAACTCCTTAACGTGGCATTGAAATCCATCACAATCCTCCAAATTTCCTTTTCCAACCTTAACTCTCACTGTTTACCTAAACAAATTCTACATTCAGAGTGAGCTCAACTACTTCTTCATATATATCTTGTACTTTTCTCCCTCTGCATGCTCTCTACCAAAAGATAGAGGACAGCTCCACCTATTAAAATCCTACCTATTCTCCAACTTGAATACAATCTCCTCCTTGATGTCTTCCCTGATTATACAGACCAGAAGTATTTTCTCTGAAATATTTTCATAGTATCATAGGACCTTCTATTTAGAGATGGAAGGAACTTAAGAGGTCATCAAACTCACATGCTTCATTTTATAGATGAAGAAATTGAAGACCACAAATGGGAAGGGATTTGCCCAACATAACATATATATATATATTAAGTGAGAGAGCCAAGATTTGACTCAAGTTCTGACTCCAAATCCAGCACTTTCCCCACCACATTAGACCTACGACAATCAGTTTGGCACTAATTACATAACTGCTTTAGTATTGTTGCTATTTTCTTTACAAGATTGCAAACTCCTCAAGGAAAGGAGCTTTTGCATTATTTGTAGAATTTTGTATCCTCATAGAACCTTCTATATAGAATCACAGAATCACATAATTTCAGATTCAAAACTAAACTTCAGAGATCTAGCCCAAGAACATTATAGGTTCTCAATAAAAATATGAATGAATGAATGACTTGGATCTTTCTTCTCCAAGTTTCATATAATCTGATCTACTAGACTTCTAAATTCCATGTCAGTTGCTAAAGATGTATGATTAACAGGGCTGGACATGTTCCTAAGTATTCCATGGACACTCTGATACAAGATGTGAGTGACTCAAAAGGATTTCTTCCTAGAGTGGTGAGGTGGCACAGTAAATAGAGCACCAGCCCTGGAGTTAGGAGGACCTGAGTTCAAATCCCTCCTCAGAAACTTAACACTTACTAGCCATGTAACCTTGGGCAATTCACCTAACCCCCAATTTCCCTGTCCTCCCCCCTCCAAAAAGAGAAGAAAAAAAGGATTTCTTTCCCCAAAAATATCTCCCTCAATTGTCTCAAATTTCTTCAGGATGCGTGACAGTAAGATCACTTAATCATGGAATTTCAAAGTTGGAAAGGACCTTGAAAATCACTTAATTCAACATATATCTGAGAAGGAATTCTTTCCACCTCCCACCCATGCTCACAACAAACTAGACAACTAAGCAGATATCTGACTTTTGCCTGACGACCTACAGCGATGGAAAATTTATTACCTCCAAAAGCAACTCATTCCACTTCTAGACAGCTCCATTAGGTCATTTTTCCTTATTGTAAGACAAAATCTATCTCTCTCTGCAACTGTTCCACATTGCTCCAAATTCTGCTCTATGGGACCAATTAGAACAAGCTTACTCCTTGTTTCATAGGGCAGTGCCTTAAATACTTGAAAAACGGTATTTCATTTTCCTAAGCTTTCTCTACTCCAAACTAAGCATCCCAGTTCCTTCAGATGATCATCATATAGCCAGATCTCCAGTCTTTTTACCATCCTGGCTGTTTTCTTGATACACTTCAGCTTGCAATACCCTTCCTGAAATTTGGCACCCAGAATAAAATCTGTATTCCCAATATGATCTAAGCATAAGGGGATAAAAAGTGTCCTGACTCTTTTCATGAAGATTAAAATTGAATTTTCTTTTTTCCCCCTCTGAGCTCTTTTCTAGCATTATTCTTAGAAGCATTATGTCCCAGAAGGCTTCATTGTATATGCGAATGAGCTCTAATTTGAAGTTAAAAAAAAGTTATCAAGTACCAGGTATGGCATTTAATATCTGAGTGAGAGGCAACGTGGTAAAGGGGGAAGAGATACCAAGAAGACCCCAATTCAAGCGCTGCCTCTGACAAACACCGATTGTCATTTAACCCTAGATACTTCTTTTCTTCTTCCAACTCTAAATCCACTATCTTTATAATCTAGCCCAGTTCCGCCCATCTACATGTATTATCCCTCTTCCTTTATGGTCAGACTTTACCATCTGATAAACAATTCTTGCTGTGATACTATTAGATGTTAATGAGTGTGATTCCTAGGTAGAATGCATTTTAAAATGAGCCATACTGGCATTTTCGTATCTCTTACAAAATATACAAACACTCACATATACACACATACACATATATCTATATATAAAAACTTC
>CM053591.1:140773505-140796508 GCA_028646515.1 Pseudochirops corinnae
TTTATCTATACAAAGTATATATTATTTATATTATACAAATTTATATTTTGTGTTATGTAATGCATGATAGTAAATTTTTAATTAATTACTATTGTGTATTATTTTAAAAGTATATTAAATTATGTTATAGAAAATTATAAATAAAATATTATCAAATTATATTAGATGATATAACTTAGATGATCATGTTATATTGCTATATAATTCACTTGTATAATAATATGAGTGTTACATTGTGGTTCAGTGATTTCAGCAGTGTCTACCTCCTCCTGACCCCATTTTGGTGTTTTCTTGGCAAAGATACTGGAGAGGTTTGCCATTTTCTTCTGCAGTTCATTTTATAGATAAAGAAACTGAGGCAAATAGAGTTAAGTGACTAGCCCAGGATCACACAGTAAGTGTCTGAGGCCAAATTTGAACTCAGGAAGATGAGTCTTCCTAACTCCAGGTCTGGTACTCTATCCATTGTGCCACTGAGCTGCTCAAGTAATATAAAAATAACCATTCCTTCTATATTACTTTTATCATTATATATTGTCATATAAGTAATATATAAATAATAAGCCATATATATATATATATATATATATATATAAACTTAATAGCACCTCTATCTTGTGAGGTAGGAGGGCGCTTTTTTAATTATCATTTTAAACACCAGAACTCGAATACAGAATATAGAAAAGAAAAAAAATATCATAAACTTAGATACAAGGGAAGAAAATTAAAAAGCATGCCATATACATAGCAGAACATAAGAGAGGACTCAAAATATGTGGAGACAAATTTTCATTCAAGAAAGCCTGTATGATAAATACTACGCATTGTGTTGAGAGCTGTCCATCTTTGCTTCCTTGTAAATTCTCTGCTGTGCACTTTCTATTTTGTTCTTTTTCCCCCTTCCTCCACCCCCCCCAAAGGCTATAATTAAGTGTGTATATATTTAGATATAGATGTATACATATATAATAAGTGAAGATTTTATATATAAAATATATGTGTGTGTATGTTGTAAGAGAATATGAAAATGCCAGCAAAGCTCATTTTAAAATGCAAAAATCCCACCTAGGAATCACATTGATTAACATCTAATAATGCCTTAGTAAGAATGTTATGACTCTAAAGTTTAGCCTGTGAAGGAATGGGGATAATTTGTAGAAGTGGGTGGAGCCTCAGGGCCAGAGCATAGAGATCATAGATTTAGATTTAGATTTGGAAAAAGAAAAGAAATCAACGAGAATCTACTATAAGACCTTTGAGGTAAGGACTGTCTTGATTTTGTGTTCATGTCCATAGGACCTGGCACATGGTAGGTGCTTGATCAGTGTTTGTGACTGATAAACTAAATCAAATCAAACCCCACACCTCATGTTACAGATGAGGCAATTGAGTCCCAGAAAGGTTGAATGAATTGTGTAAAGCTGATGGGTGTTAGTGGCAGAGCCAAGATTCAAACTCAAGTCCTCTTGTTTCAAATCCCATACTCCTTTCCCTACAGCAGGGTGCTTCCTACCTAAAATGGCCTGGAGAATTGGTTATGGCATGAGAGTACAGGGCACTCTTGAGGGAGAAGGAAGAGAATGCTAGAGAAAGAGACAACAAACACTACTTTCAATAAAATAAGCCCAGCAACTATTTATGAAAATGGAAGAGTTAGAAGGATTCCCCCAGAGGAGGAATAGCTGATGTCAGCAGAGAATTACCAATACATCCTGCAATGGACACCACCAGAAACTGTTCCAGGGTATTCATCACCTGCTATTACAAATACAAAGTCAGGTCTATTCATATAGATCAGTACAACTTAACCTCCCAGGAGTTGACAATAATCAATCAGAAAATGAAGTCACTGTTCCAGTAACAGGTGCTTATTACTTCCCACTTCTTTGATGGTGGTGGCAAGAGAAGGCGACAATATGATTTAAACACTCCTAGACATGGTCTAAGCTGAGATTATGTGGTCTTGTTGTGCTGCTCAAAACAAATGCTAGGAGACAAAAGGAGGAGACGGTGCTGGGCAAGAGATATAGCAATCTGACAGCTACCATTATGAATATGCAAAAACTACTCAAGCATGTTCACCATCATCCAATTTTCAGAACCTGACATGACTCATTTTTCAGACTGAAACATCTGGAACCAAAATGTTGGAAAACTAGCTGCCCCTAAAATGTCAACTCAGCTTTTATCCAACCAAGATTATCTAAATGTTTCTCTGGTCCAGATATAAATGGTCTGCTCTTTTTTATTCTCACCGTGGCAACATTTGGTTCTTGTGAGTGACTCGTTTTCCAGATGATCGAATTTTGCTCAAGAAAAAAAAGAATCTAAATTCTCAGCTATAATACTGGAGGTCACTCAACTATATCAAGGCTTTGAAAGGGCTCCAAAATCACCTCCCAGAAGTTGTCAATTTTAGAATTAAAATTAAGTCAGGCACTTGAATTCAAGAATGTATTTCTATATTCTGAATTTCACATAAACAGATTATGGAATTTTTTTCAATCCAGTAGTTATGTTGGCTACTGGTTTCATTTTCATTTGATCACTAATGTAATCTTCCTTCAAAGATATATTGAGTGCAGCTAATGATTTATCCCAAGTGTTGTGAATATCAACACATATTGACAGATTATCAACATGGATGGTATTCTGAATACCTTCCGAATACAACTCAAAGTACAACCATGACTGCCAACATGGACAGGTTCCGCTGAGCATAGAGAAGGCGTCTTCTCTACCATTAAGGAACTTGGAATCTTTGCATCCTTGTCCCTTTTTCTCCCTGAAAATTAGTTAATCATCCTCTATCAAGCTCCTATTGCCTGTTAGGCATCATGGTAGGTACTGAGGTCACAGAACAAAGAACAAAATAATCCCTACTCTAGCAGAATTCACTTTCTAACAAGGTGTGGTCCCTCCCTTCACATATCTTAAAGTCTAGTAGGAGGATAAAATGAATGAGCTCTGATAGATGGTATTGCCTGATAAACTTATTAGAAAGGTACAAAACACAGTGCTATGTGAATTTTGAGTGGAAAATTAGAAACTGACAAAAAAAATCAAGGAAGATTTCCTAAAAGACATGATACTTGAAATGCACATGAAAGGATGGGTAAGAGTTCAACAAGTCTTCCCTATTAGAGAGGGAGAATATTACAGGCAAAGGAAGTAGTAAAAGTGTAGAGGTAGAGAAATGCCAAAAGTACTAAGAAAGTAGAGTCAGCAGTTTGGAACATTAAAGTGCATGGAGGGGAATAATTTGAGATAAGAATGGAAAGATACATGGTAACAAATTGTGAAAGACCTTGAATGCCAGACAAAGGAATCTGAACTTTACTGAACTGAGCACAGGATTAATATGGATGGAGATGTGAGCAAGAAAATTCATTCTGGTATTGGTATGAAGGCTGGTTGAAAGCCAAGAAATAGAATTAGGAAGACCTATACAAAAGACCTATACAAAATCTACTGAAATAATCCAAGCAGGTAATAATAGATACCAGTACTAGGAAAGAGGCAGTGGAAATAGAGAGGGAAGGGTGAATGCAAAAGACATTACATAGATGAAATTGGACATGACTTGGTAATTAGAAAAGTCAGATGACTTTAGAAACAACACAGTCCATTGGTCTTCCTATTATGGCACTTTCATTGATGATATAACCTGACTTCTGAATATACATGATTTCCCAAGAGCTTTCATTAAGCATATTCTTTTTTTCTTTTCCCTTTCATCTTGGTGATCTTATTTCTTTGTACAGTTCAGCAACCACCTTTCTATAGATGATTCCCAAATCTGCACTTCCAATCCTGACCTCTCTTCTAAGTTCCACACCTCCACCTTTAACAGCCTGTAGGATATCTCTATCTCAATGTACCATTAGCACCTCAAACTCAGGGTGTCCAAAACTAAGCTCATTATCTTTCCCCTTAGATATGCTCCAATTTCTGACTTCAATATTTCTATTTGTGGTACTACCATTCACGCAATATCCCATGGTCATCTGCTGGGGGATAGTCTTGACTCCTTCCTCTCCTATTCCCTCCCCTCAAAGAACTCACAGCCTAATTAATGGTTGAGAAAACATGAAAACAACTATGTATAAACATCAAAGGTAAGTCTTTGGAGAGATAAAAAACTGGAAAACCATTTCATCCTCTCCTAATTTCTTCTAAATGAAAACTTGATGCTAAAAGTATCAGCAGGTGCCATTTTGTTACTTAAATGCTTCATATATGAGCTCCTCCAAGACAGATCATGACCTACCGACACTGTCTCATCCTGTGAAATTTCTGGTCCATGTCTTTCTATAAATCTTACACTGAAAATCTAGCCAACTGATTATAGGAACTTACCCAATAATGATGCTACTTCCTCAAAGATCAGGTTCCAGCAATGATTTTTGGAGTTCTGGCTTGATGTATATTTAAGGTATCCTGAAGATGAATTATTTAATTCCAGAGAGCTATATTTCTATAACAAATCAAGTGCTTTACAATATAATTCAGCCATTGGGATTATTTCAGTAATTCCCTAGCACTCCAAACTGAAAAGTACTAAGGACCTCTAGAGAAATGTGATCTATGAAAACAAAGAGTCATTATTTACATGAATATGAATCCACTGAGAAAGAGAAGTTATTTCTATTACCTGTAGACAAGTCCCCTTTATAAGAACTTTATAAGCTATATGCTAACATAGTAAAAAAAAGGGGACTCATTGCTCTTAACAAAATAGATAACTTGAAGGCTGCTAAGGCACAAATCTATTGTTGATAGTCATTGGAAAAGGCTCATCATTCCAAATATGCATAAACCATGGGCCTTTCACATCAATATGCAAAGCCAGAAAGCTAAGATATATAATGAAAAGCTCCACTTGGAAAGGCCTAAAAGACAGTAACCAGGGAAAGTACATTGAATCATGAGAAAAAAGAGATCCAGACTCTTAGAACTATGTATGCATGCATCTGGGACCAAAATGTGTCTGTGTGTCTGTATGTCTGTGTATTTCTATGTGTGTATTGACCTGAAAAAAATTTTGACAGGAAATGAAAGAAAAAAATAAAAGCTTAAAGTCAGAGATAATATTTTTTTGCAATTTTCTTTCTCCTTTAACACAGTGAAAGCATACCCTGGAGTGGGGGATCAAAAAGCAAAAGCTTTTTAATTCCCTGGCTGCAGGCAATCTCAAAGAACAGAGAGTGGGGAAAAGAAACAGAACAAATAGAGACAGAAAAGAGGGGTTTAAGGGAGTCATGACTAAGGGTATTGTGAATTAACTTATTAAAAGCTGAAATGGGAATTTTTTCACAGAATTGATGCTCAAAGAAATTATTTGGGGCCCAAGCAAAATCAGAACAAATGTAAGCAAAAGAAAAAGTGTGGCCAGCAATAGGAACTGTATTTATGATTTCACTGGTGTGAGGAATTCCCAAGTAAAGAAATGCCTTCTGTCAACAAAAGATTAGCACCTTCTCTTTGACTCCTGAAGTCTTGAGAGTTGACTAAAGTACTAGAAAGTTAAGTGATCTGCCTAGGGTCACACAGCCAGTATGTGTCAAAGACTGGATTTGAACAAAAGTCTTCCTGGCTCTTAGGCTAGCCTTCTATTCTCTACAGTATGGCTGCCTCCAAGAAATTTCAATTCATCATCCAACTTTAGTATTGTCTTCCTTTTAGCCACTATCCCTCCTGCAACACATCCCCCATGTCATCACTTCAATTCAACAAACATTTATTTATTCTATTCTCTTCCATAAGCACTTAGTGTTTGCCTGCTGAAGTCAAAATAACTGTATTAGGTGATAATTAAACAAAGAAAAAACTGAAGATAGTTCCTGCCCTCAAGGAATTTATTAGCTCCTACTATGTGCAAGTCACTGTACTAGTTGTTAGGGAAACAGAGATAAATATAGCACAAACATGTTGTCAAGAAGCTCGTGAACAAATAGGGAGAAAGACACGTGCACAAATATCTATGCTACCAGGCAGAATGAGAGAATCACAATGGAAAGGGAAATGCAAAGTCCTAGATGACTTTTTACCTCTGCCTTCACATAGCACTTTATTTTTTTTAAACTCTCTTATGCACTCAGCATGTACTTTGGATATCCTTTTTCTTATATTGGTGTCTAATGCCTCTATCAGACTAAAAACTCCTTGAAGACAGGCCTGAAATTTTTCTTATACTGGTGTCTCATGCCTCTATTAGACCACAAACTCCTTGAAGGCAGGGACTGAAACTTAAGCTATACATCACTACTCTCCATCTGAGGGTCTGCCCTGTTTCAGCTCCAAGGAACAAGATGCCCCTACTAGGGTAAAGTGATTATTTCTAATCTTATCGGTTGTTGTCCAGTCATTTTTTTCAGTCACGTCGGACTCTTCATAACCCTATTTGGGGCTTTCTTGGCAAAGATACTGGAGCTATTTTCTTTCCCAGCTCATTTTTTTTACAAATGAGGGAACTCATTTGTAATGATCCAAGATTTAAGTGACATGTCCAGGGTCACACAGCTAGTAAGTGTCTGAGGCCAGATTTGAACTCAGGAAGCTCCAGCCCCAGCACTCTATGCACTGCACCACTTAGCCACCCTAGTTCACTACCATGCTGCTAATTCTAGCCTTAGATAACACTTTCCTTATACATAATCTCACCTGCGATTGAAGGACTGGAGGGTGGAGTACTAAATCTCTCCCAAGGCTTTCCTTCAAAGAGGGCAGAAACTGGACTTCCAGCTCACTGCAGTCTCCATCTGCAGCTTTGCCTGATTTTAGCTCCATGGAATAAGACATCCCTTAGTGTTCACAGCCCCACTCCTAACCCAGTGTTTAGCAAAGTGCCTGGCATAAAGTAGGTGCTTAATAATTGTTTATTGAATTGAATATATATCCCCTGAACAAGTATAAACAGGTAGAAGACTTTTATGAGTTTTCTTTCTATAGGACATGAACTAAAATTATAAAATATTATGTACCTGATGTTACTCCATAGTTACTTCTCAGTTTAATACATAAATTAACTGGCTAGTAGGATGCAAATTAAATTAACAGTGAACTGTTGGCTTTAAAGATTTTGATTTTGAAGAACCTCTTTATCTTAATAAGTGTCAAGATAATTAGACCACCTACTCCTAAGAGATTCTGACTACCAACTGGGAAAAATCTTTTTCTTGTGGAGCAAATTATCCCTCCAGGATCAATCATGGTTAATAACTAATTTCCAAAAGCCTTCTCAAATGTAGCATTTCTCATATTAAATTATATTCACTAGAACATAATGTTCTGCACCTACCTAAATTGTCATTAAATCAAAGACATTATAAAACTACTCATGAAGAAGTCACAAAATATATTAAGGGCCTGAAATGAAAGGTGTATCTCTTCTTAGCATTGATGATCTTACTTGGCCTAAAGGTCGTATGAGATGATAATAATAGCCACAATGATTCGCAGTTCATGTAGAGGCAACTAGGGAGCTGGACTGGGAGTCAAGATCCAAGTTCAAATTTTGCTTTAGACACTTATTATCTGTGTGAGCTACTGAACCTCTGTTTGCCTCAGTTTCCTCATCTGCAAAATGGAGATGACAATAATAATAGCACCTACTTCCCAGGATTGTTGTGAGGATTACATGATATGAGATTATATAAAGTGCTTTGCAAATCTTAAAGTGCTGCATCAATATTATTAACATTATTACTATAGCTAAAGTTTACAAAATATATAAGTAAATATTACCTCCCCTTTTTCTGATTGGATGTAGGATTTCATCAATGAGGTGAACTCCCAGCAAAGAAACTCCTTCTATGAAAGCAAATTGGCCAATATTCTGCAACTTACCTTCTAACATAGTTGTACAGGGAGATAAATGACTTGCCTAGAGTCACAAAGCCAATGTAGGTCAGAGATTGACTCCAAGACTAGCTCTCTATCCACTATGCAATGCTCCCCCTCATGTCCATTTTACAAATGAGGAACTGAGGCTCAGAGAAGTTAACTAGCATATCCTGAAGTCACACAACTAAATACTGTTAGAAGTAGGCTCAGATTTGGAATTTCTCACTCCTAAAAGTAATTTTTATTGTAGAATATTAGGTTAAATTTTTAGATATATATATATATATATATATAATATGTGTATATGTATATGTATATATACATATACACACACATATATACATAGACATATATATGTAGGTAGATATATATATATAGGTGAATATATATACACATACACACACACACACACACACACACACATATTTTACCCAAGGTATTTACTAGCCTTTAATGTAGATATACCAACAGGATCATCCTTGACTTCTCTCTACAACATTCCACATCTCTGTTCTTCATTAGTTCTTTTTTCTCTTCTAAAACTCAATCTTTGACTATTTGTTCTTCTCTTTCTCTCCTTATATTTCCTCCCCTGGAGAACAGATTTCCTCTTATGACTTCAACTATCACCCATGTATTGGCAATAGCCCAACCTCCATTGCTACCCCTGACCTCTTTCCTGAGATCCAGGCTCCAATCTCTACCTGCTTGTTGGAAATTTCCACTGGAAAATCCATACTAGTCATTTCAAACTCAGCATGCTTTCAACAAAATTCATCATCTATCTTCTCTGAAATATTGCCTCCCCTCTTCTGACTTCTTCATTTCCATCAATAGTACAGTGTCATCACTCTTCCAAGTTATTAGCACTTGAAACCCCAAAGTTATATTTAACCTCTCCTCTCCTTCCTATGCTCCCTACCTATTCGATCACCAGGTCCTCTTGATGTTTTTCATCATTAGGGTTTTGCAAACATTCCTTTCTTCCCATGCGTACTGCTGTCACCATAGAACAGGACCTTATCACCTCATGCTTGACTTTAGACAATAGCCTCGGAATATTATTGTGGACCTCCAAGGCCATTTCCTCCCCAACTGTTCTGGCTCTAGACTTCACCACCATGAGTCAACTGCCATCTCATTCTGGAATTTCCCCCAACTCCTAGGTCTTTTCACCCTGGAACATCCCTTTGCCATGCTGGCCCACTTCTCCCATTGGTGAATTCCTCAGGGGAATGATACTTAGTCCAACCATGCTTTATTCCCCTCTCAGAACCACTATGCCCCAGGCCAGGCACCTTTCCCACCACCCCCACCCCCACACTCTCTTCAGCTCCTTGAAGTCAGAGATCATCTTTCTTTTTGCTTTCATTTGTGTCCCCAGAGCTTAGCACAATGCTTGGTAAGTGCTTAAGAAATGATTGCTGCCTGCCTATCACCTTTCTGCATTGAATCCAACTCTTACGTGAAAAAGAATCCCACTTACAACATGCCCAAAAGTAATCATCCAACCTTTGCTTGAAGAACCTCAATGGTGTGTGTTTGAGAGGAAGCAGTCCATTCCACTTTGGAATAAATACCTCTAATTGTTACGAACTTTTTCCTTAACTAAAGTCAAAATTTGCTTCCTTCTGACTTCTGCGCATCGCTATTAGTTATACAATCTCTGGCCAAACAAAACAAATCTAACCTCTCTTCCATATGGCAACTTTTCAAATATTTAAAAATGACTATCCTTTCTACCTGAATCTTGTCTTCCCTAAACTAATCATACCCAATTCCTTAAATCAGTTTTCATATGCCATGAAGTTACGACCGTTCATCACTCTCCTCTGGATGTTCTTCAGTTTATCAATGTCTTTCCTAAATTGTAAGACACATAAGGAAAGGGAATAAGTATTTATATAATACCTACAATGTTCCAGACACTGTACTAAACACAAATATTATCCCATTTGATCCTAACAACAAACCTGTGAAGTAAGCGCTATCATGCCTATTTTATAGGTGAGGAAACTGAAGCAAACAGGTTAAGTGACTTGCCCAGGGTCACACAGCTAGTAAGTGTCTGAGACTACTTCCTAACTATAAGCTCAGTGATCTATCCACTATGCCTCCAGATGTGGTCTGACCTCCTTATTCTTCAAAACTATCTCTCTCAATAGAATCCCAGACAACATTAGTTGTTGTTGTTTTCAACTGCAATATCATGCTGTTGACACATATCAACCACCAAACCAGTTCATCAGCCACCAAAACCCCAAGAATCATTTTCACACAAACTTTTCCGTCTAACCCTTCTTCCGCTTCCCTATCTTTACTTATTTTTGTCTGAGATATTGATTTAAAAAACGTTTCTTTTTAAAAATTAATTAATTTCTTTTTAGTTCTCAACATTCATTTCCACAAGATTTTAAGTTCCAAATTTTCTCCCCATCTCTCCCCTCCCCTCCATCCCAAGATGGTATTCATTCTGATTACCCCTTGCCTTGGTCTGCCCTCCCTTATATCATGCCCCTTTCTTATCACCTTCCTTCCTATTTTCTTGTAGGGTAAGATAGATTTCTTTATCCCATTGTCTGTACATCTTATTTCCCAGGTGCATGTAAAAACAATTTTTAACATTTGTTTTTAAACTTTGAGTTAGAAATTCTCTCTCTTCTTCCCTCCCTACCCACCCTCATTGAGAAGGCAAGCAATTCAATATAGGTTATACATGTGTAGTTATTGCAAAACACTTCCATAATAGTGGAATCTTGTGAAAGATTAACTATATTTCCTTCCATCCTATCCTGTCCCCCACTTATTCTATTTTCCCCTTTGACCCTGTACCTTTTCAGAAGTGTTTGTTTCTGACTACCCCCTGCCCTAATCTGCTCTCCCTTCTATCATCCACCCCTCATTTCCCTCTCCCCTACTTTTCTGTAGGATAAGATACCCAACTGAGTATATTTGGTATTCAGTCCCAAAGCCAAATCCAGAGTAAGGTTCACTCATTCCCTCTCACCTCCCCCATTTCCCCATCCATTATGAAACCTTTCTCTTGTCTCTTTTATGTGAGATAATTTACCCCCATTCTACCTCTCCTTTTCTCCTCCCAATATATTCCTCTCTCACCCCTTAATTTTATTTTTTTTGGACATCATCCCTTCATATTCAACTCACCCTGTGCATCTATCTATCTATCTGTCTGTCTATCTATCTATCTATTTCCTTCAACTACTCTCATACCGAGAAAGGTCTCATGAGTTACAAATATTATCTTTCCATGTAGAAATGTAAACCGTTCAACTTTAATAAGTTGGGGTGGCTAGGTAGCTCAGTGAATAGAGCACCGACCCTGGAGTCAGGAGAACCTGAGTTCAAATCCGACCTCAGACACTTAACACTTACTAGCAAGTCACTTAATCCCAATTGCTCTGCCATCCCCCCTCCAAAAAGCAAATTAAATAAATAAATAAGTCCCTTACGATTTTTCTTTCCTGTTTACCCTTTCATGCTTCTCTCTTGAGTCTTGTATTTGAAAGTCAAATTTCCAATTCAGCTCTGGTCTTTTCATCAAGAAGGCTTGACGATCCTCTATTTCATTGAATATCCATATTTTTCCCCTGAAGTCTTATACTCAGTTTTTCTAGGTAGGTGATTATTGGTTTTAATCCTAATTCCTCTGACCTCTGCCAGAATATCATATCCCAAGCCCTAATCCCTTAATGTTGAAGCTGCTGGGTCTTGTGTCATCCTAATTGTATTTCCACAATACTCAAATTGTTTCTTTCTGGCTGCTTGAAATATTTTCTCCTTGACCTGGGAACTCTGGAATTTGACTACAATATTGTTAGGAGTTTTCCTTTTGGGATCTCTTTCAAGAGACAATTAGTGGATTCTTAAAATTTTCTGTTTTACCCTCTGGTTCTAGAATATCAGGGCAGTTTTCCTTGATAATTTCTTGAAAGATGATGTCTAGGCTCTTTTTTTGATCATGCCTTTCAGGTAGTCCAATAATTTTTAAATTCTCTCTCCTGGACCTATTTTCCATGTTAGTGGTTTTTCCAATGAGATGTTTCACATTGTCTTCTATTTTTTTCATTCTTTTGGTTCTGTTTTATAATTTCTCAATTTCTCATAAAGCCATTAGCTTCCATTTGTTCCATTCTAATTTTGAAGGAATTATTTTCTTCAGTGACCTTCTGGACATCCTTTTCCATTTGGCCAATTTTGCTTTTTAAGATACTCTTCTCCTCATTGACTTTTTGAGCCTCTTTTGCCATTTGGGTTAGTCTATTTTTTAAGATGTTATCTCCTTAAGTATTTGGGGGGCGGAGAATCTCCTTTAGCAGGCTGTTGACTTGTTTTTCATGATTTTCTGGCATCATTCTAATTTCTCCTTCCAATTTTTCCTCTATTTCTCTTACTTAACTTTCAAAATCCTTTTTCAGCTCTTACATGGCCTGTGACCAGTTCATATTCTTCTTGAAGGCTTTTGATATAGGAGTTTTGACTTTGTTGTCTTCTTTTGGTTGTATGTCTTGATCTTTGTCACCAAAGTAAGATTCGATAGTATGACTCTTTTTATGCTGTTTGCTCATCTTTCTATCCAAATACTTGACTTTCTAACTCTCTGTCAAGGCAGGACTCTGCTTCCAGTGGGGGTGGAGTGGGAATGGGGGTGAATATACTATCCCAGGCTTCAAGGGTGTTATATCAGCTGCTGGATCTCTTCCAGTCTGTGGGCCAGAGCCCTGGAAGCAGCTGCTGTTGCTGCTTTTGCTGCTGCTGCTGCTGCTGTTTTCACTGCTGCTGCTGCAACCACTGCTGCCACCTCCAACCTGGAGCTGGAGCTCCTCTTTCACCCAGGTTCCACAGAGGCACCCCCCTGACCTTTCACACTATTCTCAAGTTTGTGGGTTGAGAAGTCTGGAAATTACCATAGCTGCCAGTGATTCAGTCCCCTGAGACCTACTCTGGCCTCGTGGCCCCTAGTGCAGCCCACTCCAGACTGCACTTGGCACCTAGCACGGTGCAATATACCTTTCCTGTCTGATCTGTCTTGTGCTGGAGATGTGTTTCACTCTGCCATTTTGTGTGTTCTATAAATCCTATTCTAGAATTTGTTTAGAGTCATTTTTTATAGATATTTGGACTGGTTTCAAGGGGAGCTCGAACAAGTCCCTGCTTTTACTCTGCCATGCCATGCCATCTTGACTCCACCACCTAAAATATTTTTTAAAAAATTGGGCCATGTACATAACCATTCAGTACTCCATTTGGAGACTTCTTTCTAGTTAACATAAAACCAGTAGTGACTACTAGTTGAGTTGTGGCATTTGAATCTGATTGTATAGTCACCTAGCCCCATCCTTCCATCATTTTCATAAGCATAACATGACAAATTATACCAAACACTGTATCAAACATTCTAGATTTTTACTAACCATCTTTTTAATGATGTCTTAGAATTTTGCCAGAAACCAAAGTCACACACATTCCCAACTTATCTCTCTGCCTCAAGACTTTCAGCCTCCAATCTTGCCTGCACATTGCTACATTAACTTTCTTAAAATGCCATTTTCTTCACGTCATTTCACTGCTCAAAGACCCTCAATGCCTCTCCATTACCTAAGGAACCAAATCCACATTTCATAGACTGCCACTCTACACTCTTCAGAATCTAACTCTAATGAACCTTTCCAACATTATATCCCCAAACCCTCCAAAACTGAACCCTCCATTCTATGAGTTTGGTCTATTCAGTGTGTCCCTTAGGCCTCAAGAAAACACTGTGTATTCCAGCTTTGTTGTCTTGTTAACACCACCTAAAATGTTACCCTCTCTCTTCTTGGTCTATCCAAGTATTACTAGTCCTTCTTTGCCCATATTAGGTCCCAACTCCTCCTGAAAGCAATCCTTATCAATCCAGCCCACAGTGATTTCTCCTTCCTCTGAAACCCCAGTTTGTTAGTACTATTCATTGGGAACTTATCATACATTATTTTGCAGTGTTGTTTAACAGATCATGTGTATATCTTGGATAAATAATCTAGTATGATTTTGAGAAATAAATGGGAGTCACATTGTTAGAAGAAAATCTTTGGAATGAATGTTTCCTTCTGCTGTATAAATTGCCTTTCAACAACAAACGATAAACAAAAAAAATTAAAATGGTGGGAACTTATATATTCTATACCTTTCAGTCAGCTGTGTAACTTTTAAAATATCTCTATTGTACAATATCATTTGTGAAAAACTTGCTGTTTTTCTCTTGAACTTTTATCAAGGATGCCCTTGATTGGTTTACAGATTATTCTCATAAAAGGTTTGGTCTTACAACACACATGGGAAAAATCAAGTAGATATAAAATTATGACTTTCCAGATTATGATATGCAGTTGGATGAATGGATCATAGAGTTGGTTCATCAATAAAAATGCAGACAAATATTTATCATAGAAAATTAATTGGAGCCAGAATTTAAAAAGAAGAGAATGGTGTATATTGTATTTGGTAAATTATTTAGTGCTTTGAATCACCTTATTTTAAAAATCCAGGAATATATGACTGAAAATCATGGAATGTCACATTTCTCTGAAGAATTAAAGTTGTAGGTTAATTTTAAAAAGCAATGGAAGAAGAGTTAATGGTGGGCATGAGTAGACAATAACACATTTCCAGTGAAGGAATTATTAAGCAAAAGAGGCATACAAGATATCCTTAAGTTTGGTTTTTTTTTTTTAGACTTTCTTTGAATCTCTCGAGTTCTAACACATACAATTTCAAATGCTTAATAAATGTCTGTTGACTGGTTGACCAAAAAGAGTCATGTGTAGGCCATATATGCTCTGTTGGTGGCTACCCAATATCAAAAGGGCTAGAAGAAAATTCCCTTTATGGAAAGTTCTCTGCATGGTTCCCTTTAGAAGATTTAGTCATGAGTCATACAATGTGAGAAGTTGTAACCCTCACTTAAAAGAAAATGCTCACTTTATGATATCACAGGTACATCAAAGTAGCAAAATCTATCTTTGATAGAACATTGGGCTTAGAGACCTATGTGCCAATCCTGCCTCATTTATTACTTGTAAAATAATATGATGATGTATGAGCATCAGCAGCTCAAAAACTCAGCGTCTCATCATCATCACCTACAAAATTAAAATGTTAATATTTGCCCTACCCACCTCACAGAGGGATCTAATAAATTTGGAAGCCTTTGATGCTGTTGACAACTCCTTCAATCATTGAACAATCATTGAACATTCTACTTGGAAAACACTGTGCCAAGCACCAGAATTAGAAAGACAAAAATGAAACAATACCTGTCCTCAAGGAACTTACATTCCATTGGGGTAAAACAACACATACAAATAAAACTAAATACAAAATAAATAAAAGGTCATTTGGGAGAGGACACTAACAATCAAGAAAGGCCTCACATAGGATATTAGACCTTGAGCTGGATCTCTAAGAAAACTAAAGATATTGAAGCAGGGCTTTCCAAATATAAAAGACAGCCTGTGAAAAGGTCAGAGGGAGATAGAATGCCATTGATAGGAAAGATCAAAAAGGCCTGTTTGACCAGAATTTAGAATGTCTGAGGGAGCGTAATAAAAATCATTCTGGAAAGATAAATTGGCACCCAATTGGGAAAGGCTTCAAATGCTAAGCAGATTTTGTGTTTTATCATAGAAGCTACGGGGAGCCATTGAGGGTTCTTAAGGAGGGCAGTAATATGGTTAGGCTTGTCATTTGGGAAAATCTATTTGGCAGATGCATGCAGCAAATGGAGAAGAGGAAACAAATAAAGAAGCTATGTGGTTTAGGTGAGAGAAAATGGGAGGGGATCTCAATCAAAATAAGATATCATGAATCAAATATATTCATGCTATATTGAAGCTAATTTAAATGACAATCCTATTAATTATAATATTGGATAGCAGGAATAATCCCTGCAAAATACATATAATTTGGAGGCCATGATATCCCCCATTTTAATCCAGAACTGCCCATTTGTGATGAGAGTTCATTTAATATTTCAAACCAAAAGATCGAGATCAGCAGAGGCTTTGGCACTAGAAAGGGCTATTGTTCTATTCGAGTTCAAAGAGCCTAACTTTTCTTGAGCTGCTGCTTTAAACAAAGTCAGGCATTCCACAGCAACCTACTGCTAAACTCCTGAGGAAAATTTTTGTGTAAAGTTAACTAATTGACCGATGCTCTGGATATGTCAGTCAGTCAACAACAATTTATTAAGCACTTTTTATGTACCAAGCACAAAGGCAAAAAACACCGCCTCTGCCTTCAAGAGAGACAATGTGCAAATAACTATTTACATCTCTCTCTCTCTCTCTCTCTCTCTCTCTCTGTTCATCCCATCCCCTCCCTTCTTTACTCCCTTTATGCCTTTCTCTCTTTTTTCTTCCCTCTCTCTCTCCCTCCTTCCCTCTCTGTCTCTCTCTAAATATAATGTATATATGCATGTACATATATATGTATGTATATATATATATATATATACACACATATTTATGTAAATACATAAATGTAATCTCACAAGGAAGGCACTGGGGGAAAGGGAGGTGCAGGAAAGACTCTTGCAGAAGGATGGATTTGAAAATAAGTGAATTCACCATTTTTCACTACCATTTTTAAGGGTTATTATTGTTATTATTTTTATTAGGTTTCCATAAAAAATAGCTGTGATCATTCCATAAAGTACTTGGGAAAAGTCTTGGTTCCAGCCCTGGTCTCCACATCTCTCAGAAATGACTCAAGCCATTAACCTGATCCACAGGGAAGATGTGAACACACTCCAGCCAACAACCTTAAGGGGCATGAGAAATCTTTCTGACACTAGTCACATTCACATCTTTCTCTGCCTTAGTGTTTTAGCGTGAGTGTAGTTAATGAAAGGTGACTAAAACCACAACCTGCCTCTCTATGAATTTCTGTTTGTGCTTACAGTCAGGAAGTGGTTACCATGACTGTCATTATACCATGATTATCTTAGTATATATAATCCTGGGAATTTCTGTATGCATACCTGGCTCAGGGTCATTCCCTGCCAAGGACTGTGACTGTTCGAAGAGGCTCAGTATCATCATAAAGTAGGAAATCCTGATGAATGAAAACTAATATCATGTTACTGTTCATTTTATGATTTTTTTAATTTACTATTTACTATATTACTCATATCTATATTTTTCCTTAAGTACCATTATGTCAAGCTATCATAACTCTAAATTAAAGGCAAATTAGAATGATGAATTAACAAGTCATTAATAAAAACAATGGCATAATAATGAAATCTTGCACATTTTTCCATTGTCTCATTTAAACCCAGGTTTGAGAGGATTCTTTTTTGTCAATATTTTCCCCAGGATTTCAATGCTGAAAGCAATTTTTCTATGATGATGTATCATGATTTAATTAAACAGATGCATATAGTAAACACACCACTTCCCATAAGTTATCATGAAGCCACCTTAATCCTAAGAAAAAGCCTTTCTAAAGACAGTCTTGCTGTGTAGGCTTTCAAGTAAAAGAAAAATAAAGCTCAGACTCACAAAGTTACAATGAGTGATTCATTGAAAGGCAAAGTTGAAAATTAGAGTTTCATAAAAATCCTGATACTAATAAATAGAACTTCAGAAATACCTTTGGTTCTATCTCTCTCACAAAAAGTCAATTACAGAATCACAGACTTTTCTGGATTGGAAAGGTGACTTGAGAGGCCATTTAGTCCAATCTAGACCATAGAAGGAATTCTTCCATACTATGCCTAATGATGAGCTTACCATCTGCT
The DNA here is from genome assembly GCA_028646515.1 of Pseudochirops corinnae. Classification (NCBI taxonomy): domain Eukaryota; kingdom Metazoa; phylum Chordata; class Mammalia; order Diprotodontia; family Pseudocheiridae; genus Pseudochirops; species Pseudochirops corinnae. Next base: position 140,791,150 of record CM053591.1, read on the forward strand.
CAAAGACCCACAATGAAGGGAAACCCACTCTTACTCAAAGTTAGTAACCCATTCCATTTTTTGAGAAAACCATTGTTCTTCAGTGTTAGTACTGCCAAAGATCAAAATGTTTGATTCCTTTGCCCTGGAGTTTCATATACATTTTAGGACTGAAAGACCAAAAATTGATGGGGTGTGTACATATATATATATATAGATAGATAGATATAGATATAGATATAGATATAGATATATAGATATATAGATATATAGCTAGATATAGTGTTATATGTATATACATATATATAAGAGAGTGTGTGTATGTATATATGTATATATGTATATATATGTATGTATGTATATATATGTATATGTATGTATGTGTATATATATATATATATATATATATATATAGGAGAGTAGTCTAGGCTGAAAACAGATTTAGAAGTCAACTACAGAAAGGAGACCCTTAAAGCCATGAAAATAAATAAGGTGCCATGAGTGAAAATAGGAGCAAAATATCTGAAGATGGATTGTTTGGGAATAATCAATTTAAGGGATCAGGAAAAGGAAAAGCAAGAAATGTGGGAAGAAATCTAGGAGAATGTGAGAATCTTGAAAGCCAAGAAAGAAAAGACTGTCCAGAAGGAAGAAGAGAAATAGTAGATGTTACAGGGAAGTCAGGGTGGTTGAAAACTTTTAAAAGACTACTAGGGGTGGCTAGGTTGCACAATGAATAGATCATCAACCCTGTAATCAGGAGGATCTGAGTTCAAATGCAGCCTCAGACACTTAACACTTACTAGCCATATGACCTTGGGGAAGTCACTTAACCTCAAATGCCCCGCCTTCCCCCCTCCAAAAAAAAAAAAAGACTACTGGATTTGTTAATAAGGCAATCACTGGTAAACTTTGGAAGAGCAGAATTGGAAGCAAAATCACCTAATACTGAATAGAGAGCAAGTATAGGTATCCAAAGCATATTATTTTTCCAAGAAGCTTATACATGAAGTGGAAGAAAGAGACTAGACAGTAGCTAGATGTAGTAGAAGAGTCAAAAGAAGGCTTTCTTTTAAAATTAAAAAGACCCAAATATGTTTACAATCAACTATACATAGCAGTGATAGAGACCAAGGTGATATGAGTGAGAAAGAACAATGTAGGCAGCAACATCATGGAGAGGTCAGAGGGAATGTTACTGTTAGCTCTATTGTCATTAGGATAGCGATCTAAGGATATACCTTCTCTTCTACAAGAAGAGGGAAATAGATCATGGGTGATGGTGTGAGAAATGTGAAAGAGGAGGAAGAAACTCATAGGATCATAGAATGAAGAGCTGGGGGGACTTTAGAGATTGTTTATTCCAATTCTTTCATTTTATAAATGAACACAACAAGACCCAGGGAAATGAAATGACTTGGCTGAAGCCACAGAAATGGGACTTAGCAGAGGAAAGATTCTAGCCCGGGTCTCCTGACCAAATCCCGTATTGTTAGCACTGCTCCTGTTGGATGGCCTCAGTCTTCCCAACTCGGTAAGAATGGACGCATTTGGTATAAGTGGAGACGGAGATTAGGGGTGCTGGCATAGTTGGTAACTTAAGGAGAAAGGAAAATTTTTGAAGCTGCAAATATGGAGAATGAGATAGTAGATGAGTGTGATTTCTTTAGGCATACTCAGCTCTTTCATTCATTTACAGCTGGTGCCTGTGCTTATTAACAATGACAACAATAATAGTAGTAACAGTAGTAGTAGAAGACTTTAAGTCTGTGAAGCGCTTCACAAATATTACCATATTTGATCCTGGGAGGGAGATGTTGTTTTCTTCATTTTACAGATGAGGAAACAGGCTAAGGGAGATTAAGTAATTGGTCCAAGGTCACACAATTAATGAATGTCTGAGGCTGGATTTTAACTCAGGTCTTCCAAGCTGTATTCACCATGCCATTTAGCTGCCTAATTACATAGTGATCATAGCTCTCATTTGTCCAGGACTTTGTTTTACAAAGTACGGGAGATACTCTCTCTCATTTGATTCTTGCAGCAACTTTGTAAAGTAGCATTGTAGAAAGTAGGATCCTGGCTATCTTGGGAGGTAATCGATTTGAAAGGATCATAGACTTAGGACTAGAATCTCAGAGGCTGCTTAGTCCAACCCAATCATTTTAAAAAGGAAAAAACTGAGAACTGGGGAAATCACTTACCTAGGGTCACACAGTGAGAGGCAAGATTGGACCTAGGTCTTCTCTTTCCAAATCCAATGTTGTTTCTACTTCCCCATGCTACCTCTCAAGTAAAAACTGAATGACTCTTTGCCAAGTATGTTGTGGAGTAGATTCTGGTTCAGATATAAATTGGAGTGAGTGATCACTAAAGTCCCTTCCCACTCTGAGATTCTACATGATCCTCTATAATGGTGACAGTAGTAAAGTATAGTGGATAGAGAACCATCCTTGAAACCGAAAAGACTTGCCCAGAGTCACACAGCCAATATTTGTGTCAAAGGCTAGACTTGAGCCTGGGCTGTCCCGACTCTGAGTCAAGTTCTCTATCCCCTATGACACTTTGACTGACTTATATGGCCTTTTCAAACTAACATTACTTCCTTTAGATTCCTCTGTAGTTACTAACAGTAAAACCCTTTAGGAAGTCTTTCAAAAGGAGATTATGCTATATGCTCATCTCAAAGACAGCAAGGAAGTTGAGTGGGGTGGGAAATACTGGGAACCTGTATCTTCCAAGGATTCTGGGTGGAAAGTACACCAGAAAAAGTGGTTTCCTTAGCATCAAAGGAAGTAGAAAGGGCAGATCCATGGGCTCAAAAGGAGGTAGAAAGAACTGCTTCATATGTGTTTGTATATGAGTTGTCTCCTTAGTTAGAATGTAAGCTCCTTGAGGACAAGAAACGTTTTGCTTTGTTTTTGTATCTCCAGAGCCATTAAGTGCATTAAAAATGCTTGCTGATTGAATGATTGATGTACTTTATATATAGCAGGGTATTTGTTATAAATGGTTATTGAGTTGAATTGATACAGAACCTAGAAACATCTGCGGGGCAGAAAACCTTGTACAGGCCTAGATCCCTGGATGCCATTTCCCACAAGGAGCTTGCCCACACACATCCGAGTCCACCCATGCTAGAAGGATGAAGTGCCAAGTTGATCTGAGGGAACCGTTACAGAACAATTCAAGGAAGAAGATACTTAAGCTAAATTGTGTTGTACAGACTGTAAAGACTACGGAAGTTTATCCATCAAACATTTACTAAACATTTAGCACTGGCTACCTTATGAAATAGCTATGCCATACTTAAGGAAATCAGTATTCAAGGAAAGGAGAGCACATTTGTGTAGCCCCACTTAACATTTTGTGTGATTTGGCAACTGAGTCATGGAATTCAATGCATTTAGAAACTATCATTAAGTACTTCCCAATTGTTCCCATCCCCAGTCATGGTAAGGAGGAAATGGATCTGTGGGAGGAGGATGGTAATGAAACCCAGACTGCCACGTATGATCCAGAGTGGGATCCTTGCAATGACGCCAAGGCCTAATGGATTGAAGAAGAATTCCAGGAGCTATTTGCATCACATGTCAAAGACAGGCATTTGACATCCATTAAAAAACCATTCTGGTTGAATCTATATATAAACTGTCACAGCTGAATTCTTGATCTATTCAGGCTCCATTGTACACTGCAGTCATATAATTCTGGGCTCCTGAAAATTCCAAGAACTCTACTGCTGGAGCCCTTTGCTACATTTTCCAGGTCTAGTATATGCTGTTGCAAATCAAGACCTAGGCTCCCTCCAATATAATACCTTCTATCTTACAGACCATGAAAGTCATTTGTCCAATGACACAAGCATTTAACCAAACATAAAGTAATGTAAATTGACAATAATGAATCAAACAATATAATCTTTCTCTTCCCCCAGGTAAAATTGCATTCAGCCCCTTACATATCCTAAGATGGTAGATAGAGAAGAAATTTCCTGAAGAGAAACTTATGAGTGAGTAAGGAAATTGTTGAATGAGAAGATAATTTGAGAAAATTGTCCTCCATCATTTCCCTGACTCCTCTTCACATACATGTCTTCAATGACCAGCATGGAGATTGACTGCAACCTGTACAGAGGTTTATTACACCTTAACTTTGGCTGTGGGCTGCCAACTCCCTCTGCATGAAATTCATCTTCTGCGTTTCCATGCTCCAGTTGTTGCTTTAGCACCAGCATTTCTTGATTAGTAGACTGTGGCTCACAATTTCAGATTGTTCTAGTTTAGCTCTCTGATCATGACTGCTCAGGAACATACCAGGACTCCCAATCTCTAGTCTTGTTTTCTTTTTCCAAATCACTTGCCTTCTCTTTTTTCCCTTCGAACTACATGTCTCTTGACACAAGTCCTAAAACAAGGCAAATTGGGATTTTGATGTCTTAGGGCTTCCTCCAGTGCACAGAAGCTACCTTACCTAAGTTCTTATTGGTGAAATAAGTTCCTCCAGGGAAACGGAGGTGTTACTATAATGCTAAGATGACTTGAATTAAACTGAAGTACAGAAGATAATTGAGATGTCTGGACTCAATTTCTTCAATGAGATATGACAAGTGGGACTCCATTGAGTTTAGGAGAGAAAGGTAGACAGGTGGGGGGGGGGGGAATCAATGGTTTAAGAACAGAAAAGGTTTAGAACAACAGCTATGGGATCCAAGATAAAGAGTCTATTGGGAAAAAATAAGTTGATCAGGGGAACAGAATAAGTACATAATACCCAGAAGCAAATGAGCACAATAGCCTCATGTCAGATAAACTCAAAGATCCCAGCTACTGAGAAAAGAACTAACTATCTGACAAAAACTTTTAGGAAAACTGGAAATTAGTCTAGTAGAAACTAGACATAAATCAACATCTTACACTGTATGCCAAAATAAGCTCAAAATAAGTACAAGATTTAGACATAAAGAGTGATATTATAAGCAAATTCAAGCTTATGACCAGACAAAAGAGAGGTTCACAGGAAGTAAAATGAATAGTTTTGATTACATGAAATTAAATAGGTTTTACACAAACAAAACCAATGCAGCTAAACTTAAAAGTGAGAAACTGGGGTGGGAGAATCTTTTCAGTAAGTTTCTCTGATAAAGGTCTCATTTCTCAAATGTTTAGAGAATTGAGTTAAATTTCTGAGAATAAGAGCCATTCTTCAGGGGGGCGGAGCCAAGATGGCGGTTTAGCAGCAGCGACACATCACAGCTCTCACATAGCCACCCCAAAATACCCATAAAATAGGACTCTAAACCAAACCTACAATCCCAAAGCGCACACAAGGTTACTTCCCACTAAAGTCAGCTCCGCTACGAGGAACCATATCAGCGCTG
>CM053591.1:140797008-140816345 GCA_028646515.1 Pseudochirops corinnae
GGTGGGTGGGGGAAAGAGGGGGAGAAAATATGTAAATCAAAATCTTGTGGAAATGAATAATGCAAACTATAATAATATTTAATTTTTTAAAAAAAGAGCCATTCTTCATTTGATAAATGGTCAAAGAATATAAAAAGGGAGTTTTCAGGAAGAAAGCAATGCTATCAAAAGCTATATTAAAAATATTCTAAATCACTAATAATTCAAATTTAAATTGAAATTGAAATTAAATTCAATTTCAAATTAAATTCAAATTCAAATTTTAAAAAATCTGGGGTGCTTTGTCACGCCATCATCACAAACTAATCAGATTGTCTAAGATGATTAAAAAATGAAGATAAATTCTGGAGGGGATATGAGAAAATAGGGACAATAATACATTGTTGGTGGAGCTGTGAACTAATTCAACCATTATTCAAAGCAATTTAGAACTATGCCTCAAAAGCTATTCAACTGTACCTACCCTTTGACCCAGCAATACCACTAATAGCTCTGTACCTCAAAGAGATCAAAGAAAGAAGAAAAGGGTCCATGTATACAAAGATATTTATAATGGCTCTTTTTGTGGTGGGCAAAGAATTGGAAACTGATGTCCATCAATTGAGGAATGGCTCAACAAATCATGATACGTTAATATGATAGAATACTGTTATGTCACAAGAAATTAAAAAAGAAAAAGTACATTGAAGTATGTACAGATCATTAGTTAGAGTCTATGGAACAATGATAGGAGCTTGGTGAGCACAAGGAAGCTGGAAATTATTCAAGAAAGACTGTATAGAAAGACTAAAAGACATATAGTCATCTGAGAAATATTTTATTGGGAAAAAATGAGGATTTAACAATGGGTAGATCTCATGGTCTACTACTAGTATTCTTGCAATGTTAAAAGTGTTCAAGAAAGACCCCCAGCACATTGGAAATGTCCATGATGGGCAGGCATGGGTGGGTTGTAATCTATATCATTGGAAAGAAAATCCTCAGAGTTGAGATCAAATATCCAGAAACTCTAAGAAAAGTGACAATTGGCTTTCCCAATTGTTTCTTCCTACAGAGTTGTACATTCTGAAAGAGCTCGTGAATCTTGTTGACTGACAACTTTTCCAAATGAAAAGTAAGAGTGAGGGATAATGCCCAGGGAAAGGGCGACAAGTCTGTTTACTGAAATAAGACGATGAAATTTCAGAGAGAAAAAATAGATAAAGGAAAAAACAGTTAAATTGGATGACTTTATATTTGACACAGTCATCTAGTGTTCCCAGGATTGTCAATTGAGTCATGTAATAAAAAAAAAAAAACCTAAGAATTACAATGACAGGGACCTTGCAGTCAAGTTTGTGGCTTTTCTCTTTTCATTTCTTTTTTTAACTTGTTCTCTTATCAAACACAACCTGTTTGTTCCCTGAGGAGGCTCAAGTGACTCATTTTCTTTAAAAAAAAATATTCTTGTTAAATAAGGTACAAAATCCACTATAAAAAGATATAGTCCATTCACATCTATATGTTTCTATATAAAAGATGAATGATCACAAACATGTTCTGAAATGATCAGATCACAGCCTACATGACATATGGAGAACAAATAGAACCTAAGTCCATACATAAATGCATCTGCATTCATGTATGTGTGCAACTCATAGTGTCGCAGACATAATGCCAACAACCACCTTAGAAGTCATCTGGTCCAATTTACTCATTTTACAGATTAGGAAAGTGAGGTTCAGAGGGGTAAAATTAATTACCCAAGGTCACATAGATTGTAAATGGCAAAGCTAAGATTTGAACCTATAGTCCCAAAGCTACTACTCTTTCCACTGTCCCTCATAATCTCAGATTTGTTCCCAGCTTTAACCTAACTTGCGTGTATGCCTTGCTGTTGTTGTTGTTCTTAAAGAGGACCATGACATCAGGAAGGTGATGCCATGACTTGCAAGCGAATTGGATTTAAGTGAATTAGGGTTCTGCAAAGTCACCAGCCTCACTTTCTCCTCTGGAGCCATCTGGGGCCAGTGTCAAGATATAGATCAGGATGACTGGAGATGGCCCGGGATGTGGTGAGATACCTTGGCTTTTTCAAGCTAAGGTCTTTTCCAGGTCTCTGACTGAGGTAATGACCACCCAGTGATTAAGGCTAGGTAAGAAATGATCAAAGAATGTCTTCTTTTACCTAGTCAAAATATATATAATACACAAACACATACACATACATACACATATATATACACATACACACACATACACATGTGTGTGTGTGCGTGTGTATGTATGTGTGTAAATCTTGGGGGGTAAGACCTTCAGAGTTTCTAGCCAAAACAGAAACAATTGCTATTTACATTCACTCTGAGCAATCAGGATCCAAGCAATGACCCTGTAGGCTTGGACTGGGACCTATTGTTGGCCAGTCAATGAGAGCCAGATTTTGATTTGGGTTATACCCCTAAAGTATGAGCAAATGACCACTAAATAATAGCCATTCATTTCTCTTTCTCCTGCTGCCACTTAAAATTTCTCTCTCCTTTCATCCTTTCCAGTCACTTCCCTTTTCCCTTGTATCATTATAGATCCAGGACCACTTTTCACCTATCACAGAGATAAGACCAAATCTGCAATCTCAGAACAAAAGGACTGAGGGAGAAGAGAAGGAAAGAGAAGAAAGTAACCTATTTCTGGCACATCTATGTCATTATTCTAAGGGACAATATTTTCAGATCCCATTTTATCTCCTCATATCTTCTCAGTCCCAGAGAAGAGATTGCCTCATTAATCCTAACTGCTCCTCTGAAATGCAGAGGGTTTGTAATTCTGTATTCTATGTACTCAAAGACCTATCAAAATCATTTAGGGTAGAAGTGAAAAGAGAGGAATGAAGAGATAGAGGAGGGATCCTTTTTAGTACTCCTATTTTCTCATTGTTCCTTAAAACATTTTATTCAAGTTGATTTAGGTTTTGGGGGGTGACTGGAGGGATTAGGATGATAACATCAGCTGTATAAGGAACTCCCAGTATGGAAACTTCTACCAATGCAGATCAACAACTCATCTCTATGTCTTAGATAATTGTCTAAAGATTACTGAGAGGTTGAATGACTTACTTGTCCATGGTCATACAGCTAATATACACCATAAGCAGGACTTGAACCCAAGTTTTCCTGCTATCAAATTTGGACATGTAGCCATTATATCACACTGCCAAAGGGTAACAAATGCCCTTAGACCATCTTAAAGAGTATTAGGATCCTCCAAACCATTCTCATCCAATTAATCATTCTAAAATGTTGCTTTCATTATTTTACTGCCCAACTCTAAAACTTTTAGGGCCATCTTGTTGCCAATAGCATCAAGTCAAAATTCTTCAGTCTGTCTTCAAAACACTCCACAACCTGGGTGTAAATTACCTGTCAATCTAATATTCTGTTCTCCTCTGTATACATATTCTGCTCCAGACAAAGAGATCTGACATTTTTCCTATCTCTACTCATTTTTTCTCATAAACTTGCCTGAAATGTCCATTTGCTATCCAAATCTCACCCATCTTTCCTAAAAATCACTTGTCCCCCCTTCTTCCTCAAAGCCTTTCCATACACTGTAGTCCACAATCATCTTTCCTTCCCCTGAATTAGTAGTATTTATTGTCTAAGAAATCACCAAGCTTTATTATACACTCCATCGGTGAAAAAACATTATTAACACCTATTTGTAAATTACATGCACGCTCTACAGTATGATTATATACATATATATGTAATGAAACATATACAAAAAGAGGCATTTGAAAGGATAAAATAAAGATGAAATTAAAATATTTTCAATAATATTTATATCAATGGTACAAAACCAGTTTTGTTATTCATAATAATCATTTTGTGAGTGCAATGTAATTAAAATGCTTTATTATTTATGAAAATTTTAGTTTAAATCTGTGATATAGCATTTCAAAAGTCTGGTCCTAATTTCTGATTTTGATATTTGCTTTTAATGGCTGTCATAGCTAAAAAAGAATGACTCACCATGATACAGAGATGAAAATGGAAAAAGTGCATCGCTGGTTGTACTTGGGTCTTTTTCAGTCACATCCACCAATTATTTTAGTTGAAATTTGGCTAGTAAATTTCCATCTTCTTTAATGTCAACTGGTTGTTGCAAACTAATGGAAGGGGTTGCATGCTTGCATTTTTAACAAATGGATTGAAAATCTACTGAAACTCTTCATTTATAGAATTTTTAAACAGGTTTGAAAATTCTATTTCTAGATTTTTTTAAATACGCAGATATGAGAGTTTTAAATACTTTTAGGCAACAAGAGCTTAATCTTTACATGCCTTCTAACGTTAATAGTTTAATAATAACATTAATTAAGATCCCAGAACATGCTGTACACACACACACACACACACACACACACACACACACACACACACACACATATGATATACTTAAAATCAGGTTTATTGTTAACTATAATTGGAGTAAAACCACATTTCATGATAATTTTTTTAATTTTTTAGCCAAGTACTTGTCAGATCTGGTAAGATCATTTTTATGTCATAATGTGATTAACAAAGAATGGTAAAAGAGGTACCAACTATGCCATTTTCTTATTGATCATTTATATTATTAATAATAAATTCATTCTGTATTTTCTTTGCAGGAGTCTCTTTAAGCCATTTGTCTATCTTGTGAAGGTTACTTTAGCTAAAATTAAATAATGCATTCTATAAGTCAACTTAACCAAGCATGTGCAAACTACAATACAATATAAACCACTCAAAAATGAACAAATGTTAACTCCATCTCGAAATGAAAAAACTTTCCTCAGGATACCTCCCACAATGTACTGACTGCATGACTATCTGATACATGAACACATTCAGACATGGTGATAGGAACACATAGTAGGGTGTATTTGTTATTGTTCAGTTGTTTTCAGTTGTGTCCAACTCCTCATTACTCCATTTGGGGTTTTCTTGGCAAAGACACTGGAGTGATTTGCCCTTTCCTTCTCCAGCTCATTTTACAGATGGGGAAACTGAAGCAAACAGGGTGAAGTGACTTGTCCAGGGTGACACTTCTAATAAGTATATGAGGCTAGATTTGAACTCATGAAGATGAGTCTCCCTGACTCCAGGCCTTGTATTCTATCCACGGCACATGTATTTATGGACAAAAAAAAGTCTGGAAAAAAAATGAAAGTTCACATTGTTCACTGATTCTACCTTATATTTTAATACCTCAGGAAAGTCTGAGTTCAAATTTGACCTCAGACACTTACTGGTTGTGTAACCCTGAGCAAGTCACTTAACCTCTACTTGACTCAGTTTCCTCATCTATAAAACAGTGATAATAATATCATTTATCTCTCTGAATTGTTGTGAGGATTAAATAAGATACTACTTTTAAAGTGCTTTGTAAACCTTAAAGTTTAAAGATAATCATATAAATTAAATAATTAATTGATTTAATTAATAGATTTAATTCATCAAACATAAACACTAGCTTTAAAAAAGCTCAGAGTTTTACCAAGTGCCTCTAGGTTCTGAGGATCATTTGATCTTCACAACAATCCTACAAGATAGCTATTGTTATTATCACATTTTCAGTTGGAGAAAATGATACTCAGAGGGATTGAGCAACTTGTCTATGGTCAAGCAGCTAGTAAGCATCTGACTTAGAAATGAACAAGTTTCCCTGATCTCTAAATCCATCATTCTAACGGCCATCCTGCCCCTTAGTATTTCTTTTGAACAATGTTAATTACATAAATGTTCTTTTAGGCCATCTTTTTTTTATTTTCATCAAATCTCCTAGCTATTTTGAAGTTACTTTGGGAACATTTTGCTGCAGAACAATATGGAGACAAATTCCATTTCATTAAAACCACACAGATTTATAATTAATACAATGTTGAATTTTTTGGTGAAGCCCTTTACCTAGTTAAGTCATTTGAGCCACAAAAAAAGCCTGGAGAGATAACTTACCACTGGTATGATTATCTCCATTTTAGGAATGAGGAAGTTGACAATAGGGAAATCAGAGGACTTACCCATGGCCACAGACCTCCAGGTATCAAAAGTGAGATTTTCATCGTCATCACAATAATAATTACCATTATCATTTATGTAGAGCTCTAAGGTTTGCAAAGTGCTTTACAAATACCTCATTTAATCCTCACAATAATCCTGTAAGGGTGGCATTATTATTATCCTCATTTCATAGCTGAGGAAATGGAAGAAGATCAAAATTAAATTAATTGCCTAAGGTTACACTGCTAGGAAGAGATTTGAATCCTGCTCTTTTTCACTCCAAATTCAAGACTTGTAGCTACTCTCTTGTGTTGTCTGTCAAGTTTCTCTTCCTCACTCTTTTTCCCTCTCTTTTTTCTTTCTCTCCCACCTTCCTTACCTTTCTCTTCACCACCTTTCCCCCATTCCCCATAACCTCCAACCAAATTGTGATGACTTGGAAGATCAGGAAGTTTTGAAGGAAAGGATTGGGCTTTAATAAGCCTTTAGAGCAAATATTAACAGGAGGCAAGGTGGCTGGTTTCCAGTTAGTCTAGAGTCTAGACAGAGTATATTGCTACAATCCATTCCAAGCTAATCTTTGGCAAAGATTAAAAAAGAGACAAGTTGATTGTTGAGAAAATAAGAGCTTCTGGCCATAAGAAATACCTCATTGATAGACCAGTGCAAGGTGGGGAGAAGATGGAAGGAGATGTTCTTTGTGGGCTGTGAGTTAGAAGGTGTGTGGAGAGCTTAAGACATGATTAACATTCAGAAAATATGTCCCTTGAGTAATGTTTCTGAGAGAAGTTCAGGCTCTCTCATTATTTCTCGTTGAGATGTCTGCAATCCTCATCATCCTGAATGTTCTCCATCTGCTCGTCAGCAATTGCCGGCCATGCAACACATAGCAATTTGATTAATGAACAATTTACTGCAAGTTCCCTTAGACAGTAAGTATTCAGGATTCATATCCATAGAGTTTGGTTGGCTGCTAATTCTGCTTTGCTCCTGATCTAAGACATTTGTTCCTTGAGTTTGTAATCTTGTCCCTGCCTAGTTTGGAGACTCAAGTGGCCAATATGGTACAAGCATATTTATATGAGTTATACTGGCAGCTGGGCTGTAAACTTTAATAACTCGTATCCCTCTCTATCTCCACTTCCCTTCTGTAAAATGAAGAATACAATGAAAGACAGCAATAATGGGGGGAGGGAGATGAGCAACCTTCTAATTTTACAAATGAAGCAGCTGAAGTCCAGGGAGATCAGTTCATCAGTCAACAACTATTTTATTAAGCTCTTGTCTAAGGATCCGCATATAGTACATGAAAAGAGGTATGATTTTATTCTACTTTCTCTAACTACAAATCTTCTTCTCATTTGACCTCTCTCAAAGCAAGAGAGAAACCCTATGGTACTGGGGTTTTCCAACCAACCAAACTTTCCAAGTAAGGACTGTGAAATAACTCATCAAATTTAATCAGCAGCATGTATACCATTGGTAGGCCTCCACTATAGTAGATCTTGGGCACCATGGTGCCCAAGGTACAGGCAGTCTTGCCTGGAGTCTATTTCCTTGACTTTTACAAAAAGAAGCAATAATAACGTTAGTTTATTAGAGGGTAAGTCTATTGAACAAACAATGTAAAAGAAAAGAAAAATCAAGAATAATCCGTTAGATTATAAACCCATAACATAAATTCTCAATTGGGATAAAAAAAATCTGAATTAGCCACATATCTGTTATAAAAACTAAGTGACAATTCAGCGACTGCTCTTCTTGTTGTACACATTCTGAAGCACAAGAATATGAGGCACTCATAACTCCATTTCAAAATATTCACTTCCCCCCTTCCTGTCTCTCTCTTCCCTCACCCCCCAGCCGACCCCCCGCCCCCTGCAGCCTTATTCCCATCCAAATCATTCTCTCTTTACTGTTATTATAACTCCTGCTATAATGGCAGCATCCACTCTGGGGATAACTTTTTTTTAATCTCCATTCTGGCCCCAAGGGGGCACCCAATTCTGAAGAATAATTTGAGTGATATTCTCATTCCTCCCCCAAATTCTCTACCTCTGATGCCCCACACAGAATTAATGAAAAATTCTGGACTAGAAATCTGGGTTCTAGTCTCAGCTCAGTTGTTAATTCCCTGCATGAAGGTCAAGTCACACGTCACATGAAGGGCAAGTCACACACTTCTCTCAGCTTTGATTACTCATCTATAAAATAAAGGAGTAATTTCAAGCTCTAGCATCCTACGCTCTTTGTGTTCATCATAATTCCCTACCTTCTGTTTTCTTTAAGAATGCAGACAAATGTGGGAAAAGAAATGCATTAAGTTAATACATACATTATTTTTTGGTCTAAACCTGTAACTTCACTGATGTTGGGTGCTCCCCAAGAAACACTCTCCTCAAGAAACACCCTCTATCAATGCAGATTGGCCCTTGTTCTTCCAGTTATAATTTAAGAGAGCTACCTAAAACAGTGGTAGGTTATATGACTTGCCTAGGGCCACACAGCCAAGATGTGGAGACAGGACCTAAATCTGTTAGGGACAGGACCTAAACCCAGGTCTTTCTGATTCTAAAGTCACCTATCTACTCAGTGTCATGATGCTTCTCAGATTCTTAATATCTTGGCCTTATAAAAGTAAATAACCTTTTTTTTTGGGTATCATGGACCTTTGGGGCCATCTGGTAAAACTCATAGACATCTTCCAATTTGGAATTTAAAGAGGAAATGTTTGAAAGGATAAGTATCTCTGGAGAGCTGGCCATTACAGAAGACTCTCAGGACTTTTGTGGTGAGCCATGAGAATTAATGGCACTCTGGTAATGACTGGAGACTCTCGGGTCCCTTGTGATGAGCCATGATGGCGAATGGCACATTGGTCATAGCTGGTTCAAACCTTGGAGCTGTATGTTGCTAACTTAGATCTTTCTCAAGTTCAGACTGCTCATGACCTCAGATAGGTTCTGTACATATGCTTTCTCATTCCAAATTGATGATGTTTGTCCAGATTAGCACCCAGCCAAGCTACAAGCAATCAATTCTCTTGATAACCATGCGGGAACACTTGTATTTATTTTGATTGCTTTGTCCAGATCTATGATTTTATCAGTGTGAGTAGTTTGCTCCTGGTGTGGAAATTTCTTTCACTTAAATAGATAGGGGATTCCCTAGTAATTGGTGATCCCCGGATCATAGATTTGAAGCTAGAAGGGCTCTAAGAGGTCATCAAGTACACCCTCTTCATTTTACAGATGAAGAAACTGAGGCACAGTGAGCATTAAATGACCTGCCAAAGTCAGAGAGTATCTGATGGAGGGTTTGAATCCAAATCTTAACTCCAGGTTCAGTACTTGATCTACTGTACCATGCTGCCCATTGCTTACAATCTTAGGGACACAGAGAGATTAAATGACTTTCATGTTGTCACATAGCCAACATGTGTCATAGGCAGGATTTGAACCTGAGTCTTCTGAATTCCAAGGCTGGCTCTGATATCCTATGCTACATTTTGTTCAATAATTTTCAGTTATGTCCAACTCTTTGTGGTCCCATTTGGGGGGTTTTCTTGGTTAAAAATACTGGAGTGGTTTGCCATTTCCTTCTCCAACTCATTTTACAGATGAGGAAACTGAGGCAAACAGGGTCAAGTGACTTGCCCCGGGGTCACACAGCTAGTAGATGTCTGAGGTCAAATTTGAACTCTGAAAGATGCATCTTCCTGACTCCAGGCCCAGCCCTCTGTGCACAATGGCACCACCTACCTGCCATCTGCTACATTACCTCTAGTATCTAGAAAACTCTTTCTTACCAGGCTTCTCTACTCATTATGCACAGCTGCCCAATCACATCAGGATTCTTACCTATTAATCCTAATTGGCGGTGTACTTTAGTGCTTATTTTCCGTAAAAGTCTGTTCTTTAAATATCTGAAGCTAAAGAGTAGTTAAAGTGATAGCCAATATTTATATAGTACTCCAAGGTTACAAAGACTATACATACATTATCTCATTTGGTCTTCTCAACAGCTTTGTGGGCTCTGGACCATCATCCAGTTACTGTTATCTGTTTCACAGATGAGGAAACTGAGGCTGACAAGTAAAGTGACTTTTACCCAGATGGCAAAAATCGGAGCTGAGACTAGGATCCGAGTCTGAGGACTATAATTCCAGTAGTTATTTCGTTGCTTTCTGCTGGCTCATCCCAAGGCTATTCTTATCCAATGATCTAACTCGTACTCACCTGGGCTTAGGGGATATTTTTTTCTTGATCCCATAATTATTCTTTTATTCTGGGAAAGAGATATTTCCCTTAAAATCATCATTTGTGGGGTGGATGGGTGGCACAGTGAATAGAGCACCAGCCCTGGAGTCAGGAGAACCTGAGTTCAAATCCAGCCTCAGACACTTAACACTTACTAGCCATGTGACCTTGGGCAAGTCACTTAACCACAATTGCCCTGACTTCCCCCCTCCAAAAAAAAAATTATCATTTGCAAGAAAGCATAATTTTTACCCTTTTCCAGATCCATAAAGAAGTGCTGTGAAATTCCTCTCTATATGCAGGGAGATGCAATAGATTACACACTGGATACCAGAATTTTAGTTCCATTTTGGCCACTTATTACCCACATGATCCCACCCATTTTCCACCTAACCATTTATTTCTATTATTTACTACATCTTGTCTTGTTTCATTTATTATTAACTTGTATTATTTGTAAACTATCATTTATACATTATATAATTTAGTTACTTAATTAACTATTAACTTGAATTATTTATAAACTATCAGGGCAGCTAGGTGACCCAGTGGACAGAGTGCCAGGCATGAAATCCCAAAGACTCATCTTCTTGAGTTCAAATCTGACCTCATACACTTACTAGCTGTGTAATCCTGGGCAAATCACCTAATTTTGTTTGCCTCAGTCTCCTCATCTGTAAGATGAGCTGGAAAAGGAAACGGCAAACCACTCCAGTATCTTTACCAAGAAAAACTCAAACAGGGTCAAGAAGAGACAGACACAACTGGAAAAGAACTGAACAACATTATTTACATCTTGTACTATTTAATTTCTCACATATGTATTTTTTCAGGAAGAAAATCATGTTTTACATTACTTTGTATCCTTCCCCTCATCTACCAACATCCCTTCACCCAGTACCTCCTAATATTGAGGTCTTGTCATGTAAGTCCCCTACACAATAAACTCCAGTAGTTCCCTGTCACCTCCGGAATCAATATAAAATCCTTTGGCATTCAAAGCCCTTTATAAAATGTCTCTTCCCCCCCACACACACCCCACTCTCATACACACTTTTCCATTCTTCTTCACCTTCCACTCTGCTAGACTCAGTGGCACTAACCTCCTGGCTGTTCTTCACACAAGAGAGTCCATCTCCAGGCTGGCCCCCAGGCACGAAATGCTCCCCCTCTTCGTTCTGTCTCCTGCCTGGCTTGGTTCTCTTTGAGAACAAAGAACAAACAACAAGAGATGGCAAGAAAATGCAGAACAAAGGAAAAACCCAGTCAAGAGGAGGTGACATTTAATTGATTCCATTTTTCAAGTGAAATTTACTAGGAATGCCTCAATGCCTAGTAAATTAGTAAATTTAGTAAAAACCTACCCATTTATTACCATGTTAAACCTGAGAGGCAGTTAGGTGGCATGGTGTCCAGAGCACTGAACTTAGACTTAGGAAGATTTGAGTTCAAATCTTGACTCATATACTTATTAACTGTATTACCCTGGACAAGTCACTTAATTGCTCTCACCTTAGTTTCCTCATCCATCAGTAATAATAATACCTACTTCACAGGGTTGGTGTGAAGGTCAAATGAGATCATCTATTTAAAGAACTATGGGGGGTGACTAGGTGGCATAGTGAATAGAGCACTGGCCCTGGAATCAGGAGAACCTGAGTTCACATATGACCTCAGACACTTAACACTTACTAGCCGTGTGACCCTGGGCAAGTCACTTAACCCCAATTGCCCTGCCTTCCCCCTCCAAAAAAAGGGGGGGAAAGGGAAAAAAAAGAACTATGCAATCTTAAAGTAATATAAAAATATAAGAATTACATTATTGTAACATTTTTTGCCCCAGCTCTCCACAATAAACACCATCTCTAATGTCTCATATTTTGTTCTACTAAGAGTACAACTCACTTCTATGGCCACTGTAAACACTTTCAACGTTTGTAGAGCCCGGATGGTACTTTCCTGAATTTCTCCTGTGATTTTTCTCTTAATGAATGGAGACGTGGTGTGCATTAATTTGTTACATTATTTGAATGAGCATGACTTATGGGAGAAGGAGCAAACATTTAGCAAGATTTTGGCATTTGAAAATGATTGCTAAGATATGTGAAATTCTTAATAGAAAATCCAGGAATTTCTATTGAGAGATTTCTTAACCTCATGTACCTTAAAAACAAAATAATATTCTCCATCTTCTGAAAAGGTCTACACTACCTGAAGCTGACCTTCTTAAACAATAGGTAAAAACTCAATGGATAGAGTGCTGAGCCTAGCTAGAGTTAGGAAGATTCATCTTCCTGAGTTCAAATCCAGCCTCAGACACTTACTAGCTGTGTGACCCTGGCCAAGTCGTTTAACCCTGTTTACCTCAGTTTCCTCACCCATAAAATGAGCTGGAGAAGGAAATGGTAAACCACTGCAGTGTCTTTGCCAAGAAAACCCAAAATGCGGTCACATGACTAAAAATGACTGACCAACAACAAAACAACAACAAGGGTATGCAACATGCACATATGCAAGTACAAGAAAAAGTAGAAACAAAATAATTTCAAAAACATCTGCTAGGATCGAAGAAGGAGTCATTCCTTAGCTGAGCCATGACAGAAGAGGAGGCATCCTAAGAGGTAAAACTGATGGGGGAGTGGATTGTAGGTATGGGAGACACCCTGTGCCAGCACATTGAGAAGAAAGATTGAGTGCTGAGATTAAGGAATGATGAAAAGGCCAGTTTGCCTGGTTTAAAGACTCTATGAAGAGGAGTAACGTGAAATGAGTGAAGAAAGGTCACTTAGAGTCAGATTATGAAAGGTTAATGCCTTCGAGTTTGTAGAAGCATCAAACAGTTATGGAAGGTTTTCAAGCAGAAGCAAAACAAGACTAGACCCATACATTCGGAATAAAGTCTATCTTGTGACTAAAAAGGGCAAAGGTGGAAACCAATGAGGAAGCTTGTAATAACTTCCCCAATAGCAATCCAAGTCAGTCTTCCTACTCTAACCAAGTCAAACTGTCCTTTATCTCCTGTACAAAATTTCCTATTTCCAGCTCCTATGCCTTTGTTCATAAAGCTATAAAATATTATAATTGAAAATGACCTTAGAAACTGTCTAGTCCCAATATCTCATTTAATAAGTGAAGAAACTGAAACCCAGAGAAATTAAAGGCCTTGTTTAGAAGATCACAGAGCTAGTTGGTAAAAGAGCTGGGACCAGAACCTGTATCTTCACTGTTCTTTCAATTATGTCAGATTATTTCATCCACCTAAAATTTTCATCTTCCTCATCACTTCACCACCCTCTCCCTTTATGCTGCATGAGTACACACAGACACAGGACTCAACTCAGGACTATCTTTTAATGTTATAACCTTGGAGATGTGAAATTCCAGAATCTTTACAGCTCTGGCTATTCTTTCATGTTCTTTGAGTAAATCATTGGCAAAGTTTTAGTCTGCTATCTGGCACAGAAGCTTTATTCTATTTTCTTAATTGTCTATTTTCAGCACGAAAGCAGTCTTGGACAAATGCAAATAGTGACCATTCCCCTATGTGTTAAGGCCTCCTTCTTCCTCTGTGTCCATTCATCATACCCATATCAAGTTCCAGATTTCCCAGAAGTCATCACTGGTCACTTTAGTCTATGGTAGGATCCCTTTCCAGAACTGGGCATATTTAATAGCAGTGCCAGTCATTTCTGGAATTTCGATAGCCAGTTCCTTTTTCTCATTCCTCCTTCAGTGATCTCAGGGCCTTCACTGTGCCAAGATGAGACAAGTGAAGCCCAGAGAAGATGAGGGACTTACTTCTTCATCCTGACAGTTTTGGGCCAACCACTATCTGGTTCAACCCTACCCCCTTACCAATCTAATTTTATTTTACTCCCCTGCACACACTTTGTCAAGTTAGCCTATGTCAGTAACTTTATTGTATATGACATTCTATCTTCTGTCCCCACATCTTTGTACAATTCCTTTCCATCCCCATGTCTGGAATGTATTTCCATCTCATCTCCATCTTTTGTAACTGTTAGCTTCCTTCAAAACACATCCCATGTGCCAACTCCTACATGAGACCTTTCCTAACTCCCCAGGTCTTAACACTTTTCCTGCCTTGAAATTACCTTGTATCTTTTTCATGTACAGGGAGTTTACTTCTCTGTATATATTTGTAGTCCCTTAGTACAAGAGTTCTCAACCTTCCTTGTATCACGGATCCATTTAGCAGTCAAGTGAAACCTATGGACCCCTTCTCAGAAGAATGCTTTAAATGTATAAGATAAAATACATAGAATTACTAATTAAACTAATCATATTGCAATATAGTATTTTGATAAATACTTTCTAAGTTCTCTGATCCAAGGTTAAGAATCCTATTTTAGGGGCAGGTAGGTGGTGCAGTGAGTAGAGAACCAACCCTGAAGTCAGGAAGACCTGAGTTCAAATGTGACTTCAGACACTTAAACACTTATTAGCCAGGTGACCTTGGGCAAGTCACTTAACCCCAATTGCCCTGCCTTTCCCCCTCCAAAAAAAAAAAAAAGAATTCTATTTTAGTAGAAAGTAAGTTTCTTGAAGTCAAGAATTGTTTTGTTGTGGACTTTGTATTCCCACAGCCTAGAATAATACCTTACACGTGGTAGGCACTTAATAAATATCTACCGCATGGAACTGAACCTGGCAACAAACCACATACCGCCTTAGAGGAAATTAGGTGACTTGGCGGATTGACCCAAGGATAGAGCCTCAGACACTTATTAGCCACATGACCTTGGGCACATCACCTAACTTCTCTGCCTCAGTTTCCTCAATTGTAATGTACCTTCAAAGAGTTGTTGTGGCAATCAAATGAGATAATATCTGTATGGTGCTTACACAGGGCCTGGCACATGGTAGGCATTACATAAGTGCCAATTATTAGTAATATTGTTATTGCAACATCTTATATTTTTGCCTTATATTTTAAACTTCACTTTCCATATACATTGGTCTTTTTCTCCACCTCAATTACAGATTGTTTGTGGTTAGGGACTTCTTATCTTATACATCTTTGTCTCCTGTACAGCACCAACAAGGGGTCTCATTCCTAGATTGCACTCAATCAATGTTCTTTGATTTAACTGGCTTTGAATTGGCAGGCCAATCACAAGACTATTTAATCCTTTCATCTTGCATTTCGACTTTATGAGGAAGACTCTTTCTTTTGCCTGATTGCAATGTTTGTCATTATTACTTGACTAACTAATCCTTTTATTATAATTACTCAAGCATGTTAACTAAGAGCTCTGGCTGCTAAGCCTCAGCAATAAGCTTTGCAAAGAAATCTGTACCAATTTCCTCTAATAATATTATAGATACTCTGCTTCTCTCCTAATCAGTCATCCACCCCCCATTTGCTTTCCCTACAAACTGAAAGTTGCTTTCTTTTCTCAACATTTTCTAAGTATTAAGTTTAATGGCAAAAAAAGTACTTGCAAAAACTATAATAACCTGGGAACATTTAAATCCTTCCTGTTGGGTAGAGGGAAATGCCTCAGGGACCAATTAAAGTAAAGGAGATATGGCCTCCTCGTTGGGTCATTTTGTGAGACTCAGAGGTATCAAAAATTGAGCTAAGGTACTGTTCCTTTCCTGAGTGCCTGTTTCACAGCTGTCCACACTGAGTTCCTTAAAATCACTGTAAATATCTACTTTTGTGGTGCCTTAATAAAACACCTATAACTAAGAAGTTAATGATTACATGGGCAGGCAATGAGAGGTTTTATTAGTGAACAGATAGATTGGGCTGTGAGATATTTCCTAATAAGCTAGCTACTAATTCTACCTAGCACCAGTTGGAAGTGGTTCTCTCATCATTAATACTGCATTACACTCCCATGAGAGGAATGATGCTTTGTATTTTTTTTTTTCTGTTCTTTGACTCTAAATGCTTTAGCTTCTATAACAGATGGTTATGTTTGGTAAACTAATGGACGGCTCCATGACCTCTTCATACCTTAAAAGAGTTGTTCTCCTTCAAAGGATGGCTCCAATTACACCCAGGTCAGGGAATACAAAAATGGGATGACCACAGTTATACAGGAGTTAAGGTTAGACTTGAGGGTTTAAACTAAAGCATACCTTGAATGTAAAAGTTCCTGAAAGTAGGATCACAGATCAAGAGCTAAAAGGAACAATAAGTCATCAAAGGTCATCAAATCCATTCTAATTTTTAAAAGAGAAAATTGAGGTCCAGGGAAGCAAAATGATTTGTCCAAAGTCACACAAATTGTAAATGTCAGAGACAGAATGTGAAAATTTTTAAAGTATACATCAAACATCTGCATTCTGATTCCAATGGTTCTTTCTCTGGAGGTAGATAGTATTTTTCATCATAAGTCCTTTGAAACTGTCTTGGATAGCTGTATTGCTGAGAACAGCTAAGTCATTCTCAGTTGATCATCATACAATGTTGTTACTATGTCCAAAATTACCAGGTTCTCCTGGTTCTGATCATTTCACTTTGTATCAGTTCATGTAAATCTTCACCTCCGTTCCTTCCATCTTCTAATTCCTGTTCCTAGAGTCCCTTCCTGAATTCATTCAAGTTTATGGCTTATCTTAATGGTTTGAAAATATTGTTTATTTTTTACTTAAACAATATTTTAAAATATTGTTTACTCTTCCTTTAGGCACTAAATATCCTAATAAATATTAGAGCTCACATTTAAATAGCAATTTAAAGTGCTTCATGCATATGACCACATTCTATTCTGACAATAACCTTATGAAATTTTTATTATTATATGTATTTTACAATTGAAGAAATTGAGTCTCAGAGAGGTTAAATGAATTTTCTAAGATCACATGGTAATTAAATTGTGACATCAGATCTTTGACTCCCAAGTCCAAGGCTCTCTCTGTTATACCATGCTCTCTTTCTTCTAGTTGGTAAACATCTTTTGGTATAAATACCAGTAAGCAAAGGACAAATTAGCTCCTAGATTGAAAGGGAGCTTCTTTAAGATACCCCAGGTCTTAGGATATTTCATGAGTAAAGGTCTAGATCAAAGTAGGCAGGCTTTTTCTGACCTACAGTCACTATGGGAAATGGGCTAAGTCATGGGTTCTTAACCATTTTTTATATCATGGACCCCTTTAGTAGTCAGATGAAGCCTATGAACTCAGAATAATGTTTTTAGATGCATAAAATTAAATACATTGGATTACAAAGGAAATCAATTATACTTAAATGTGGTTATCATTTTTTTATAGACCATAGAATAAGAATCCTTGGGCTAACTCAACTTGCCTGAAACTTGCCAAGATGATTACAGAACTAACCCATGAAGATGAAAGTGGGGTTCAAAGCCCTTCTCACAACTCTGGGAACATCTGGGGCCAGTTTCTGTCCACAGGACCTCCTACTTAGACCTAAGTCATAGAGGTCCCAAGGACATATTCTCTGAATTGAACTAACTAGTTTTCCTGCCTGGTCTAGCCTGACCTTCCCCTATCAGGATTCAAAGAGCCTAGGGAAGAAAAATCATGAATGAAAGAACCTTTGTACACATTTTGATGTGAGGTGCAAATTTTATTATGTGTTGTATAAGTTATAGTCTCTTGAGAGTCAAAAGTTCAAATGTTTTATTATATGGCAAATTTTCAAATTGATGTACAACAGTATTTTCTCAGAAGTAATGGTTTCATATTTTATTTTTATTTTTCTCAATTACATATAAAGAAAAATTTTAATTTTTTTCAAATTTTGAGTTCCATATTCTTTCTCTTCTTTCTCTTCTCTACCCCTTCCTTGAGAAGGCAAACAATCTGATGCAGATTATACATGTACAGTCATGTGAAACATTTCCATATTAGCCATGTTACAAAAAATAATAATAATAAAGAAAAATTTTAAAGTATACATCAATCTTCATTATGATCCCAATGGTTCTTTCTCTGGAGGTGGATAGTGTTTATCATCATAAGTCCTTTGAGATTGTCTTGCATCACTTATTGCTGAGAATGGCTAAGTAATTCTCGTTTGGTTTTTTTTTAACCTATGCATGTAATCCCCGCCACCCATAAAATGAGAGGAAGCTGAGAGTAGTGGATTGTTTGAGCTCTGGAATTCTAAGCTACATCAGGTAAAGTGGATCAGGTGCCTGCGCTAAGTCTGGCACCAATATGATGAGCCTTGGGGTTGGGGGGAGTTTGTATGGGGAAGTAAACCAGTTGAAGTGGAAAATAGAGCAGGTTAAAGACAATCAGTATTGGGATCTAGCTTGTGAGTGGCTGTTGCATTTCTAGCCTGGGAGAGAGGAAGATCCAGTACCAAGTAAATAAAATAAAATAAAGGGTTGGACTGGATGAGGTTCCTCTTGGTTCTAAGGAAGTAATCTAATCTAATATCCCAATGAGGAGGAGAAACAGAAATTGTCTGAAGAAATGTGGGTGCATAGGAAGCTCACTGACCAACTTAACTTTTTAAAAGATTTATAAAGAAGAAGGAAACAAGGTCAGCTTTGTGGTTGTTGAGTCATGACTCACTCTTTATGACTCCATTTGGGGTTTTCTGTGACAAAAATACTGGAGTGGTTTGCTTTTTCCTCCTCCAGCTCATTTTACAGATGAGGAAATTGAAGCAAATAGGGTAAAAAGACTTGCCCAGGATCACACATCTAAGGTTGGATTTGAACTTACGAACATGAGTCTTCCTGATTCTAAGTCTAGTGCTCTATCCACTGCACTACCTAGCTACCCCTGAAACTAAACTACTCCCCACAAAATTAGGTTTCTTTTTTTTTTTTAGACTTTTATTTATTTTGGTTTACATCATTCATTTCCATGAAGTTTTGAGTTACAAATTTTCTCCCCATCTTTCCCCTACTCACCACCCCAAAACAGTCATCCCATTGTATAACCCCTCCCCCAATTTATTCTCTCCTATGTCCTTCCCCATCACCCCTCTGACTTTCCAGTAGGACAGGATGGATCTCCCTATCACAGTGCCTGTGTATCTTAAGTTCCAGTTGGATGTAGTTAATAATAATAATAATAATAATAATAATAATAATTGTACATATAT
>CM053591.1:140816845-140836167 GCA_028646515.1 Pseudochirops corinnae
TCCCTGCTTTGATCCTTCTTTTCCCCAAAGAAGGAATCTAGGGTTTGGTTACTGTTCTTACTTTGCTTCTTGCGCTTATTCATGATTGGCCAGTCAGTGATTTTTTAGCTCTGTGGAACTCTGCTTCCAGAGGGGAAAGCTCTGTCCCAAATCGCTGGGGTTTTCCCAGCTGCTGGAGCTTTTAGGAGGCTGCTGGGGCCCTCCCCAGCTCTGGCTCACTGAAAAGGCACCCTAGGACTACCACCCAACACCACAATCCAGATCCAGGCTGCTCAACGCGAGAGCACTTGGCCTCTGAACAATTGCTTGGCCCCCCTGCCGTCTGCAAGCCGGGAGCTCCGAAGCAGCAATATGGAGGCGGGTGCAGGACCTCCACTTCCACTGCTTCCTTGCCGTGGAGGCAGTTTGGCCGAACCCATTTTTCTCCCCCGATTTTTAGCTGAGTTCCACTGACCTTTCTCTTAGTCCTTTTTTTTCTTTATGGCTTGATATTCTGGAAACTGCTACTGCTGCCACAGATCCGCTCTTCTGTTGCTCCAGCTGCAGTTCAGTTCATCCGGCTGCCCCCAGGGCCAAGCCATCGTTTCAGGCTGGGTTGGTTTCGGCTTCCAGCTCTGAGATGGTCTGTTCTAGCCAAGCTGCCTTTGGCAGAAAGTATATTTGTGTGCGTTTTAGAGTTCTAGAATTTGTTTAGAGTCATATTTTATGGGTATTTTGAGGTGGCTATGTGGGAGCTGCGATACTTTGCTACTCCTACACCGCCATCTTGGCTCCACCCCTTGGCTAAGTAATTCTCAGTTGATCATCAGACAATGTTGTTACTATGTCCAAATTACCAGGTTCTCCTGGTTTTGATCATTTCACTTTGCATCAGTTCATGTAAGTCTTCCCAGGTTTTTCTGAGAGCATCCTGCTGGTCATTTCTTATGGCATAAGAGTATTCCATCACAATCATACACCACAACTTGTTCAGCCATTCCCCAATTAATGGACATCCCTTCAATTTCCAATTCTTTGCCAGCACAAAAAAAAGCTGCTGTAAACAGTTTTGTATGTGTAAGATTTTTTCCTTTTCCTTTGATCTCTTTGGGGTACAAACCTAGTAGTGGCACTGTTGGATTAAAGAGTATGTACAATTTTGTAGCCTTTTGGGTATAGTTCCAAATTGTTCTCCAGAATGGTTAGATCAGTTTACAACTCCACCAACAATGAGCTAATGTTATAAAAGAAAAGTAACTAATCCTAAAGATCTGATTGATCTTTATGAGCATATTATGAATTTTCGTTGAATTTTTATGAATTGAATTTATATGAATATTTATCCTAATTAATAAACAAAGGAAAACAGGAGGAATGCTATAGCATATTTTATCTCCTGTTCTTTTTCAAATATACTTTAATTCTTTGCTTCAGTAAATTTCCAGGGTAAATGGACAATTTCCATTTTTCCAGAAAATCCTCTTTCACAAAAAAAACCTCTCTCATTTCCTTCAGTATAAATAGGATTTCATTGTAATTGGATTGCAGTATTGATTTCTAACAGTCCAACATTAGCAAAAGACATCATGGGCTGATAGGTCTAGATCACTAAGGCACCTCAGAAGCCATCTATTTTTCATTTTAGAGATGGGACCTAAGAAGCCTGTGTTAATTTCCTAAGATCACATGGGTTACTACCTAAGGTAGTAGTAGGAAGCCAGGGTGAACACTGTGTCCCTAGCACTGACACTGGACTAATCATGTAAGAAAGAATATAAGGTTCTAAAAAAGTTCATAGGCCCTGGCCTGGTACCTGCCACTTTTGTGAGTTAAGCAATTCCTCTAACCTCTCTGGGCCTTAGTTTCCCTTATCTGTAAAATGGAAGGGTTAGACTGTATCACCTCTTCTAGCTCTGAATCTACTATCCAATAATCCTAGTATGTCTGTAGAAAGAGAAAGCAACAGAGTCTGTAAGGTATATTTTATCTTTGAAAGGATATTTTTTTAAAAGACCCAATATTGAATGGGAGCAGGGCATTTTAAATATTTTTATGCCATGAGCCTTTTGAAGTTGATTGAAGCCTATCAGCTCTTTCTTACATTGATGTTTTCAAATGTATCAAATAAAATGCATAGAATTATAAAGGAAACATATTTTTTTTTAAAAGTTCATGGATCCCAGTTAAGACCCCATGAGCGGGAAGGAATAAGTAAAAGAGTGAATACAAAAGGTTGCCACTTGGCCAAGTTTAGCAAACTCATTTCCAAATGCTGACGACTGCCCATAGGGAAGAGGAACAGCATCCCAATCAGCTCTGGTCATTAGATCAACACAGGGTGCATCAAAGCAGAACTAATTGATGCCTTCAAAGCATCAAAACAAAATCCCTAGTGAATCTTGGCCATTCTGTGGAGATGGTGGTTTCAGGAAAGACGGAACTTGTCAAGTACTTGAAGTTAGTAATATATATTCGTTTCTTACTGCATATGACCAAAACCATTCCACTGAATAGAATTTAGGATCTGATCTGACTAGTCAGTGACTTCAGTCTCAGTGTCCATCCTCTCCATTGGGGACTGTCATTTTACTCCTGCTTACTCTGTCTTATTCTTGACTAAGGTTGGAATGAGGAGGACTGGAATAAGACTTGTTGGGGGAGGGGTGGCTAAGCTCACTATGTCCCTGAGAAATCAATTTGAAAAAGAAGACAGTGTCTGGGCAAGAGAAAACTTCTCAGGCAGTTTTGGATTGTTAACTGCCCTCCCCCTTCCATTACTGCTGTCAATCAGCAGCAAGCCCTTTCAGGAGTCTTTCAACCCCCACTTAGCTTTAGTCCTTTGTCTGATTTCCCACCTCTGTGGGCCCCTCCTCTCAGCCAGTGGGAGTCAGGGATAGCCTGAGCCCAATCCTTCTCCCTTGCTTCAGGACCCTTCCCCCTTTCCCTTGCTGTCAGTCATCATCCTTGTTCTTTGTAAGCCTGTTTCCCAGTCACCGAGAGATAGTGGCGGGCTTCCCTGTGATTTGCCATTGGGAAAGATTTTCGTGCTGAGACATGAGTCCACCTCTCAGCCAATGGGAGAAGGGACAGTCGAGGGAAGGGGACTTGACTGCATTAGAGTTTAAAAACCCTGTCCACCCCACATTTCCTCACCTCTTTCTCATGATGAGTCATGGGGAAGAACGCCCCCTTCTCCCGGGGAAGAGAATAAATTCCTGTTCTTATTCTAAGAGATCTCCATGTTCTTGATTAAATTTTGGATGAGGCTTTTCATCCCAAACAACAGCAACCTAAACTACGCTGATTTCATGAAAAGTTCAAGTGGAGAACACTGTCTCATACAACATCCATGATCCAAGACAAAAAATTAAAGCTTGATTTATTATTCCCCAAATCAATGTCTCACATATGCTCAGGCCTGCAGAAGGCGGGGGGCAAAAACCTTCTCTAGCACCCAGAGGAAAAGTTATAATCATATTCTTTTATAGTCATGTAGAATTTAGAAGTTAAAAAAAAAGTCCTGCTGGCCACCTCTTCAGGGTATGATCTAACTGCTAACTCCTTGCTTGTATTCTTAAGCCAGTCTCTGAAAAACTGCATTAACAAATTCTGCATAAGCAGACTGACTACGCTGGCAGATCCCTAAGTGAAATTTTCCCTAAGTTTATTTAAACCTTCTGAGAAAGATTCAGCATTTCCTTGGGCAGAAAAGCGTAACTGTCACAGAATCATAACTCTAGGGAAGGCACAGTTTTGGGCTGCGTGACAATGATCATGGAAACTGGCAGCCAAGCAGGTGCCAATGCCCTCTGGAAAAATATATATATTTATAAATTATTCTGAAGGTGCAACCAACATCTTCTATGCCTTCCTATTCCTTCATTATTTATATAAGGTAAATTTGCATAGAAACAGGATCTTTTTTCCCCTTGGAGGTGGATGAGTTTTGGCTCCCATTTGAAATGGAGATGTTCATTTTACAGTAATATAATCATATCCGTAGGAATGAAATGGGATATCAAGGAATAGAAAAATAATTAAAGGGAATATACAAATAGGTATTCACCAGTGAATACTATAGGAACAGGAAATATTTTTACATGTAAATCTCTCTTCAAACTAAAAATAAGGAAAGGACCAATCACAATGAATTCCCATCTCTGGTGAGCTCGTATCATAGTAAAAATATATACTAGCCTGCTTTCTGAGTGTACTTGTTAAATGTCTAAAATTTGATTTATCTGAAAGTTACATAAAAAAGATAGATGAAAATTTTGGTACAGGAAATGTTGTTTAACTATTTTGTTTTTGCTGAGGCAGCTGGGTGGCAGAATGGACAGAGAGCTAAACCTGGAGTCAGGAAGACCAGAATTCAAATCAGCCTCAGACACTTAACCAGTTGAATCACCTCAGGCAATTCTACAACATACCCCCCAGAGTTGTTGTAAAAATAAAATAATATTTGTAAAATGTTTTGCAAACCTTAAGGCACTATGTAAATGATAACTATCATCATCATTGTTATAAAGAAAGGTACTTTGGGGTGAGGATCAGTGGGAATTGTGTTGCAAAAAAACAAAATGTATCAATAAAACATAAATAAAATACATTTTCAAAGTAGGTCAGGGGCAACAGAGGGTGTAAGTTTCATATATTGAGGGTATTCCAAAGATTAATCAGTTAAATGAGGGGATCAGGATAAATGTGGATAGAACTGTAAAATCAGCAAAGCTTGTCTTCTAGGTCCCCTTTATCTCCATTATATAATTTCATGATATTCCCATTCTAAATATCCAGGGGCTACTTTAAAAAATAATAATAAAAATGGAAAAGGAAAGAAACAAAGCATTTATTAAATGCCTAGTATATGCCAGATATCTTATCTCAATTTTTTACAGTATATAATAAATTTTTTTGTATTACAAATTTTCAATTCATGGAACAAAACAAGCATTTCCTTAAAACAGTAAATAAAAAAGGTTATTGCACAAGAAACTGCAAATCCACAATGTACAACTTGCTATTCCCTCAAATATACAACAAAGTTGTCATGTAAATTTCTTTTTTTTTTTCTTCCTTCCCCCTCCCTACTATTTAATAGTGCATTCTGATAAGCTTGTTTTCACTGTTGTTGACTTCTCTTTACTCCTTTTCAGGGGTATGTGTTATTTAAGAGAGGAACAACCTTTGGCTGAAGACAGAATTCAGTCCTGAATTGAAAGACTTATTGACAAAGAATCATGTACCACTGACCCCCAGTCAATAGGGAAAGGCCAAGCACAATAAAGCACACAAGATGCCCTGGAAGAGAGGAAATATAAAAACCTAGCTACCCTGGCTACCTTTCCAGGGGTCATCATCCTAAGGAAAATACACAGAGGCATGTTCATATCAGAAAAGGCTCTCAGGATTCCAAAACTGTGGCTATGTCCTTCCTAAATCTTTGAAGGTGGATCTGAGCTTAATTCTGACAACAACCAAAACTCAACAGTTACATAATCATAGCCTATCTGTAAGCTCCAATGATGAAGCTCACTTTTTCTCCTCTTTACATTCCCTCACTACATGTTCCTCCTCCCCCCCCCCCCCATTTAATTAAAATGGTAGCATACCAAAGCATTGCTAGAAGCATCCAGGAGCTGTCCAGCATGATAATGCTGAAGCAAATGACAGTTCTTACACTCCCCAGGGCTGTTTTCAGGGTGTTTACATTGCAGGAAATGTTTTTAGGAGGATTACTTTTCCCAAGATCTTCAAATCACAACAGTGGCACCTATCTACCTAGAGTGCCTACATACAACCCTGAGGGGACCAAAACACACACACACACACACACACACACGCACACACACACACTACTCACAACCCAATAGTTCAAGTTATTCAATGCAGCAGACATTTATTTAAAAGTGAGAAGCAGTGTAGTGTAGATTTTCTTAAAAAGGAAAGTGTTGCATTTGGGATCTGGGTTCAAATCCAAGATCTACCATTTAGTACCTATGTGATCTTGGACAAGTCATTAAACCTGTCTGGGTCTTCTATCTGTAAACTGAAAGAACTAGATCACATGACCTCTAGGGTTCCTTCCAGCTAAAACTTTATGAGCCTGTGATGTGTTATCCTAAGTTCAAGGAAGCAAAACAATAAAATCCTTATTTTGAGGAGATTACAAACCTTTCTTTAAGTTTATATAGTATAGAATATACTATCTTGAAATCCTTGTGATTTTTTTTTTTTTTTGGTAAGCTTTCTTCCCAAATACTTGTGGGAAGGAATATTGACTTAGAAGAATCTTCAAGAATAAAACCTCCTAATTTGTTGTCCATGGTGCTGGTTCATTTTTTTTTTCTTCAGAACTTTCTTCACCTCTGTAGAGGTAGGAGGAAGAAAAGGTTTAGATGTAAAATTATCTCTTACCAACTTGGCCTTATCATGGCTAACTAGAATGGAGCTAAATTTATATTTCCCTTTAAGCAAATGAGGACTATAGAATTCTTCGCCATCTGGATGTTTTCTTTTATATACAGAAACCATATTCATAAGATAATGAATTTAGATCTGTAAGGGACCTTAGAGGTTGTCTAGTACAACCTCTTCACTTTTTAGATAAGAAAACTGTATGGAGTCATGTAAAGAAGCTAAGTTATTTGCCCAATGTCACATGGCTAATATATAGTAGAACCATTATTTGAAACCATGCCCTCTACTCCCAAATTCAGTTAATGTTCCTTCTTATGCAACACATTGCCTCTCCATTTGAGATTCCTTTGGGGTTTATAATATTATCCAATAAGGATTTCCCTTTCTAAGAGTCCAGCCAGTAAGAGAACTTTAGGAGTCCTTAATTAGTGCAATGGAAAAAGCTCTAAACTTGGAATCGCAGGATGGGAGTTTAAGCATAAAATGTCCTACCATGTGTATGATCTTCAGCAAATTATTTAACCTTAGAGGTCTCATTTTCTCCTCTATAAAATGAGGAAATTAAGCTAAATAACCTTTCTAAGATTGCATCTAGCTCTCTATCATTAATCTTATGATTGTATGTTATTTAAAAAATATTTTGCCTATTGACAATAATGACAATGACAGATTACAAATCAAGTCTCCAAAAGTAGACATCACTTGATCCAAAAACCAAAGTATCTTTCCATAATACTTATAAATTAAGTTTCTTGTGTAATAGGGGAAAAAACCACCGCCAACATGATTCTAAGACTCCACATAGGATCATGGGGAATTCAGGCAGTATAATTCAAAGTTATTTAAGAGATCTCTTCAAAATATTATTTTCTTATCTTTCCATTAAAAAACTAGTTTGGAGACAAAGTTTAATAAAATTAATATGACAATAACATTTTCTATCATGAAAATCTTTTTTTATCTCAAAAAAAAAGTTTATTTTTTTCCTTTCTCTTAAAGATCTCTGGTAAATAAACACAGAATCTCAGTGTTGGAATGACCTTCAGAGGCCATTGAATAACCAGTCTAACCAGTATCTTAACAAGCATTCCTTCTGCCACATACCTAAAAAGTAACATTCCAACAATGACCACCTCCAATGAAGGGAAATGACCTACATCCCAAGGCATCCCATTCCATTTGGGGATGGTTCTAAAAGTTAGCAAGTTTTTCCTTACATCATAACTGCAACTTCGAGCCATTTCACCAAGTTCTGACTTTTTGTGCCAAGTAAAATAAGTTTAATGCCTCATTACATGCTCACCTTTTAAATATTTGAAGACCGATTATCATGTCCCCACCCCAAACTCCTCTCTTCTCCAGGTTAATCATTCCTAGTTTCATCAAATGATCATGATGGGATATGATCTCAAGGTCTGTCACTATCCTGGTTGCCCTTTTATGAATGTCCAGTTTATCAATGTCCTTCCTAAAATGCGGTGCCCAGAATGGATTACTTTACTCCAGCTATGATCTGACCAGGGCACTTCACTAGTTCAGGGCACTGTGCCTGTCTTAAGGCAATCTAAGATTTCATTAGCATTTTTGACTGCCGTATCTCAATGATGAGTCAAATTGAATTATAATCAACTAAAATTCTCAGATCTTTTTTTCTGTCCAGTCATTTTACCTTTATTTGGCACTTGAGAAGTTGATTTTTTGGAACTCAGGTAAGACTTTGTATTAATCCTTATTAGATTTCACCTTATTAAATTTAACCCATAATTCTAAATGTTAAGTTGACATTCTGAATGCTCACTCCGTCATTCAGTGTACTAGCTATTCCTCCCAGTTTTTGGTCACCTACAAATCTGCTAAGCATGGCATCCATCTATGCCTTTCTCCAAGACATCAATAAAAATGTAAAACAGCACAAGGCCAAGCAAAAATTCTGACTAGGGCTCTCCACCAGAAACCACCTTCAAAACTAATATCAAACAATGACAATCCTTTGATCCCAGCTTCCAAAATTTCCTTTTCTTTTCCCATCCTATTTTCTTCCAGAGGTAGCAGTGAAATTATATATACTTTATATATAACATATATTATATCACATGTTATATGTATTCTGTAGAGAATATATGTATATATTTCACATTACAGATTTCACATGTGTGTCTATATATGTACATGTGTACATGTGTGTATGTGTGTATTCATGTTTATATATGTTTGATAATTTGAACTCCTGTCTTTGTTTTCTTGGGTTGTACTTCAAAATCCTTAACAATACTTTCTAGATCCCTACTAACAGGATCATTTCTTTGCACATGAATTATCAGAATTGGGTAGCTGTCTTCATACATGTGGTATTTTCTGTTATGTATTTGTTTGAATGCAGTAGACTTCTTGATGTTATAAAGTTAACAAGTAGATGCTTCAGTACTTCTCAAATGAAAGTCACTGACCATTACTTGCCTCTTCCTCTGACTCTTACGGGATCACATTTCACCTAATACCTTTGGATTTATTTATATGATCACTCTTTGGAAGACCAGCAGTTGGTTCCATTTCAAAGGGTCCAGCTCTCTTCTTTGTAAGTACTTCAACTCTACTATTTTTACAACTCTAAATGCTTTCTCCTTTGTGTTATATTCTTTGAGAGAGGACAGAATTCCCTTCTACTTTTTCATATAATTTTTCTTCTTTATTTTTATCTTTAAAGAACCCTAATAATCCAGAGAGCCAGGAAACATTCATCCAGACCTTTTACTTCTCTACTAGGGAGGAAATAAACCTCACTTTACATACATGGCCATGTCAGAAACATAAGCATCATTCACTCTGTGCAGATCACTTCAAAATTCTCCCTGTTCTCTCCATCAGGTCAATTCCTGTGCTGAACTAATGTGCAGATAATTAAAAAAGATTTATCAGACTCCCTTAGCAAAACATTATAATGCCTTAAGCCTTTGTAATCTGGAAATTTTTGCCTAAATGTCTAACACATTCATCTTGATCTTATTCTCAGTATAACTGGAGTACATTCAAGGTCTTATTTTTAAATAGAATACTTTAATCCCCCGTACACTCCCTTTTTTAACATGAATATTGTCATTTCGCCCCAACTGAACAGCAATGATACCACAGGGAAAAAACTGGAACAATAAGTCTTCTGATCAGAAGAGTATATATTTTTAAAATAGAACAAAATGTTCTCTCAACAGAAAAGAGTTCACTATTGACTTCAACTGTGCAGGGTCACAAATCTCATAGACAGGTACTTGCAATGACAAGATTATATGAAAAAATTGGTTGGAGATAATCATTAGAATCCAGAGGTCTGGTTTCCAAGGGTTATTATTGAATATTTTTGATTTGTAAAACTATCAATGTTTCCTCAGGAGTGGATCTGAGCTTAGAAAAAAGTAATAGCAGGAAGAAATTTCAAAAGGCATAACTAGGTTTCCATTATGATAGCTGAACACCTCAAGGAACTGGACTAAGAGACAATATGATTCATTAACAACAGAAGAGGGGAAGATTAGTATGTCAAGTAATCCATACATAATATGAAAATTTTTAAAAATTCCAGGGAATCTGGATTTGGGAAAAGTCAATTAAAGGAAAGCAAAGTCTAAAGAGGTCATCAGTCTTTCCTTCTCTTTCCCCAATGCTTAGCAGCAAATGCTCTCTAAATGAACAGCTGAGTCATAATAGTTACTAATATACTTGGGATATATTTTTTATTTGCACTATGCTAAGAGTAGGAAATACAAAAACATAAATGAAAATAGTCCGACTGTCTAAGAACTTAATTCTGCTGAGGAATGGTAAGGAATCTGATAAGCAAACACAAAATATATTCCAAGTATATCAGGAAGTTGCAGGTAGGCACTTATTAAATGTTTATGGAAACTAATTGAATTATCATAGGATCTGATAGCATCATAGATTTAGAGTTGAAAGTGACCCAAGAATTTATCTAGTCTAATCCATAATTGTACACTTAATGAAGCTGAGGCCCAGAGAGGTTAAAGGAATTAACATAAGCCCCAGAGGTAGTAAATGACAGAGCCAAGTTTTCACACTACATACTCTGATTCCAAATCTAGCACTCTTTCTACTGTATCATGCTGCCTCAACATAGCAGTCTTTTTGTTTGTTCTTATCGTAGGCAATGCAAGGCAATATGATCAAGGGTCTCATGGAATGGCATTTCCTTGTCACCCTTGGGCATGTGATGTAACCAATTCTGATGCCTCATTTGTTTTCCTATCTAAAAAGAATCTATGTGCCATCCTTCCAATTAACTGCAACTTCCTTTACTCTTCGGGTTTTATTTATCACAAAAATATCAATATCCACATGGTTTAGCTTTTCTAATAGTATGTCAATTTGTTAATCATTAGAGAAAGGTCTCCTGAGGCTGAACTTTAGTATTCTAGTCACTGTCTTCCAAAGAATTATTTCATTTGGTCCTGTTTCTAAATCACAATAGGCACAAGATAATAATTTTATTATTTCTAGTAGCAATAAGAATAATTTTATAAAGATAGAAAAAATAAAAGACTGAATTTAACTTGACTTTGCTTATAGTATGACATTTTCTTCTAAGTATTCCATCTCAAAAGGCTCCTCTTATGGCCCGATTGCTTGAGTCACTGTCCTTCCTTCCTAGTTTGTTCATTCTGTTTCGCGGTCTGTTTAGTGTTATTTTTCTCAGTTAGATGAGTGTCTCTGGTTAAGTATAAAGCTCACTGAATTTGGAGTCAGAAGTTCTGCCATTTCCTGTATGATCTTCTTCAGGTCACATCACTTCTCGACCAGTAAAACAAAAAGGGCATGGAGGGTTAGAGATGATGATAACAGCACCTGGGTAACTCTCTCACAGGGCCATTATTAAAAGAACCCTTGGAAAATTTTGAAGTGCTTTTAGAAATAGGTTAGTATCATCATCTTCATCAAACACCACAACACCTAAGCTGTGGCTCTCTGGGCCATCAAATCTCTTCCATCTCGAGGTCAGGTCAGTCCCATGGCCTAGGGTATGGCTAAATTAGGAGGAGAAACTTAATGGCCCCAATTGGAGAAAGGTCTCCGGGGGCAAAGACCTAGGATCAAACTTTCCAGCATCCCTGGAACTCTGCCTCTATGATCTCCCCAAACAAGGCTCTTTTTCCTAGGCATACCACCCTGCTAAACTACTTTGAGCTGTCTGCGTTAGAATTTCCTTTCTCACTTTGTTCCTCCTTATTATTTTCCAACTCCAGGCTTTCATAATGTTATCTACCAGTGTCAGCAACTCTGAGGATTCCAACTTCCCAACCTGGGTCAACACACTGCCTCTCAGGGAACAAACATTATCACTTGGTTGTTATCTGTTTATCAGAACTAACAAAACAATTTGCACCGAATACTAGCACATCTACAATTTAATTACATTTCATTCCCTCTTGCCTTCCACAGCTCCTAAAGCTACAGAATTTGGGCATAAGGAGCTTTTTTTAAAAAACTACAGTTGCACTTGATTTAAAGCTCAATTTCATTCTTTACCTTTAACAAATTCCAGTAGACAAAGCATCTATTAACTGTCTATCATGTGCTAGGTGCCAGAGATTCAAAAATGAAAAATGCTAGTGCCTGACTTCAAGAAGATTACAATCTAACAGAGGGGGAAGCCTGGAGAAATAACTGTAGTGTAAGTTTAAATGTAATAAGTACATGTGGAAGGCAAACAGAGAAGGCAAAAAGGGATCATTTCTGGCCAGGACTATCTGGAAGGTCTTCATGGAGAACATGATACCTTGGCTCAGTCTTAATGTAAGAGAAAGACTTCAACAGGCAAAAAGCAGTATGGACATTGAAGGCATGGAAGATAGCCTGTTCAAAAATATGGAAGAAGAAGAGAAGATGGGAGACTGATTGGCAGTACAGTTCAATAACTGAAACAACAAATATTTAATTGTCTATTGCAGTGGTTCTCAACCTTCCTAATGCCATGACCCTTTAATAACCGTATATGGGCGTATCTGCATGTGGGTGGACCCGCCTGGAGATGGATAGAGGAGTGGTGTCTCAGTTCCTAAGACCATTGGAAATGTGTTTTCCAATAATCTTAAGAGACCTCATTTAACTCCCAAAGGGGTCGGGACCCACAGGTTGAGAACTGCCGGTCTATTGGATGCAATATAAAGTGCTTATTGAGGAGCAATATAAAATAAAACTTGAAAAATAGGTTGGAAGTACACTGTGTGGAGAAATAAGACTGTGTAGTTTATTATCTAGGCAATGATGAGACACTAAAGAGTTTTGTTGCTTTTTACCCTGGAAAGCAACATGATCAGACTTATACACCAGGAAGGTTGTTTGGGCATCTGTGTGTCAGAGAAATGGAAGAGGGGAGAAACTAAACATTAGAAGTTGATAAGAGACTATTCAGGTGATTAGCCAACCAAATTTCCATATATGAAAGTAATAGAATGTTATTGCGCTATAAGAAATGACGAATACACGATCAGGATGATGAATCTATGGTACACAGAAGCATGGGAGAGTAACAATATCATCATCCTCGTTAGAGGATTTATACAGAGCTAGAAATTTGCAGAGAGCATTATTCATTTTAACTAATGATCTTCACAGTAACCCTGAAAGGCAGCTGCTATTATTATCTTCATTTTTCAGATGAGGAAACTGAGCCTGAGAGGGGTTGTGTGGCTTACCCAGTAAGTGTCTGAAGTCAGATTTGAAACCAGGTTTTCCTGATTCCAAGTCTGACATTCCACCTACTGAACCACCTTGCTATCTAGACCTCTATGAACTGACGTAAGGTGAAATAAATAGGACCAGGGGGGAAATATGTACAATGACTACAACCATGTAAGTGGAAAGAACAACAATAAAAATTACAATAAATTCAGCAAAATTATTCTGATGCAGCTTGATCTCAAAGAACAGAAATGAAATGCACTCTTTTCCTTTTTTGCAAAGGTAAGGAATGATGGATATAGAACAGTATATGTAGTATCAGACTTGGCTGATGAGTTGATTAGTTTTGCTGAATATTTTTCTTATCTTTTTAGGTTTTGTTATAAAATATGGTTCTCAGAGGTGGGGGGGGGGGCAAAGGGGGACGAATGATACATTGGAAAATGTAGGCTTTATAAGACAAAGGATACAAAATTCCCATTTTGACAGTCCAGGCGAGAAGAAGGGAAAACCCAAATGAAGTATGTGGTACTGGGAGTTGAAGAGGGGGCACAGATAATGAGATAAGATTGCAAAGGTCGACTCAAAAGAACTTAGCAACTGATGGAATATGAGTGATGAAGGTGAGGAAAGAGACCACAAATGGCTTTAAATTTTTAACCCCAGTCACTAAAAGGAGCCTGACAAAATCCACAGAGATAAGGAAGTTATAAGAAGAAACACATTTGAAGTGGAAGAGGATGAGCAATATTTAAACTTTAATAATCAATGTACAAAAGCAATTTTTCATCATCTCAGGCATCTGTTACTAGTTCCTTGCAAGTGGTGAAATCATTAAGAGAGATGGAAAGAGATTTAGGCTTGTCCTCAGTTAGCCTTCTGCCAAAAGCACTGACTTTAAAGTTACAGGTCCTGGTTTGGAATGTTGACTCTGCTACTCACTTATGGTGTCACGGTAGGAAGTCACTTCCTTCTTTGGGCCTTAGTTTTTCCATTTATAAATTGAAGATGCTGTACTAAATGATCTGTAATGGTGATCACGATAAGCTTGGGTAGTACAATACACAGAGCTCCCAATAACCACATACCTCAACATGCAATTACCCCATGGAAAACAAGCTCCCTCAATTAAACTTCCTGAGAGAGCTTAGAAATCCTCCCGGGAAAGACTTACATCAACTGATGCTGAGTGAAGTGAGCAGAACCAGGAGAACATAGAAGATAGTAATGACAACATTGTGCCATGATCAACTATGGTTGACTTAACTCTTCTCAGCAATACAATGATCCAAGACAATTCTAAAAGACTCATGATTGAAAATGCTATCCACATTCAGAGAAAGAAGTGATGGAGTCTGAATGCAGATCAAAGCATTTATTTTCACTTTCTTTGGTTTTGTCATGCTTTTTTTGTTCTGTTTCTTCCTTCATAACATGACTAATGTGGAAATATGTTTAACATGATTGCACATGTATAACCTATGTCAAATTGCTTGCCATCTTGAGGAGGGGAGAGAGGAGGGAGGGAAAAAATTGGAAATCAAAATCTTATAAAAAATGAATGTTGAAAACTATCTTACATGTAATTAGAAAAAATAAAATGCTATTTACATAAATAAGGAAATCCTCCTAGGTATCAATTGTTTTCACTAGGCCAACTTCTTACCCTAACAATGGAATGGTCATGCTGGGAGGATGACAAGTAAAGGAAATAATAACAATAGGTGGGAAAATATTAATCCTGTCATGAATTGTGGAGCATCTGTGCTTAACTGGGAGCAGAATGCATGCTTCTCCAAAAAAAAACCCAAACTTTCCAATCCATTAGCAAATGTACAGAACTAAGCATTTATTTATGCCTCTCAGCAAGACAATTTGGACAAAAAAAAATGTTAGCACATTCCCTTAGGAATCAAGCACTGACAATTGATGCAATTAGAGAAAGAATAGATTATGTTATAGTTATTGTACTATTATTATTATTTAAAGCAAGAGTTCAGATCAGCTCCACTGCATGAATATCAAGCAGAATTTTCTGGACTCAACAAATCAGTCAAGATTTGAGAGGATGGTTGTTTTAGGGATTAATTCTTAAAATTGAAGCATTTTTGTAGTGTAGCTGGATTTTCTTTTTGGTAAGTGACAATGTACAATGGCAATGCTTGGACCAAACTAGTCTTTGGTAGGCATAATGGTCTGAATTCTTCAGCTCAGCACCAACCCCTAGCATGCACACCAAGACTTTTCTATTTCAACTTCAAAAGATCTGTGATTCTACCTGCACTCCCTCTACAAACAGGTCTACCAATAATATGCTATATTCATTTCTATGGTCCCAAAATATCTGCTGTCTTGTGGCAAACTTTCCTTGAAACAGCATCTCTGCAGTTAGCAAGGTCGGTTGAGTAAGGATCGGTAGGCACATTGAAAAGACTGTTAAACCCTAGTAGTACTCTTCTGGCCTAGCCTTTGAAAACACAGGGTCATTGCCACCACTACCTTCTCCACATGATTTAATGTGTCATCAGAAGAGATTACGACTGACTAAGCGACTTATCCAGGATCAAACACCTAGAATGTGTCAGAAACAGGACTTGAACCAGGTCTTCCTTCCTTCAAGGCCATCTCTGCCGAGCTACACCTCTATATATATGACAAAAAGTATAAATGCAGAGTTTTACTAGAATTGAGCAGAAGGTAAAGAGTCAGCTGGACTGCCTTTAGGAAATTGCAAAACTCTTTTAATGGCCTCAAATTTTTTCCAGAAGGCAAGCTCTGTCTGAGTCTGTCTGTCTGTCTCTCTCTCTCTCCCATATTAATGTCCTACCTATATTTCTATCTAGCTGTAAGCAATGGAAGACTACAGTCTCAAGAATTAAAAACTGTTATCACTAAGAGGGCACTGCAGAGATGTATGGTATGTAGGTTAATTACGCTGCAATATGTAACAAATAGGGAAATTTGAAGAACTGGAGTAAAAGACAACTGAAGATGAATAGTAGTGGGGTTATCAAGAGAATTACAGAAGTTGACCGGGTGTTCACTTGGGGGAAAACTTTGTTTTTGACATATTGGGCTTGAGGTCTAAGTGAACTATCCAAGTGAAGGTATCCAGTAGACACTTTTCAATCTGAAAATGATGCCCAGAAAATTCAAGTGCCTTATCTAAGGTCCTAATGTTAAACAATGATAGAACCAGGACCGGAACCCAGGCCCCTTGAATTTCCTGCCCAGTGCTCTTTTCTCTACACCAAGGTCATCTCTATGACAGCTAACTTCAGGATCTTGGAGGGCTATGATATGGAAGAGGAATTAATTTCAAAGGGAAGAATTAGAATTAGTGGGTGAAAGGTAAAATACAGGCAGATTTCATAACAGATTTCAACATAAGTAAATCTGTCCAACAATAGAATGACCCACCTTGTGAACCATTAATAGTTAAATAGTTCTGTTTCACCAGAAGTGCTCAGGGAAAAGACAGATGAATGTTGTTGAGGAAGTTCCTATATGACGGTCAAAGTTGAACTAGCTGGTTCCTAAGCTCCCTACCAACTCTTAGAGTTCATGTTTGTTTGTTTGAATGAATGAATGATTCAAATGCCTTCCCTTTATTGAATATTCATCTGTATTCAATGATGATCAGGCTCAGATTTTCAGGGTGTGTCATTTCGGGTTTCACCTTAAGCTCCTGTGCTTCGTGGAGTATATCATTCCATTCCCTTCCATGACCTCTGATGGGTACAAGGTAGTTCCAAATCAGTGAACCTAGACACTGCCCAAAAAATTTTCTTCCATTTATTGAAATTAGACTTAATATAGCTTCAAGGGCTTTTCCTAGAGATATTTTTCTGAGCTCCAAGAATTAAGTGAGGGATTTGGGTATCCTCTAACACTGAAAATAGGTACTGTTTATTTAATAATAACAACAAAGCAAGAATAAATATTAGTATAAGTTCAGTATCCTGCAGCAGGATCCATTTTTCCACAGCGAGTTTAGGAGCAAGTGTAAAACAGCTTTTAATCTCCTGAAGCCTAATTGCTTTCTCAAAGAAAAGCTTTCTTTTATTGTTTAAAGTAGGTAATTGAATATTTTTGATACCCAGCAGAAACTTTATCCCCTCAAAGCACTCACTGGGGCATAAGTATATTATGATTTACCACATAGCAGGTGATACGATTAGGTTTTCAGTGGAATAAATGGCATCATTTTCTGTGAGTTATTTTTCTCTGACTCTCTCAATCCATATAATAGAGTCTTTCTTGTTTTAGAAATACCCCTGAGGCATTTTGGTCCAAATGTCATAATCCACAGTTGATCTGCTTGAGGGTTCTATTTACCCACGACAACTTCATAGTCTATATACTTTTAGTACAGTGATTTCTTCCAGATATTTGCTTATAGTGTGAATAATGTTTTTCTCAATGGTTTTCACAGGAGGGGCGTAGTTGGTGCCATATTCTTAGATTTGGCCTCAAAGTTAACTTGCTCTTTCAAATACTGTTTCCCCAAAAGTTGTTTTGTAAACAACTTAACATTAAATTATTATATTCTTCCCCTTCCCCCACCCAAGAACACAAGCTCTTTGAAGGCACTTACTTTTTCATTATGTCTTTGTAATTCTGGTACCCAATATGTTGCTTGGCAAATAATAGGTGTTTAATAAATGTATGTTGGATTGGTTTCGAATGCCGCCACTGCTTATACAGAAATGTATCAGGTCCAGTTAGGATGAAAGGATTATAAAAATCATAGCTCTGTAGCTGAAAGGCACCTTAGAAGTAATCTAATCTAACCTCCTCATAGGGAAATAAATTGAAACCTAGAGTGGTTATACCAGTAAGTTGAATCATAAGCATTTGTTGAGCATTTACAATACCCCGGGAACTATGCTAAGTACAGGAGATACAAAGAAAGGCCAAAAAAGAACCCATTGTCCCTGCTCTCAAGGAGCTTGCTTTCTAATGGGGCAGACAACATGCACATACCTATGTATAATACAAATGAGATGTAATCCCAGAATATAAACAATAGCACTTAAGAAAGTCTTCTTGCAGAAACTGGGATTTAAGTTAAATCTTAAAGGAAATCAGGGAATCAATGAGGTAGAGGTGAGGAGGAAAACCATCAAAAGTATGGAGGATATCCAATGAAAAAGATGACAGAATCCTAAGAAAGCTTCCCCCAACCCCAATAGTTCAACTTCCAAATATGCCTCACTAGCTTCTAGCCAGCCACTGCCCCCAGACCCAATCATCAAATTCTTCACAGAAACACCTGGTGTGTCCATGCGCTCAACCACAACCACATCCATCCACTTTGTCCCAGACAGGACCACAATAACCAGCCAATCAGAAAGTACCACCACCAGGATGCCCAAGCAGGATGTGGGCCCCAAAACAATAGAAGGGACTTTCCTTAAGTAAGTGCCTACATAGTAATAGCAAAAGCTTTAAAAAAAAAAAAAAAAAGCAAAAGTAAGAGCAAAAACTTTTAAAAAATTGTTCTTTAGGTGAATTTATGACATAGAGAGGCTTACTGTAATCATATATTAATGCCCTCCAGATGGGCTTTTCTATATGCATTATGGGAAATCATATACACAAGTTCCACCCAGCCTGGGAACTGTCCTCTATTACCTAATCCCTTGACAATCCCCTCTTGCCTTTTAAATATTCATATTTTCTATTGTGTAATCAGCATTATATACTCTATAAAATTTCCTGTCTTGCCTTACTGAAATTGCTGGTTCTTTCTTGAAACTCAACCCACTTTCTGAGAGACATAATCCTCAATAAATGCCTTTGCTTGGATTGGAGATAGTCTGAGTCTGTGAATTCTTTTGAGATGACCCCACAACACACCATAAAACCACAACATAGAGACTCTATTGTGTGTGAGGAACAACAAGGCCAGTGTTGCTGGATCATATAATACATGAAAGGAATTAAAGTATAAGACTGGAAAGATAGGAAGGGGCCAGATTTCCTTTTTGATCTGGGAATTAAGAGGGTGATACTGGAGTTTAGTGAGTTGGGGAATGGGTGCTATGAGATGGTCAGACCCACACTTTAAGATCACTCTGGTAAGTAACTTACCCAATGGTGAGGGAGGAGGAGAAAGAATCTGGAATCTGGAGTTCCATAATCAAATGTTATGAATATGTATCTATCTTTCTATCTATATATGCAATTATTATTATTATTATTGACTACACCCAACTGGAACTTGAGTT
>CM053591.1:140836667-140856416 GCA_028646515.1 Pseudochirops corinnae
CCTCTTCAGAAAGTTTTTGAGATTCTTTTTCCATCTGGCAAATTCGACTTTTTAAGGCATTCTTCTCCTCATTGGCTTTTTGGGCCTCTTTTGTCATT
This sequence comes from Pseudochirops corinnae, assembly GCA_028646515.1. Classification (NCBI taxonomy): domain Eukaryota; kingdom Metazoa; phylum Chordata; class Mammalia; order Diprotodontia; family Pseudocheiridae; genus Pseudochirops; species Pseudochirops corinnae. The sequence goes on from CM053591.1 coordinate 140,836,766, forward strand.
TTAGTTAATCTATTTTTTTAAGATGTTATTTTCTTCAGTCAGGTTTTTGACTCTCTTTTCATGATTTTCTTGCATCATTCTCATTTCTCTTCCAAATTTTTCCTCTACTTCTCGTATTTGATTTTCAAAATCCTTCTTAAGCTGGTCTATGGCTTGTAGGAAGTCTTCATGTTTCTTGGAAGCTTTTGGTGTGGGAGTTCTAATTGTGTTGTCTTCCTCCCATTCCGTGCTTTGATCCTTTTTGTCTCCCAAGAAAGAATCTAGAATTTTATTGCTGTTCTTACTTTGCTTCTTTTGCCTGCTCATGTTGTTGCTGGTCAGTCAATTACTTGACTTTTTAGCTCTGTAGAACTCTGCTTCCAGAGGGGAAAGCTCTGTCCCAAATTGCTGGGGTTTTCACAGCTGCCAGAGCTCCACCATCTTTGGCTCACTGAAAATGCACCCCAGGACCACCACCCAAGACCACAATCTGGATCCAGGCCACTCAATGCAAGAGCACTTAGCCTCTGAATGATCGCTCAGACCCCTGCAGTCTGCAGGCTGGGATCTCTGAATTAGCCACATGGAGGTGGCTGCAGGGCCATAGCTTCTGCCACTTCCTTGCCCTGGAGGCAGTTTGGCTGGACTGTTTTCTTCCCCAAATTTAGCTGAGTTCCACTAACCTTTCACTTTGTCCTTGTTTCTTATGGCTTGATAATTCTGGAAACTGCTGCAGCTGCCACTGATCCACTCTCCTGAAGGCTCCAGCTGAGGCTCGTCCTGGCCACTCTGGGCCAAGCTGTGGTTTCAGGCTGGGTTGGTTTTGGCTCCCTGTGTTGCGATTATCCCTTCCTGCCGAGCTGCCTTCTGCGGGAGGTGTATTTTTGTGAGTTTTGGAGCCCTCAAATTTGTTTAGAGTCATATTTTATGGGTATTGGTGCCTATATGGAAGCTGTGGAACCTTGTTACTTCTATGCTGCCATATTGGCTCTGCCCCCCTCCCTCATTCTTTAAAAATCTAATTAAGATGCCACCTTGGCTTTGAAGCTCTTCATTATTTCTCCTAGTTGATAACAACCTTTCCCCCCACCCCTGACCTCACAAAATACTTTGTTTTGCTTCATCTCTTATGTGTTTCTCACGTCTAATTTTATATTTTGACTAAGCACGATGTCTTTGTATTTCCCATAACAATAATCTTGATGAGTGCACAGACGATTTTCTTGTATGAGGATACTCTTATGACTCTGGGCCCACTCTACCAATCCTAACTCTACTGGCAGGTTAGGTCCCCAGAGTCAAGTAACTGCCTTACCTCTCCTTAGAATTCTAGGAATAACTCAAAGGGGCTGAAGAAATGTTTTCTGTAGAACTTTTTTTCTCCTAATAATACTCATTAGCTCCCACTGGAATGACTCCACCCATGGTTATCAGTTGATATTAATTAGTCATACTTAGTTAACTTTCAGAAAGAATATTTACTAAGAACAGTTGGTTAAGAAAAATTTCTGCAACATTTTTCTCCTACCAGTACATGCGGAGTCCAGGAGAAAACAAGTTTAAGCAGATAAAGCAAAACTGGGTAGTTCACAACTCCAGGGAGTCCTTTTTCTGGAGTCCTCAAGAATGTTTTCTTGAGGTATGGGGTAGCTTTTAGATTGTAGAATTTCCTCAGTTAACTTAAGTGAAATGTTATTTAGTTAAATGACTCAACTCTTCTTCCTTTCCAAATGTCAGTAAGTCAATAAGCAATTTATTAAGTGACTATTATGTTGGCAGTACTAACAGCGAAATTCTGAGGATGCAGGGAAAAGTGAAAGTCCCCACTCTCTCATGTGAGGTCCAAAATGATCTAATCTGCAAGAAAAACCACTGAGGCAAAGCTCTGAGCCAATAGCCATTTCTTAAAGAGACAAGACCCCTTCTATGAATGGCACCTCAGATCTTTCTCACAATATAAGATGCCCCCTGGCTTTAGGGCCTTAGTTTTGTAGTATTTGATACCCAGAGACTCAGAAGATGAAAAGTAAAATACAGAGCCTAATTGGTTGCTAGATTTCACCTTTGATCCTCTAGAAGGTCCAGAAATGATGCATCATCATGGATGGTCCTGAGATGAACAAGGCAAGGATTATCTCTGGTTGGGGAAGAACATGTGGTTCGGAGGTACAAAAATAAGTTGGAGGACTTTCTATAATATGTCAAGATATACCACCTATGATGGGTTTGGTCATCGGCATCCTTGTGGTTAGGTAAGTGAACTTAGTAAATAGTGAACAGTGAATTATAGGTTTTAAAGTTTGAGGACTAATATGAGGAAGAATGTGTCTTATCTAATTATACCTATATGATCCATGTAAAATATACACTAATACATGTTATTCTTGTACTAACTTAGATGACTAAACTGATGAAATGTAATTTACTAGATGACTAGATCACTGATGATTGCCAACAATGATTAGCTGATGAAATCATACTGAACTGATTAATACTTATTGGAATAAAATAGGGATCCAATAAATTATTTCTTGTAGAAAGAGCTCCCAGACTAATACGAAAGATAAAATAAAAGCAACTATGAGATAGCAATTAGAGCAGACGGTACAGCTAGAGAGAAACAGCAAATCAAAGCAACTACAGATGCACGTGCAAAGCGCAGCATTTTGGCAGTCGGGGGACAGCCAGTGTGTTCCCCAGCTGCACTCATGATGGCAGGAGGTAAGTAAGACCTAAACATATTGAAAATGATCTGGCAAACTTTTGGGAGAATTGTGCAGAATGGCCAAGCATGGGTGGGTTATTAACCTTAAAATTCTCTGGTCTTCTGGATCTCCCACATCCAAGAGATCTCTGGTCCGTATGAATATTTGAGAGAATAGTGTCTTTGTTTTCTTTATGGAACTTGAAATGGTTGGGCATTCCTTCTTTCATGAAATAGTCCTCCCTTGACTTATATGTCAATACACTATTGGAATTCTCCTGCCTTTTTACCTGCTTCTTCTCATATTTTTTGCCTCACATCTCAGTGTCCCACAAGATTTAGCCTTCAGTCTTCTGTTCTTTTCACTCTACATATTTTCCCTCAGAGAATTCGTTCTTTTCCATGGCTTCAGCTACTACACATATGAAGGGGATATGCATAAAGATTGAACCTGCAATTTCATAGATACAGGGAATTTCCGAGGTGAGTAATCTTCCTCCTCCAGTGTAAGTCATAACCTTTTCTGCTTGAATTGATTTCTAGTCTTAGAGAGTTGCTAAGGGCACTGAGAGGTTAAGTGATTTGTCCAGGGTCATATAGCCAGGATGAATCATAGTTGAGACATGAACTCAGGTCTTTTAGGCTTCCAGGGTGGTTCACTATCCACTCTGCCTTAGGAAATGATTCCCAAATTTATACTTATTGTTCTGAACTCTGTCTTCCATATCCAGCTGCTTTTTTTTCTTTTAAAAATATTTTATTTTTAATTTAGAGAATAAAAACAAGCATTTCCGTAACATAGTACAATAAAAATATGATTGCACATGAAACTGTAAATCAACTATGTACAACTTACTATTCCTTTCATATATACAACAACATTTTCAGTCCACCAGCAATGAATTAGTGTCCCATTTTTTTTCTACATCCCCGCCAACATTTGTCACTTTCTCTTTCTATCATTGTAGCCAATATGGTAGGTATAAAATGATGTTTCAGGGCTGTTTTAATTTGCATTTCTGTAATTCATAACAATTTAGACCACTTTTTCACAACTATATATTGTTTTGATTTCTTTATTGGAAAACTGCTTATTCATATCCTTTGACCATTTCTTACCTTTTGGATATCTGTCATATGATATCTGTCATAAAATTACCTTGAAGTTTGACTTGTCTAAAATCAAGTTCATCATCTTCCACAAACCAATGCCCTTTATCTGACTTTCATATTTCTTTTGGTGGTATCATCAGTCTTTCCATTGCCCACATTAAGAAATAGGTTAGGTAGGGCTCATTTTTGACTCTCTTTTTCTCCTTTGCTCTCATAATCACTAACTCAACAGATCCTAGAGAAACCTTTATGTTCTTTTTTTTTCTGTATCTATCCCTTCCTTTCCATTCCCATGGCCACATGCCTTGTCCAAGCCTTGACTTATCATCACTGCATGCTAGGACAATCATAACAGTGTCTTAATTTCTCACATACTTTCCCTGAGTCTTTTGACAGATTCATCTTTGTAAAATGCTAATTTGGTTGTGTTGCTTCATGCAAAGCAAAATAAAACAAAACAAAATTCATTAGTGTCCTACTTCTTATAACAGGGAATTTTAACCTTTTTAGTCATAGAATCACACACATGCAGACATACACACACATACACACATATGTATAGACATATAGGCATGCATATATACCCACCTTCCTATATACATATATATAGACATACATATATACCTACCTACATATATACAGACATACATATACACACACAATCTACAGACATATCTATGGAATCCTGATTTGACAGTAAAGTTTTAGTGAACACACACACACACACACACACACACACACACAGAGCGCATGATGATAAAACAGCACTGACCCTCGTTCCTAGTCGACGATCTCTGTTGCCTGGGGACTAACAATGATGAGAAATAACGGCGACACATGCCTTGACTGGAATAGGTATGAGCAGGTGATTTTATTGGTCTGGGGTGCTCCCAGTTTGGAAGATACACAGCAGCAGCCAGACTACTGTCCTATACCTCTGTTTGCTTCAGTTTCCTCAGGTATAAGATGGGAATAACCATAGCTCCTATTTCCCAAGGTTGTTGTCAGATCCTAATGAGATAATATTTGTAAAGAGCTTATTGTAGTGACTGGGGCATACCATAGCAAGTGCTTAACAGATAATTATCTCCTTCCTTATTTTAAAAGGTGGAGGTAAGGAGAGAAAGCATTCCAGGCATCAGAGACAGTCTATACAAAGGTGCAGAAATTGGAAAAAATGTGTACAGGGGATAGAAAGTAGACTAGTTATCAAACTTAAAATAAAAATCTTAATGTGCTCATTTCTCCTTCTCAGTGAGGAATTGGGGCAAATTAATAGGGGATGGAGGATAGGATGAATAGAAACTCCTGAATGCGTACACAGTTGCTGTTCTAAGCTGATTCAATTCCCCAGCACACATAGCCAGAATGGGGAGCATACCCTTTGAGAAGTATCAGAACAGAATCATCAAGTGATGGGAATTGTTCAGCTGTTACAGAAGAAAAGAAAATTAATTTATCAAGTCCTTATTATGTACCATACTGGGCAAAGTGCTAGGTACACAAATAGGGAAAGCTAGCCAGCCTTGCATGCAAGGAGATTACATTCTAATCCAGGGGAATAATACATAAAAGAAAGTTCACCAAAGGGCAGAAGAAAAGGTCCAGGAATCCTAAAGGTACAATGGAAGGGGGATAGTTAGAACAAGGGATATTTTGAAGCAATTAAGGTGCCCAGTGGATGAAGAGCTGAGTCCGGAGTTAGGAAGACCTGAGTTCAAGTCCAGCCTCAGACATTTACTAGCTGGTAAGTAAGTAAGTAAGATAACTGTTGGAGATCTGGCAGACATAGATAGGACAGATAATAAGACTTTGACTTCCCCAGGAGGAAGTGACAGAGAAGATAGATGAAAATACCTAGTAATTCTCTATCTTTCTGGAAGGAATAGTTTTGTGATACCCATATCATTCAAGAAATGTGGGCAGTCAAGAAACTTGGTTGGGTTTTGGGGGCTTAGGGACAGGGAATGGAACAAGGAGTGTTTCTTTCTTTTCATTTTATTTCGCTTCTCATAAGAAGCATAATCATCACAATAATCACATTTCCATGTTGTTTGAAGGCTTAAGAAGCACTTTACATGTGTTATTCCACTGGATACTAACACCAATTCTGTGAGATAGGCACTATTATTATCTCTCCATTTTAGATATGAGAAAACTGAGGGTCAGGGTGATTCTGTGATGTGTCTATGGTCAGATAAATAGCACATTATCAGAGGTGGAATTTAACCTAGATCTTTCTGACTTCAAATTCAATGTTTTATCCCCTATGCTGGACCAAGCATGGGCCAGATTATATTTTCCATTTCTTTATGACATCAATCCAATGCAGTGTCTTGTATATAATAAGCATTCAATAGGTTTTTTCGGGTTATTATTGATGATTGAGAAAAACAATTCAATTAAATTTTATTAGTCATAGAATATTTCTGAATGTTTATGTCTGAAATAAATAGCATCTTCTAATTGCCAGCAATTTGTCTCTATCAACAAAATATGCCCCTGGTTTTTAAATTCCCGAGAATGTACTTGAGCTATAGACCAGTCATCTGGCAAACCTAAAATAACACAATATAAAAGTTTGAATCTCCACAAACTCTCCTGTTTGAAACTACAGAGTGGCATGGTTGGGAACAATAACACTGAGTTGGAGACCAGTTCAGACGGTATTGAGATTTGTGATAAGATTTCTGCTGGAGTTGTTGACAGATTTTTCTGATCTTGGACTCAGCAGTAGCAAATTATGCCAAAATACTTCTGTATAACTATGCTATTTACAGAAAAGGGGACAACATTCCTCTTAAAGATCATAAAGTATCTCAAACTAATTATGTTCAATTTTTTGCAAGTTCATCCTTCATTTTTAAAGGCAAGTAACTAATAAGACTAATAATAAAAATAACTATCATTGATATAGTGCTTTGAAGTTTGCCAAGTGCTTTGCAGATATTATCACATTTCATCTTGAAAAGAACTCTGAGAAGTGGATGCTATCATTAGTCCCATTTTACAGATGAGGAAATTGAGGCAATTACTGGTTAAGCATCTTGTTCAGGGTCACGCAGCTAGCAAACATCCAAAATTAGATTTGAATTCAGATCTTCTTAACTCCAGGTCCAGCATTCCTGGTGCACTATGGCACTACCTAGTTGCCTAGACTAGATGAGAATTCCCTATGCACAGAAACATTCTGACTTATTTATTTATTTTGTAATAACCAAAGAAAGAGAACTTTAATAATTCAAGCTGATAGAAATTATAGACTGGGCAGCAGGAGCTGGTTGAGTCCTGGGTTTGTTACTTAGTACCTCTGTGATCTTGAGGAAAATATTTCACTCCCTCAGTCCTCAATTTCCTCAGTTGTAAAATGAGAGAGTTGTAGGAGATACATACTAGGAACTTTTCTGATTAAATATTACATAATGCTGTTTAGCTTAAATCATTTATGATGTCACAGCCATTCTTTCTCTCTCTTTCTCTCTCCCTGCGTCTCTCTCTGTCTCTTCCTATTACCTGAAATTGTAGTCAAAGTAGTGCTGTTACTTATTCCTTGTTCTGAAGTCTTTGATTTCCAAAGACATTGTTATTTCAAATTTCAGTTCCAAAGAGTTCTAAAAAGCCTGTGCTACCAAAGCCAAAGTTCATCCTTAAATGTTCCTTTCATTTAAACTATTTCTTTTTTTTAATTTTAATTTGTTTATTTACTTTTAGTTTACAACATTCAGTTCCACAATCCCTTGGGTTCCAAATTTTCTCCCTCTCCTTATCTTCCCCACTGCCCCCATGACAGCATGCAATCAGATATAGGTTCTGCAAATGACTTCACATTAAACATAAGTCAAGTTGTAAAGAAGAATTTTAATCAATGAAGTGAACAATGAGAAGGAAGGAATGAAATAAAACAAAACACAAAAGAGAGAGAACAAGTAGTTTGCTTCAGTCTGCATTCAGACTCTGTAGTTCTTTCTCTGGATGTGGTTATCCCTTTCCATCATGAGTCTTTTGGAATTGGCTTCTAATCTTGCCTTGCTGAGAGGAGCCCAGACTATCAAAGTTAATCATCACAGATATGGTGTGTCTTTAATTGTGTACAAAATTCTCCTGGTTCTGCTCTCCTTGCTCAGTATCAGTTTATATAAGTCTCTCCAGGTTATTATGAAGTCTGTCTGCTCCTTATTTGTTATAGCACAATAGTATTCCATTACATTCATATACCACAACTTGTTTAACCGTTCCCCAATTGATTGGCATCCCCTTGATTTCCAGTTCTTTGCCACCACAAAATGAACTGTTATAAATATTTTTGTACATATGGGACCTTTCCCCACTCTTATGATGTCTTTGGGATACAGCCCTAGAAGTGGTATTGCTAGGTCAAAGGATATGTAGTTTTTTATAACCCTTTGCACATAATTCCAGATTGTTTTCCAGAATGATTGGATCAGTTCACAACTCCACCAACAATGCATTAGTGTTCCAATTTTTCCACATCCTCTCCAGCATTCATCATTTTCCTGTTTTGTTATCTTAACCAGTCTGGTTGGTGAGAAGTGGTACCTCAGAGTTGTTTAGATTTGCATTTCTCTAATCAATAGTGATTTAGAGCATTTTTTTCAAATGCTTATAGATATCTTTCATTTCTTCCTCTGAAAACTGCTTGTTCATATCCTTTGACCATTTATCAATTGGGAAATGGCTTGTATTATTATAAATTTGACTCAGCTCTGTATAGTTTAGAAATTAGGCCTTTGTCAGAGACTCTGGTTATAAAAATTCTTTCCCAATTTTCTACTTCCCTCCTAATCTTGGTTACATTGACTTTATTTGTACCTTTTCAACTTAATGTGATCAAAATGATTGATTTTGCATTTCATGATGCTCTCTATATCTTGTTTTAACCTGTTTCTTTCAATGATTAATTCTTGTATGACTGCCAGTCAACAGATACAAAGGGTTTGATGGAATGCAGAAAGTAAAGTAGATTGAGTAAATGAAACTGGATTTCATTTACATGATTTCAAATAAGTGGTTCAGTTGTGCTTTGTACTTGTCTACTGATTGTTTTGGTGTACAAAAATAAAGTCTTAGTGGCCTCCAGAAGGTTCAGTCCAAAGTAGTTACCTTTTCACTAATGATAGATTTGAATGAAGTGACCAATTTAAAACAAATGAGATTATGAGAAACAGGAACAACTCTATCTCAGTAAGGGGACTAAGACATTTCTTCCCTTTTGTTCATGTGGAAGGGTCACGACTAGGACTCAAATGGTGTTAGTGGAAAATTTATGGTAATTCTACAGAAACCAAGCATTCTAGCTTGGTTTGCCTGATTAGAATGAATGAATAAAAAGTAAATTGTTATTCAGGGTAACACTTTCGTAGGCATTGTGCCATGATTTACATTTTCTTATGAAGTAATTGTAAATGTGTTATGATTTATTTTAAATTGCACTCAAGCATGCAGAAACCTAAAGGCACCAGGCACAGTATCAATAAACAAATTAATATAATTAATAAGGGTGCCACTAGATGGCTGTGTTTGCAAGCAGCAATACCTACAGATGTGCTGCAATCCATTCGGAAAGTAAGTTATTTGTGTTAAGTATCATCAGAGACAACTCTGGCAAATTTCTAAAAGCACATTTGGAGAACGAGATGCTCTGTAATCCAGAAATCGTTAATGCATTTCAACCAGCTACTCAGGGGGAACCACCTTTCCAAAGTGTTATCTTTGACATCAGAAATTCAGAGTTACCTGAAAGAAAAAAATTCCCTCCTATTTCTTGTATCAACTGCACATGGGATTAAAAGGATTCAGAAAGAAAACCATCTGAGTGCTACAAATTTATTCCCCAGTTATTCACACCCCCTATGCCCCAGTTGTTTCTTTGAAATAGAAGACATAGATGACTTTGACAAGAATGGATTCTGCAGAGGAAGAAAGCAAGTCTTCCCTTTGGTGGGCCAGTAAATTGTAATGAAATCCTCAGGTAACTGCAGATTTTGAGGCACCTTTATCATTTTATTTCCATTAATTCAATTTGCCTATTTTCTTAAAGGGACCAATTATTTATTTTTTGTCTTTATACCTCTGAGCATCAAACACACTGCCTGGCACTGAGTAGGGATTTAATAAATATTTGTTGATTTGAATTAGCATGCCCTTAATAGTAAAAACCAATAAATAAGTATGTATTGGTTGTACTCCACGTTCTAGACATGTGTGAGAGGATGCAAAAGCATATGATGTTTTCAAACCATCTCATTTTACAAATGAAGCAATAGACTTGCTGAGAGTCTTTCCTAATGTGACAAGTATAATAGAAGCAATATTTGAATCCAGATCTTCCGATTTTAAGTTTAGTATTTGTGAATTATATATGCCATACTGTGGTTCTCACTGTACTATACTATCTCTCCTTGGTACATTTCATTGCTTCGTGGCAGTAAAATGATCACAGTGGTGGATTAGATACAATATTTGAGCAGTGGTGCAAAGGATGAATTGTCTTACTATTACATTTGGATTCCCAATATCTAGAACAGTGCCTGGTATATGGTAAGCGCTTAATAAATGCTTTTTGGTTGATTGACTAATTGAGATATAATATAAGAAGTGATGAGACATTGAACCTGGGTGGTTGCATTGGAAAAAGAAAGAAGACAGGTGAGATATAGAGGAGTAGAATCAGCAGGATATATCAATTGTGGGAGGAATCAAAATGACTCTAAGGTTATAGATTTGAGTAATTGGGAATTTAGGTGCTGTCAACAGAATAATGGAGTTAAGGAGAAGGGCAATGGGAGAGAATCTGAATAAAGGTCACAGGATCATATATTTAAAGCTATAAATTCCCTCAAAAGACCTTTAGTCTACCTCCCCTGCATTATTGAGGCCCAGATGGCTAAATGATTTGTCCAAATTCATTAAGGTAACACAGATCAGAAATGTGATTAGACTCATAGCCTCTGACTCAAGAGCCAATAATTTTTCCACTGTATTATGCTGGGATATGTTGAAGTTGTGATGACAGTGTAATGTTCAAGATATTGATGTACCTTTGTAAATAGAATAGAATTAGGAGGATCATGTTGGGTATAGAAATATAGCTTGGGAATCATCTGCATAGAGGAGAGAATTGATGTCTGACAGTGGATAAGATTATTAAGGAAACTTGTAGAAAATAGAATAAAGGACAAAGATATTACCTTGGGTAATACCCATATTTAAGGAGAAGAATAATCCTGGACCATGTATAGACACAAAGGAAAGAGCATTCAGAGAGGTAGGAGAATAATCATGAGAATGCAATGTGAGGGGAGCTGAGGGAGAAGAGGGCATCTGGAAGGAGGAAATGGAATGTGCTCCAGATAAGTCAAGGGAAACAAGGATGAAAATAGAGAACGTGAATTTGTCCATAAGGAGGTCATTGGTAACTTAGAACTATTTCAGTAGACTAGTGAGGATCAGAAGTCAAATTCTTTTGAGTTGAGAGAGAGAGAGAGAGAGAGAGAGAGAGAGCATTTCAGAAACCTTTGTGATAAATTGTACAGTGTAGAATCTTGGTACTGCTAAAGTTCAGATAGGAAGGACATCAAAGAGAAAACCATCAAGGAAGCCTTTGGGATGGAGACTGAATTTGAGCAAGGTCTTGATAAGAAAGGATATGTCTTGAATAACAGCAACCTCCCATAACCTAAACATAAATTCTAGTTAAAAACAAGGCAGGGAGCTTTCAGGAAAGAGTTGTTATAGAAATACTAGTTGCTACTAATGTCACTTAAGTTTCAAGAATAGAGAATACTTTTGCACATGTCCTTGTTCTTTGTGTATTGAAATGTTTGTGTTTGATGAATATTAAGTTCACAATAAAAAAAATAAAATTCAATTTAACCAAACAGTAAACTCAGCAGGATCTTACATGATCTACATCTTTTAATCAATTGCATAATGATTGTATTCAGTTCCATCACTTTAAAGAAATCCCTTTTAAGAAGCAGGTAATGAATGAAAAAAACCCACAGATGAGAAGCATATCTGAATTTTAAAACTAATGCTGTTTTCAAAAAGGCTGAGTTGTTCCCGAGAAACCAAATTTGGTCAAAGAAACTCATCTGTCAGATAAAGAGCAAGAGAAGAGGCAAAACAATAATGACAATAATACACACACATATTTATATCATTTGCTAAGTGCCAGCTAAATATTTTTCAATTATTATCTTATTCCAACCTTACACCAACTCTGGAATATAAGTGTTATTATTATTATTCCCATTTTACAGATGAGAGAGGTTAAGTGACTTCCCCAGGGTCACACAGCTAGTGAGGGTCTGAGGCCAGATTTGAATTCAATCTTTCTGGTGCTGGGCCAGGTGCTCTTGCTCCACCTAGATCTGCATGGAACAATTCTGAGCTGCTGTCTTTGATTTTTAATTTTGTTCTTGCTTTTGCACCTTTACAATAACTAAACTCTTCAATTAACCAAGACCATAGACCAGGTCTGAGAGATCCTTCACTGGTCTCTCATCTCCAATATGATTCCTCTTTTAGATACTTCTGTCTCAGGAGGCATATTACAAATGCATAATGGAACTTCTTGAACTTAAGCTCAGAATGAAAGCAACTATAAACCAGAAGGGAAAATCCTGCACTGTGCAGAGTCCAGCTGCAATGGAGGATGCTGCCATGGATTGATATTTAATTGAAAGAAACTAATTTTCTAATGAGACATGTGAAATTACAATTATGCTACCTGTAAGCAAATCCATAGGTCAGCTTAAAGCATTCCAGTTTTCTACCACAATGATAAAAACAAACTAGGAGAAAATTATTACAAGGAAACAAATTCAACATTATTCATCCTTTCATTGCTATGCGACTGATAACTCAAAATTTGCTTAAAAACAGACAACCAAGCGTTTAGGTGTCCATTTCCTCCATTTAATGAGAGTTCTTTGATCTTCCTTCTCTGTTTTTCTTGAGTCTTCATCTTACCTCCTCTTCTTAAGTTCTATTTCTATGCCTACATCAATTATTCTTTTAGCCTGGGAAACTGTTGTGGTCATGCTTTTGGATTTCAGTGTTCAAGTCACACCAGAGGACCAAAAGAAGGGCCCTACTTCGTTGCTTCTATTCTAGACCAAATGAGATAATATGTATAAAAGTGCTTTGGAAATTGGGAAGGCTTCTCAAATTTGAAATATTATTAACATCAGTATTGTTAGGATTACTGACTTTATGTAATTAATTTATTTTTAGTTTTCACATTCACTTTCATAACATTTTGAGTTTTGAATTTTCTCCCCCACTCTCTCCTCGCCTTTCCCCATGATGGTGTGAAATCTGATATAGATACTTTTTATATCTTCATATTAAACATTTTCACATTAGTCATGATGTAAAGAAGGATTAGAAGTAATGATAGGAACCACAAGAAAGAAGAAACAAAACAACAAAAGAAAAGGAGAGCAAATATGCTTCCATATACATTCACACTCCAAAGTTCTTTCTCTAGATGTGGATAGCATTTTTTCAGCATGAGTCTTTTGGTGTTGTCTTAGTTGCTGAGAAGAGCTAAGTCTACCAAGATCAGTCATTGCAAAATGTGGCTATTACTGTGTACAATATTCTCCTGGTTCTGCTTATTTCACTCAGCATCAGTTCATATAAGTCTTTCCAGGTTTTTCTGAAGTCTGCTTGCTCATCATTTCTTATAGCACAATAGTATTTCATTGCATTTATATACCACAACTTGTTTAACCATTCCCCAATTGATGAGCATCCCCTTAATTTCCAATTCTTGGCTGCCACAAAAAGAGCTACTGTAGATATTTTTGTATATGTGGGTCTTTTTCCTGTTTTTATTATCTTGTTGGGATACAGACCTAGAAGTGGTATTGCTGGGTCAAAGAGTATACACAATTTTACAGCCCTTTGGGCATAGTTCCAAATTACTCTCCAGGATGGGTGGATCAGTTCACAATTCCACCAACAATGCATTAGTGTTCCAATTTTCCCACATCTTCTCCAACATTTATCAGTTTCCTGTTTTTTCATATTAACCAATCTAATAGGTATGATGTGGCATCTTGGGGTTATTTTGATTTGCATTTCTCTAATCAATAGAGATTTAGAGCATTTTTTCATATGATTATAGATAACTTTGATTTCTTCCTTTGAAAACTGTCTGTTCGTATCCTTTGACCATTTGAGGAATGACTTATATTCTTATAAATCTGACTCAGTTCTCTATATATTTGAGAAGTGAGACATTTATCAGAGACATTGGTTGTAAAAATTGTTTCCCACCTTTCTTCTTCCCTTGTAATTTTGGTTGTGTTGACTTTGTGAAAAACTTTTCAATTTAATGTAATAAAATCATCCATTTTGCATTTCATAATGTTCTCTATCTCTTGCTCAGTCATAAATTCTTCCCTTCTCCTTAGATATGACAAGTAAACTATTCCTTGCTCTCCTAGTTTGCTTATAGTATCAGTCTTTATATGTAAATCATGTACCTATTTTGACTTTATGTTAGTATAGTATAGTATAGATGTTGGTCCATGGCTAGTTTCTGCCATAATATTTTCCAGTTTTCCCCTGCAGTGTTTGCTAGATAGTGAGTTCTCCTCCCAGCAGCTGGAGTCTCTGGATTTATCAAATAGTAGATTACAATAGTCACTGACTGTTGTATTTTGCATACCTAACCTATTCCATTGATCTACCATTGTATTTCTTAGCTTGTACCACGTAGTTTTGATGATTGCTGCTTTATAATACAATTTAAGATCTGGTTCAGCTAGACCACCTCCACTTGCATTTCTTTTCATTAATTCTCTTGACATTCTGAACCTTTTGTTCTTTCAGATGAATTTTGTTATTGTTTTTTCTAGCTCTATAAATTTTTTTGGGGGAGTGTGATTGGTATGGCACTGAATAAGTAATTTAATTTAGGGAGAGTTGTCATTTTTATTATATTACCTTGGCCTACCCAAGAGCAACCGATATTTTTTCCAGTTATTTAGATTTGAATTTGTGTGAGAAGTGTTTTGTAATTGTGTTTGTATATTTCCTGAATTTGTCTTGGCAGGTAGACTCCCAAACATTTTATAATGTCTATAGTAACTTCAAATGGAATTTCTCTTTCTACTTCTTGCTATTGGCTTTGTTAGTTATATATAGAAATGCCAATGATTTATGTCCATTTATTTTATATCTTGCAACTTTGTTAAAGTTGTTTTATTATTTCAAGAAATTTTTTACTTGATTCTCAAGAATTCTTTTAGTATACCATCATATCGTCTGCAAAGAGTGATAGCTTTGTTTCTTCTTTGCCTATTCCAATTCCTTCAATTTCTTTTTCTCCTCTTATTGCTAAAGCTAACATTTCTAGTACATTATTGAGTAACAGTGGTGATAATGGGCATCCTTGTTTCACCCCCCCCAGTATTATTGGAAATGTTTCTAGCTTATCCCCATTATATATAATGCTTGCTGATGATTTTAGATAGATGCTATCTGTTGTTTTAAGGAAGACTCCACTTATTCCTATGCTGTCTACTGTTTTTAACAGGAATGAGTGTTACATTTTGTCAAAAGCTTTTTCTGCATCTATTGAGATAATCATATGATTTCTGTTAGTTTTGTTCTTGATATGGTCAATTATGATGATAGTATTCCTAGTATTGAACCAGCCCTGCATTCCTGGTATAACTCCTACCTGGCCATACTGTATAATTCTTGAGATAAATAGCTCTAATTTCTTTGCTAATATTTTATTTAAAACTTTTGTCTCTATATTTATTAGGGAAATTGGTCTATAATTTTCTTTCTCTATTTTTGCTCTTCCCGGTTTAGACATCAGCAACATATTGGTATTATAAAAATAATTTGGCAGGACTCCTTTGCATTTTTTCCCAAATAGTTTATACAGTGTTAGAATTACTTGTTCTTTAAATATTTGATAGAATTCACTTGTAAATCCATCTCGACCTGGAGATTTTTTCTTATGGAGTTCATTGATGGCTTGTTCAAATTCTTTTTCTGAAATGGGATTATTTTAGTATTTTATTTCCTCTTCTGTTAATCTGGGAAATTTATGTTTTTGTAAATATTCATCCATTTCTCTAAGACTGTCAAATTTTTTGGCATACAGTTGGACAAAATAGCTCCAAATCATTGTTTTTATATCCTTTTCATTGGTGGTGAATTCATCCTTTTCATTTTTGATGCTGATAATTTTATTTTCTTCTTCTTTTTAATAAAAATAACCAAAGGTTTATCTATTTTATTGTTTTATTCCATAAAACTGGATCTTAGTTTTACTTATTAATTCAATAGTTTTTCTTAATTTCAATTTTCTTAATTTCTATTTTTGTTTTCAGAATTTCTGACTTGGTATTTAATTAGGGATTTTTAATTTGTTTTTTTTCTAGCTTTTTTAGTTGCATGGCCAGCTCATTGATCTCTTCTTTCCCTATTTTATTCATGTTAGCATTTAGAGATATAAAAATTCCCCTAAGAACCACTTTCACTGCATCCTATGAGTTTTGGTATGTTGTCTTATTATTGTCATTCTCTTGAATAAAGTTATTGATTGCTTCTATGATTTTTTTTGTTTGATCCACCCATTCTTTAGGATTAGATTATTTCATTTCCAATTAAATTTTTTAAATTTTAATTTATTATTTACTTTTAGTTTGCAACATTCAGTTCCTCAATCCCTTGAGTTTCAAATTTTCTCCTGCTTCCTCTCCTCCCCCCTCCCCCTGCCCATGGTGGCATGTAATCAAATATAGGATCTACAAATACCTTCACATTAAACATTAGTCAGGTTGCAAAGGATTATAACCAATGGAATGAACAATGAGAAAGAAGAAATAAAACAAAACAAAACAAAAGAGAGAGAGAACAAGTAGTTTGCTTCAGTCTCCATTCAGACTCTGTAGTTCTTTCTCTGGATGTGGATATCCCTTTCCATCATGAGTCTTTTGGAGTTGTCTTCTAACCTTGCATTGCTCAGAGGAGCCCAGTCTATCAAAGTTAGTCATCACACATACGATGTGTCTGTAATTGTGTACAAAGTTCTCCTGGTTCTGCTTTCCTCACTCAGCATCACTTTATATAAGTCTCTCTAGGTTATTATGAAGTCCACCTGCTCCTCATTTCTTAGAGCACAATAGTATTCCATTACATTCATATACCATAGCTTGTTTAGCTGTTCCCTAATTGATGGTCATCCCCTTGGTTTCCAATTCTTTGCCACCACAAAAAGAGGTGCTATAAATATTTTTGTACATATGGCTCTTTTTCCCACTTCTATGATCTCTTTGAAATAAAGCCCTAGAAGTGGTATTACTGTGTCAAAGGACATGTAGTACTTATAACCCTTTGGCTATAGTTCCAGATTGCTCTTCAAACTGGTTGAATCAGTTCACAATCCCATCAACAATGCATTATTGTTCCAATTTTTCCACATCCTCTCCAGCCTTCATCATTTCCCTGTTTTGTCATCTTAACCAATCTGGTCAGTGAGATGTGGTACCTCAGAGTTGTTTAGATTTGCATTTCTCTAATCAATAGTGATTTAGAGCCTTTTTTCAAATGCTTATAGATATCTTTAATTTCTTCCTCTGAAAACTGCTTGTTCATATTCTTTGACCATTTATCAATTGGGGAATGACTTGTATTCTTACAGATTTGATTTAATTCTCTGTATATTTTAGAAATGAGGCCTTTGTCAGAGACACTGGTTGTAAAAATTCCCACTTTTCCACTTCCCTCTTAATCTTGGTTATATTGACTTTATTTGTACAGAAACTACTCAATTTAATGTAATCAAAATTATCCATTTTGCATTTTCTAATGCTCTCTACTTCTTGTTTGGTCACGGAATCTTCCCTTCTTCATAAACCTGATAGGTAAACTATTCCTTGCTCTCCCAGATTGCTTACAGAAGTGGTTCTCAACTTGTGGGTCACAACCCCTTTGGGGATTGAACGACCCTTTCACAGGGGTTGTCTAAGACCATCAGAAAACACATATTTCCAGTTGTCTTAGGAACTGAGACATCGCTCCTCTATCCATCTCCAGGCAGATCCCCCCACATGCAGATATGCCCAGATATGCCCACATACAAGTATTAAAGGGTTGCAGCATTAGGAGGGTTGAGAACCACTGGCTTACAGCATCAGCCTTTGTACCTAGATTGTATACCCACTTAGACTTTATTTTGGTATATGGTGTAAGATCTATGCCCAGTTTCTGCCATACTATTTTCCAGTTTTCCCAGCAGTTTTTGTCATATGGTGAGTTCTTATCCCAAAAGCTGGGGTCTTTGGGTTTATCAAATAGTAGATTACCATAGTCATTGATTGTTGTGTCTCGTGAACCTAATCTATTTCACTGATCTACTACTCTATTCCTCAGCCAGTACCAAGTAGTTTTGATGACTGCTGCTTTATAATACAGATTAAAATCTGGTGTGGCTAGGCCACCTTTCCTAGCATTTCTTTTTATTAATTGCCTTGATATTCTGGACCTTTTGTTCTTCAAATGAATTTTGTTACTATTTTTTCTAGCTCTATAAAGTAATTTTTTGGTAGATTGAATGGTATGGCATTAATGTGTAATTTAATTTAGGTAAAATTGTCATTTTTATCATATTAGCTCAGCCTAGCCATGAGCAATGTAATTTAATCTAGGTAAAATTGTCATTTTTATCATATTAGCTCAGCCTAGCCATGAGCAAGTGATGTTTTTCCAATTATTTAGATCTGACTTTATTTGTATAAAAAGTGTTTTGTAATTGTGTTCATATAGGACCTGGGTTTGTTTTGGCAAGTAGATTCCCAAATATTTTATAATGTCTATAGTAACTTTAAATGGAATTCCTCTTTCTATCTCTTGCTGTTTTTTTGTCAGAAATACATAGGAATGTTGAGGATTTATGTGGGTTTATTTTATATCCTGCAACTTTGCTAAATTTATTTATTGTCTCAAATAATTTTTTACTTGATTCTCTAGGATTCTCTAAGTATATCATCATATTGTCTGCAAAGAGTGATAGCTTAGTCTCTTCTTTGCTTAATTTGTTTCTTTCATTTTTTTTTCTTCTCTTATTGCTACTGCTAACATTTCTAGCACCAAATTGAACAAGAGGGATGATAGTGGACATCCTTGTTTCACCCCCGATCTTATTGGAAATGCTTCTAGCTTATCCCCATTGCATATAATATTTGCTGATGGCTTTAGATAGATGCTATTTATTGTTTTAAGGAAGACTCCATTTATTCCTATACTTTCTAGTGCTTTTAATAGGAATTGGTATTGTATTTTGTCAAAGGCTTTTCTGCATCTAATGAGATAATCATATGATTTCTACTAGTTTTGTTGTAGATATCATCAATTATACTGATGGTTTTCCTAATATTGAACCATCCTTGCATTCCTGGAATAAATCCTGCCTGATCAAAGTGTATTATTCTCATGATAAGTTGCTGTAGTCTTTTTGCCAATATTTTATTTAAATTTTCACATCTATATTCATGAGGGAAATTGGTCTTTAATTTTCTTTCTCCATTTTGTCTCTTCTCAATTTAGGTAACAGTACCATATTTGTGTCATAAACAGAATTTGGTAGGAATCCTTCTTCTTCAGTTTTCCCAAATAGTTTGTAAAGTATTAGAATCAATCTTTCTTTAAATGTTTGATAGAATTTGCTAGTAAATCCATCTGGCCCTGGAGATTTTTTCCTAGGGAGTTCATTGATGACTTGTTCAATTTCTTTTTCTGAGATGGTGTTATTTAATTAATTTACTTCTTCAGTTAATCCGGGAAACTTACATTTTTGTAAAT
>CM053591.1:140856516-140867493 GCA_028646515.1 Pseudochirops corinnae
CCATTGAAAATCTTTTTTTTTTTTTAATTTATGATTGGGTCTCTATCTCATCCAGTAGGGAAATGCAGCACTCCCAGGTTCACTTTTTATTGATATGGGAGCCTTGACCTGTTCATTTCTGACCTAGGTCAAGGTACCTTTCAGTAGGCTGCTTGATGACCCCTGCCACTACACGCTCACCATAATGGTGTTAGATTTAGTGAGGACACTTGATTGACTTTAGACCACTGTGAGTTAAAGCAGTTTCCTGGTCTCAACCTCCTGGTAGCAAGGTTTACAGGTGTGTGCCATTGTACCTAGTTCCAGTGAGAAAATTTGAAGATTGAAAGAAAAGGTTATGATCAGGGAAATTAATTATAGGAAGAAGACAGAAGCTAGTCATATGGCAAGGGCAAAGGATGATGAATGGTCAGAATGCATGCTCCTCTTGATATCAGGAGAAATTGAAAATGGTCTTCAGCATATTGGGTGGACCCCTTCTGGTGAATTTTTGGGAAAGCATGGACAAGAATCCCCCAGGATGAAGAGACATGAATAGCTTGTCATCTGCATCATTGGAGGGCATATCCAAACTTATAAGCTCACAGATTTATTTGAACATTTGCATATTTGAATTTTGGGTTCAATCAACGAACTACCCATTATTAAACATCTATTATGTGGTAGGCTGTTCTAAATGCTGGGGAGACAAAGGCAACAAAACAGCCTCTGTTTTCAAAAATCTTGCAATCTACAGACAAGGATAAATAGGATAAACTAGCTATAATCAACAGAGGGAAGGCACTAACATTAAGGGTGATCAAGAGAGGCTTCTTGTGGGATTTTAAGTAATCTTGATAGAACCCAGAAAGTAGAGATGAGGAGGGAGAGAGCTTTGGGCAAGGAGAACAGCAAGTGAAAATGCCCTGCCTTGGGAGATGTAGTGTCTTGTACTAGGAACAGCAAGGGACAATGTTACTTGATTGTTGAATACACAAGGGTGAGCATAAGGAGTAAGAAGAATGGGAAGGTAGGAAGTGGGAAGATTATGAAGGATTTTATAAGACCAACAGTGGATTTTATATTTGGTCCTAACTGAGGCAAGAGGAAGCCTTTGGAATGATTAAAAAGTGGTTGTGTGGGGTGACATGGCCAGACTTATGATTTTATTTTATTGTTGAGTCATTTTTCAAACACGTCCAATTCTTCATGACTTCATTTGGGATTTTCTTGGCAAAGATACTGGAGTGGTTTGCCATTTCCTTCTCCATCTCATTTTACAGGTGAGGAAACTGATGTGATTTAGGAAGATAAATTTGACAGCTGAATGAAGGACGGATCAAGATGGGGAAAGACACAAGTCGGGAGACCAACAAGCCGGCTCTTGCAATAGTTCAGGTGTGAGGTGATGAGGTCCTACACCAGAGTGTTGGCAGTGTCAGAGGAAGAAATGGGACATATACAAGAGATGTTACGAAGATAGAAATGGCAGGACTTGACGATTCATTGGATATGGGGGGAGGGGGATGAGAGTGAGGAGTTGAAGATGACATGTAGATTGCAAGCCTGGGTGACTGGAAGGATGTTCATCACAAGCTAAAAGTAAAAACATAACTAAAAGAATAAAAACAAATTGCAGAAATTTAAAGTTTGCAAAAAATAATTCTTTATAAAAACATAAAATAAGTATAAAATATCATCTATACCTACATTTTACAGATTAGGAAACTGATGTTCAGAGATGTTACGATGAAAGAATCAGATTTAGAATTGAACAATATCTTACACTTTTAAAATCTATTAATAATCTAGTTGAATTTGAGTTTTCACGATCATTTTTTGTTTTCAGCCCTGAATTGTATTGATATATTTACTGATATATGAGTACACTGGTTCCTTCAAGGCCACTATAATATATTGACTGTGACTGATGTTTTAAATTGAGCACAACGATAAGGATGGTGTGAACACAGTTTTGTTTCAGGGGGTAGAAATTTAGAGGACGTTGATAATAATAGCAGTCTTTAAGCAGTGTAGAAACAACTCAGCTTAGCACCTAATTAGCTAGAAAATTAATGAAAAGAGAAAGCTTTGGGATGACTAGTTATCTAGTGACAACACTCTTCCTAAGCTTCTTCCCCCATCCAAATGATTTTCCTTCCAAGCAGAGATCTTTTTATATCCTGGAATCTCTTTTTCTTTCTAAATAGAGTATACTTTAAAAATACTATGCATACAGACAAAAACTTTAAAACTCTGAAAACAATTCCAAGGAAATGAAGGGATAAAATTCTTGCCAAACTTGGCTTGAAAAAAATATACAAATTAAAAAAGTTTTCAATTGAATTAGGAATGCTGTTTTTAGAAAGTATTACAACCATTGATTTTTGTTACTAAAGAAAGTAGTTATCAAGTTCAGGAGGCAAGGATAAGGCTGAAGTAAGGACCAGGGAGATCTTTCTTCCACGCAAAAATTAGTGTCTTTAGTGATAGTAATGTCTTAAGAGAGGAAATAAATGGAATATTTGGAATTTGGTTGCAAATTTCCCTTTAATTTATTTTAAAATAGTTTTTTTTTTAGCCACTGAGCCTTCTAATTTTTTAGCCACTGAGCCTTCTAAAAGTAAGGACTAAAAGACAGAAGAGATGGATAGAAATTCAAATTAGCAGCAGGAAGCAGATATCAAAATTAGTGGGAAAAACTTCTTTCATGTTCAATGTCCTGAGGACAATTTGAGATGTCAGAAGGGAATAGGAAGAGACCTGTAGAGGTAAGCATATTCTTTCTATCTCTGGTCTCCCAATCCCTTGCATCATCAATATCATGAAAACTCAATAGCTATTATCAGTGAGTTCTTTATAAATCTTTTTTGTATGGAATGTTCATGTTTGTCTATAGTAAAGAATAGCAGTTGGGCCAGTCACCTGTTAATGAGGCAGGGAAGAAATGATCATTTGAGCAGACACGGTCTAGTGGACGTCAGCAGAATTGTGGGGATGAATCACCAGAGCTATCTCCATTAGCTCAGCAGAAGAGAAAGAACCAGCATTCCTACCACCTGGAACACAGCCATAGCCAGACTTGGTGGAGAGTTGGGAGATTATCATGGAGCCAAGCTGTACTGCTTCCCTCTCCAGGTCCCTGGGTGATCTCCACAGTAACCTTTCTCACTCCATAATCTCCCTTCTAGTCACTCTTTAGCTTGTACCTATGGGATTATCTATCTGACTATCCTTTGACAAGGTGAAATAATTTAGTTTGTTTCTCCTGTTGTAGAATTTGTCACTGCTGTTGGGACTCAATCCCAGAAGTCAGTTACTATGGCTACTTTCTCTGTTCCCAAGGGTAATCCTTAGGATGGTAGTGAGGTCATCCTAGCATGTAATAAGGGGGGGTATGAAACAGATGAACAAAACCCCCTAATGTAATTATAAGGTTGGAATTGATTCAGTCCCATTCAACAAATAATTACTAAGGCCTATTATGTGGGCAGCTTTTTGCTAGGTATTAGGGATATAGTTCCCTTAAGGAATTAACTATTCCATTGCAACAGGGGAATTACATACACACACACATTTAAAAATTCTAATATACAATGATGATTCAATTCATAGCAAAGGTTAAACATTATCCCCAGGGATTCAAGGAGCAAAAGTTCACTTTTAGCAGGGGATAATCTAGGAAAATATCTTGGGAAAGGTTGTACCTGATCTGAGCCTCGAAAAAGGAAAATGATTTCTACAGCAGTGGGGGTGCTATCAGAAAGCCCATACAAGATAGAGAAGATGGAACAACAGAAATACCACTGAGGGAAGGACAGGCTTAGTTTGTGTGAAAGGGAATTCTGTGAAATAAGACTTTAAACTTAGACTGAAACAAGCCTGTAGAAAGCAGCAGAGGAAATGAATAAGGAGTAGTCAGAAAAGTAGGAGGAGAACCAAAGGGTGCCTTATCATGGAAGTCAGAGGAGAGAACATCAAGTAAAGGGTGACCCCTGGCGCTTAACTTTGTCAAATGTTGCAAAAGTTAGGGAAATAAGTACTTATTATTAAATATTGTTACTTGTAGGTAATAATTTAGTTATGGGTGACTTTAGATAATGCATTTTTAGTAGAGGCCCCAAAAGTCAGTTAGAGGGGGTTGAGGAATGAGTGGGTATGAAGAACTGATGAGTGAATTTTAGACTGTTCCCTCTAGAACAGGGACAGGGAAATCAGAACAGTTTAGATTCCGTCAAAGGGCCACACTTGAGGACCTAGAGGACCACATATGGCCTTGAGGCCACAGATTTCCCACTCTTGTCCTAGAAGTTTAGCAGTGGAGAGGAGAAGAAAAAGAAGAGAGAGAGAGAGTGAGAGAGAGAGAGAAAGAGAGAGAGAGAGAGAAGCACACACACACATATGCATACCTAGAGACAGAGGCAGAGAAACACACAGAGAGTGTATGTGATGAGGGTATACTAGAGATAAGGAAGAATATATATTTTTGAAGATAATGGAGATCTGGTTTTAGGCAAAACTGATCAATATGATCTTGGAGTCTTTTACATTTATATAACCCCAAAAGTGATTAAGCTTTTATGATAACTACAGAGGAATAGTAAAGCATTAATCAGCAATTTTTTTAAAGTGGTGCCTTTTGGGGAAAAAAATCTCAGTAACTTTTATGTGCTGTGTATACTATACCTATCGACTAATGTTGGGTATTTACATGGTTCTTAATTTTAATGAAGTTCATTAAAATCCATCATTGCTCTATGGTGAGAGTATAGAACCTGTAAACTTTAGAATTTATAAACTTGTGCTTTCTTTCCATTTCTCTCTATACACATTTACAGTTGGTTCATTCCATGAAGTTTCTGGCTTCTTGGAGGATTGAGTCTCTAAGTGCATGTGCAGTTTCACCTTTTCCTTATACGATCTGCCTAGCATTTCTTCATAGGATTGATTTCTCTTAGTACATGTGTTATCTCTGACCTTGTAAGGTGCTTTTCACTTGTGATTATACAGAGAGATTCTGAGCATCCTTTTTTCCCCTGGTGAACTAGGTGACCATGAGTGTTTGCTTTCAATGGATCCATCATGGGCAAGGATTCTAATTGTAATAGGCCAATGTAGACAGGGCTATGGAATAAAATATTTCTTAGAAAAATACATACTAAAACAGTAAAGGCTACAGTCACCAAAGCCCCAGTATCCCCCCTGAAAGTTAACTGCTCATTTATTTGATTCTCTAGTACACTGGTTCTCAACCTTCCTAATGCTGTGAACCTTTAATACAGTTCCTCATGTCGTGGTGACCCCCAACCATAAGATTATTTTTGTTGCTACTTCATAACTTCATAAGTTTTCTACTGTTATGAATCGTAATGTAAATATCTGATATGCAGGATGTATTTTCATTGTTCCAAATTGAGTATAACCTACAGGTTGAGAACCTCTAGTAGAACTATTCCATAGAAAAAGAGTGGCCTCAAATCTTTAAGCAGGAGAGATATGTGATTGAACTAGATCTGGAAAGCTAACAAAACATTTCACTAATAAGTCTCTTATATTCTGCCTCTACCCCACCTTTACCCCTGACATTGGCAGCTCTAGTCTCAGCCAAAGATGGGGATGAATTAAGGTAGGGGCAGGCCAGAAAGTGGTACTTAAAAAGTACTGTCAATACCCTATACATTTCTGTCCTTCAGGAGAAAGCTCAAGACATTCTACCTGAGGTTGGGGTAGCTAGGAGATTACTGACTCGGAAGTGAGCAAGACTCATGTTCCCAAGTTCAAATGTTGCCTCAGATGCTTAATTAGCTATGTGACCCCAGGCAAGTTACTTAACCATGTTTTCCTTAGTTCCTCCTCTGTAAAATGAGCTGGAAAAGGAAATCACAAACCACTCAAGTATCTGTGCCAAGATAACCCCAAAGGAGGTCACAAAGAATCAGATTTGACTGAAAAATGACTCAACAACAACAATAGATTCTAAGTGAGAGAGGAGGTTCTATTTATCAAAGTAAGGTGAAAAAAATTCAGTTATTATATGATATGTCTCAATAAAAGCCGTGCCTTAAAAAAATCTAAAAGTAAAATTTTTAAAATTAATTTTTAAAATTTATTTCATTTAGGCCCCATACTCAATGGCAAATGTATCTAGAGTGCAGCAACTCAAGCTTTCCCCAATAATATGAAATTTATAGGACAATAACAGTATTTTTTAGATGAGCATCTTCCTGTCCTGGTCCTGCTTGGTTCTTTCTTCCAACACTGACCTTCTGATGACCTGGGGTTTCTCTCTATGGATGCCATTCATTGACAATGTCCTGGTGTCTCTGACTACTCAATGACAGTGGGTGGTATCCAGGACTTTCCTCCCCTATACGATCTTTATGCTGAG
The DNA here is from genome assembly GCA_028646515.1 of Pseudochirops corinnae. Lineage (NCBI taxonomy): Eukaryota > Metazoa > Chordata > Mammalia > Diprotodontia > Pseudocheiridae > Pseudochirops > Pseudochirops corinnae. The sequence goes on from CM053591.1 coordinate 140,862,884, forward strand.
GACTGAGGTATTTTCCTGCCTTCTTACCTATGCTCTCCTCTCTCAACTAAATTTATGTTAATAAGGTGATTTGAGTGGACCTTTACTTCTTGCCCCAATTGTGTTTTGTGTTGTATGCTACAAGAGGCATAATTATTAGTTATAGCTCTGCTCATAATCAAAACTTTAAAGAGACAGAAGAATCCCCAGGAGGACTAGCTACCAACATCAGGCTGTTCAATTACGAAGGCTGAGTTTCGAAATACTATAAACTACTTTAATTCTTCCATTCCTATAGATGAACAGACTGTTTTTAAACAAGCACAAATCAATACTGAAGTAGATTTCCAATCTAAACACTAAAATAGATATGCTTGGCCATTGGGATGCATATTTCTTAACCCAGGTAGTTAAAAAGAATTAAAAGGGATTACAGCACTTTGCTCTAACTGGTCAGTTGTCCTTAGCTCAGTCACCCTTTCATTGACAAGGGGCTTCCAAATAGCATTTATTGGAAAGATCAAAGGGAGACACCCCCAGATTCTCTCAGACTAACAAACTTGCATCTGGGCAGCTTCTCAACCAGACACCTTCCCACTTGATCTTTCCATCTGCCCCAAGAAGCTAAAACCAGGCCAAAAAATGTCTCAGAGGTGGTCTAAGTGAAGATCAGCTCAAGAATATGGTAGAAATGGCTGATTATTTTCTACCTGACATGGAAATGCTCATACCTATTTGGATCACTCTTTTCATTGGTCACTATAAAAATCAGTAGCAAAGCTCATTCAGTATACCACACTATTTCACTTTCTCCTCAAAACCTTTCTTCATTCCCCTTAAAACTACTGTCTTCCATCTGCTGATTATCTCTAGTTTATGTAGCACATATAGTTTACTCAAAGCTGTGTGCCTGTTGTCTCCCTATTTGATATAACTCCTTAAGAGTAGCCACTAGCTTTTTTTTTGTCTTTATAAATTCTTCAGTAGCATTGGTCTGACACATAGTAGGTGCTTAAAATGCTTGTTGACTGAGTGACAGCGATGTGTAGATATGAATATATTGGTCTGATTCCTTTTATGAGATCAATTTTGAAATGTGACCTCTCTTTTTTTAACTAGACACGTTGATGGAATCCTAATAAAGCTGCCCCCAGCCCCAATATTCTAACTTCCTTATAGACCCCACTGAATAGCAGGCCCACTGCCCCTACCTAACCTCTCACCTCCTCACATACATACACTCAATATCCTAACTTTTTCGTATGTGCTTCAGTGCTGACTAGAGCAACCGGTGTATCCATGAACTCATATTTCTCACAGAAACAGCAGGTGTGTCCATATGATGAGATCCCAGCCACTGCGTCTAGCTAGCCACTGCCCCCAGACTCATTCCTCATATTCCCCACAGACACAGCAGATGTCTCTATGCATTCAACCACAATCATACCCATTTAGTCGGAGATGGGACTACAATACTCAGTCAATCAGAAAGCAGCACCACCAAGATGCCCAAGCAGGATGTACACGCACCCACCCCCCAAACACTAGAAGAAACTTTTCCTAAGTAGGTGCCTGCGCAGTAATAGCAAAAGTTGTCCTTAAGGGGAACTTATGACATAGAAAGGCTTGTTATAATATCATTATCATACATACCCCCCCCAAAATGGGTTTTTCTGTATGCAATGGGAGTAATTGCATGTGCAGTTCCACTGAGACTGGGACCCCTCCCCTTTACCTAATCCTTTAACAAACCCCTCCTGCCTTTTCAATATTCACAATGTTACATAATTGCATCTTTACCCCACAAAAATACATCTTGCTTTCATGAAAATTGCTGGCTGGAATTTAGCGTCAATCTCAATAAATGCCTGTCTTGGATTAGAGGTGGTCTGACTCTGAACTCTTTGAGACAGTTCCAGCATCATGCAACCACAGCAATGTGACTTCACTGGTGTAGAGAGCTCTGCCAATGCATATGGATTCCTTCTCTAAAACTAATAATGGTGATAAATAATGACAATAAGAGCTAACATTTACATACTTTTTTAAGGTTTGCAAAGCACTTTACCTCCATTATCTCACTTGAAAATAGACTTTGGCCCAAAGCTCTAAAATATTGATAATAATATTTGTGTAGAGCTATAAATTTGCAAAACACTGTCTAGAAAATTAACCATTGTGTTCCTCACAATAATTCTATGCAAAAGGTGCCCTTATTATGCTCATTTTACAGATGAGGAAATGGAAGCCAAGAGTTTAATGATATGCCAAGGGTCCAACAACTGGCAAGTATCTAAGGGGGGATTTGAACTCAGGTCTTCCTTATTCCATGTTCAGCACGCCATGTACTGCATTATCTAAATGACAACTTGTAGCTCCAAGTCATACAGCTAGTAAGTATCAGATGAAGATTTTGAATTCAACTCCTCCTGATTAGGTTTTATCCACTGTACCACCTAGCTGTTTCTAAACTCTGACACTTTTTCTAAAATGTTTTAATTGATACATGTTAAGCGTTTGTCTAATTTCAGTCATTTTCATTTCTTGCATTCCACAGGAACAATAGGAGATAGGCACTCTTGGAACGTTTTCATTAAGCCCTGCCAAAAAATAGTGATTTGAGAATTAATTCCACTTCAGTAAATTTATTGTTGATCTGTCAAAACTATAAAAAAATTAACTAATTTAGAGCAATGGTGGGTGGTTAAATGGATACACCCTTCAAAAATGTTAAATGTTACCTCAGAGTAGCCTGTTCTTTTCTTAGACTCTTCGGTAAGCCACAGTCTACTGAAGAATATGGAGGGCACCTAAAGCCCATGAAATTAAAAGTGTTTATTGCAGGCGCTTGGGCTAAGCATAATTGGAGTCATTGTTTAGTTTGGAAAGTATACAGAATTGTAGAGGATAGCTTAGCCATGTTAGGTTGCTAATTATTGGCACCCTCAGAAAAAGTTGATAAACATTGATGCTAAAATCACCACTATATTATGAAGGAAGTTTATCATCAAGGACCTCCCTGCTCCTTTCAGAGGGGTGAATTTTAGTACCCCACCCCCTCCAGTCACTTAATGCTTTCCTCCTATGTGCACTATTTCTTGGGAATGATCCTGTGCTTTGGACCCCCATTCCTTGCCCTTCTGCCTGGCAGCTAGGTGACACAGTGCTCCTGGAGTTAGGAATGTGTTAGTTCAAATCTGGCCCCAGACACTTCCTACCTGTGTGACTCTAGGACAGTCTATTAGCCTCTGTCTGCCTCAGTTTCCTCAACTGTAAAATGGGGGAAATAATAGTGCCTACCTAATAGGATGGTTGTGAGGATCAACTGAGATAATATTTATAAAGCGCTTAGCATAGTGCCTGACACTTTGTAAGTGCTAATAAATTCTTTTCCTCTTTCTCTCTCCTTTCAAATTTCACTGTTCCCAGGTTTGACACAGTCCTGTTTTTCAATGGGATGGTTATCTAGAATGGTGAATTAATCTAACTTAGTGAAAGACATTAATGTACTAATGGAAAGAGGGTTTCACTTTCTCCCAGGTAATTTGGTACTTTAAGATTGGCCATCTGTTTTTGACCCTGCCTTTTTTATCTTATGGTGAATAAAGCTAGAGGTGGTGCCAGCCAGTGAAAAGGAAGTGGCTTTCAAAGCTCCTTAAAGTAATTGCATTGTGCAGGTGTCTATTTATCTCTCTTGGTCATGGCTTTATCTCTACTGCCATGCTGGAGTGAAACTAGACCCTGTTTAGTGTCCTCTGGATATTGTGGAAGGTAGTAAGTAGATGGGATTGTCTTTTGCATTTGAAAATATTACCTTAGGGAAAGATGAGGAGAAAATTTGTAACTCAAAATAAAAAAAAATTAAAAAAAAAGAAAATACTACCTTGATGAAGTTATTTCTCATGCATTTAAAGGTCTTTGAAAAGACTGGAAGACCAATGGAATCCATGTTCTTATAATATAGCTAAGTGTTTGAGCCAACCTACCCTGATAGATTTAGGATTTAGTCTGTAAGAACACTAACTCCACTAAGAAAGATCATGGTCTTGCTGCATAATTTCATCCTCTCAGTGTCTTTCCCTGTTACCATTTAGAAGTCCTACTTTCCTTCAAGTTCAGCTCAGGTGGCACCTTTTAAATGAAGTCTTTCCTAAGCTTCCAGGGCTTAGCATTCTCTACTTTCTCAAATTATCTTGCTATTTAATTATCTTTGAGTTCTGCTCTCTTCTCTGAGAAGATAAGCTCTCTGAGGGGAGGAAGCCTTTCATTTTCACCTCTCTACTGCTGTACCCTAATATAGTGCTTGACACTTCATAAGTACTTATTTATTTGAATTAATAAGTCCTCTTTTGAGGATCTACCTTATGTTCTGGAAGTACCTCCTTACATTAAAAAAAAAATTCTCTCCAGGGTACCAGTGAACCGTTTGGTCATATGTGTTTTTTTTTTTCTTTTTTCTTTTTTTTGTATTCAATAATATGTTTATTTTCTTTTAATTTTATTATACTTTGCATCATTCATTTCCACAAGATTTTGAGTTACATATTTTCTCCCCCTCTTCCCCCCCCACCCCAAAACAGCCATCCCAGTGTGTCCCCCCTCCCCCAGTCTATTCTCTCCTATGTCACTTT
>CM053591.1:140867993-140884520 GCA_028646515.1 Pseudochirops corinnae
TTGACTGGATAATGAAGATTCCAAGACCGAGGCCCAAGATGACGATCCAGATCCAGGCCGCTCAACGCGAGAGCCCTGGCCTGAAAACAATCGCTCAGTCCCCCTGCTGTCTGCAGGCCGAGGGCGGGAAGCTGCAATGTGGAGGCAGGTGCAAAACCTCTCCCTTTTGCTTTTCCACTCTGGAGACCTTTCCGCTGGACTGCTTATCTCCCCCTTTCGCAATCCCCACGCGCAGCTGTCGCTAATCCGCTCACCTGAGAACTTTCTCTGCTTCTCCCGCCCAGCCGCCCCGGGGCACAGCCGCGGCTTCAGGCCAGGCTGGCTTCGGTTTGCAGTGCTGATATGGTTCCTCGTAGCCGAGCTGACTTTAGTGGGAAGTATCTTTGTGTGGGTTTTGAAGTTCTAGGATTGGTTTAGAGTCCTATTTTATGGGTATTTTGGGGTGGCTATGTGAGAGCTGCAATATGTTGCTGCTGCTGCACCGCCATCTTGGCTCCACCCCCCGGTCATATCTGTTTTCTGTCATTTTCAATACGTTACCATTATACCTTGCTTTCTGGTCACATATGACTATAATGATGTCTTTGATGTCACTTTTCATTCATAATAAGGTACTGTCCCTTACTTGTATCCCTAGTATTTTCTTTCATTGTCTTTTGGATTATATGTATTAGGATTCTTCAGAAATCTTGTTGTTCCATAGACATATAGAATTATTGAGAAAACATTTCTGTTAGAGATATTTTTCTGTCATTAAGCATATTAAAAGCATGGTAAAATTTTCCAGTTTTGATTTCATCTCACCTCCTATTCACTTCTGGGCCCAACTCATTGTCCACCTCTTTGAGATAATATACATACATACATACATACATATATATATATATATATATATATATATATATACACACACGTATACACACATACATACATATATGTGTATGTATGTGTGAATAGGCTAATTTGATGGACTGCCTATTCAGCTGTATTTCACAGAATGAACAATATGCGTATCATCCACTTTGTTTTTCCCAAGTGCTTATTTCAACCAATACCTTTCACATTACATGATTTTTCTGAGGAGTTTCTGCAGCGTTCAATAAAAAAGTCAACATACATGCATTAATCACTGATAATGTTCCAGGTACTGTTTTAGGCATGGAGGGGAATATAAAATCCAAAATGAAACAATCTTTGCCCTCAAGAACTATGGAAATAACACATACATATTAAAGTAAACCCAAAATATATACAAAGTAATATTTGCAAAATGGTACTAGTAGTTGGGAGGAATCAGAAAAGAGATCTTGAAGAATACGGGTTTTGAGTTGAGCTTTGGAGGAAACTAAGGATTCTAAGAGATTAGGAGGAAGTGAATGAGTGTCAATATATGGTAAGACACAGGTGAGAAAAGGAGTGAAAATCAGCCAGAAGGTCAGTTTGATTGTAGTAAAGAGTGTATAAAAAGAAATAATATATACGAGGTTGAAAAGGTAGATTAGAATCACCTTGTAAATGGTGTTAAATGTCAGATTGGGGGCAGGGAAGCTGGTTATATTTAATCTTGGTGGTAATAGGATGACATTAGAGTTTATTAAGTAAGAGAGTGATATAGTGAGACTTATACTTTAGGAATATAATTTTGGCAACTGTGTTAAGGATGGATTGGAATGGTTAGAGTTTTGAGGTAGAAAGAGAAATTAGGAAGTTATTGCAATAAACCAGACAAGAAGTGATGAAGATTCAGTTTGGGTGGTAGAGGTATTTATGGAGAGAAGGGGATGAAAACTAGAGATTTTGCAGAAGTAGAACCAATAAGACTTGGCAGTTAGATATATGGGATGGGAAAGAATAAGGAATATTTGAGGCTAGGTGCCATCAGAATTAATCATAGAGCAGTAGGAGCATTTGGAACACTTCAGCATCCTTTTTTTTTTTCTTTTTTGCCTGCAAGACAGTTTCTGTGACCCTGGAAAATAATGAAAGTGAACATGTGTTTTTTGTTTCATGCCTTACATTCTGTCAGCCTTCCACATGCCTTATTGTAAATGTAGAAATGACCTATGGTTCTTGAAGACTATCTCAGTGGAGCTCCAGCAAGTTCTACCAAGCTAGAAAAGCATTGAGTATGGTGCTTCCCATGTAGTTAAAGACCATACTTAAGAATATCAACAATTAAATTAATGTTTATATATAGTCTAAGAATTGTGTGATTCTAAATATCCTCTGCCTCCTTTCTTATCTCTCACCCATGTCATTGTGAGAGCAGAAAGGAATCACAGAGTACTCAGGTTCATTTTGTATTTTTATTTATTTTTTGGGCCACTGTATCCAAAAAATTCACCATCTCTCATGAGTTGGTCAATATCCTGGTGATGAGTCCTCCTGCTTTTTCATACTTAACAAACCAGTCCTTGGGTATGCAATTTATCACTTGGACTATACACATCACAGGGATGTGTTGGTGAAAAAGTGGGGCAGTGTATTCACAGTCACACAGCTCTTAAACTATCAATGGATATTCATGTAAATGTTGGTCCTTTTAATGGATGATCTTTACCTAATATGTGAGTCAATGATGCACTTCTAAAGGAACTAAATCATATCTTTATTGGAATTCATGTTATAAATGAAATCAGAAGACACACAGAAGTTGTAGCCAGATGGAAGGATGACTAACAAGTTGGCAAAATTAGTTTCATTCTCTACCCAAAGGCAACAAGATATAGAATTTCATAGAGTTCTTAGGCATCTTGTCTTGCAAATGAGCTTAAACAAACAGAACACCACAAAAATAATTACAGCTTATGTGCCAACAACTGCTACAGAGAATGAAATGGAGAAATTCTGTGAAGAGCCTGTCTAGTGTCTCTAAATTAAATCAATATATACCTTAGTACTCTATAATTTCATTAAGTTGAGCACAAGGGAGGATGGCAAAAGTACAACAGAATATATAATTTGGGATCAAGAAATGAAAGAGACACGTAGACTACCAAGAAAGTTCATGCTTGTACAGAATGAATACTCTCTTTAAGAAGTCATAAGTCTCTTGAAATGGTAAGCACTGAACAAAACCACTAGTGAATTAGAAGAAAAGGTAAAGATAAGAAAACACTGAATTCCCTTCTAACATCTCTAACCATACCTGTTTAAAGAAGTTGTGGGCTGCATTTCAATGTCCAAGAAAGGGGAAAAGAGGCAAAATGAAAAAAAAATGTTCACTTTATTGCCCTTTCTTAGAGAGTTTTAATTGTAAAATATTTGCTATAATATGAATGACAAATTCCAAAAACTACCTCAACCAGCAAACACTTAATCTTCTTGACAAGCTAAAAGACATAGCCAAAGGACATAGTTGTCTGAGTTCCTCCTACCCTGCATTCCCCGAATCATTCCAGAGGAATGTGACAGACAGTTGTGAACACTATATCTTTCAAAAACAACAAAAGGTAACTGAGTGGGAGATACGCAGAGACTGGCATGAGACCCTGCTGATTTAGATCATCCATTAAGCATTTGCCTATTAAATTGGAAGGAAGAGTAGACCTGAAATTGGACAGATCTGCTAGTGTCTCTATTGTGAACTATTCTTAGTGGTGACAACAATGAAAGGATTGTATATTTTGATGAAAGAGTTCTGGATCTTGAGGCAGAAGACCTAGGTTCAGATTTTGATTCTTCCATTTACTTCCTGGGCAACCTTGAGCAAGTCACCTTCATTGATCCTCACTGTTCTCATCTGAAAGACTGAAGGTTGGATTATGTGGTCTTTTAGGTTCTTTCTATCTTTTAAATCTGGGATCATACAATTCTATGAAAAAATGGAACTCTTGCATTTGTGTGATGCCATGGCAGTACTTGACCTACTATATGAAGATAGGTACCTGCTTTATCAAATAGAACTTCTCACCACACCAAACCTAAACTTTGTGAAAGCCAGGGAAAATTATACCAAAAGTAAGAAGAAAATAGTTTCTCTTTCACAGCTGTTTTTCCAGTCATTGCTCAACAAGCATTTCTTGAATGCCTACTAGGTACCAGGCTCTGTGCGAGACTCTGAGCATACAAATTCAAAGAATGAAAAAATCCCTATGGTTAGGGAACTTACCTTCTATCAGAGGAGATGATAAGTGCCTACAGAAGTATTAACAGAATAAATATTAAGTGAATAAATAAAAAATAATAAAAAGAGAAGATACAGTGGAAGAGGTTGTCAGGAATGGCATGATCTGGAAGATAGTGCTTGGGCTGAGTCTTAAAGGAAGAAAGGGATTTTTTTTTTTTTGCTTTTTGGAGGAGGGAATGCAGAGCAATTGGGGTTAAGTGACTTGCTCACGGTCACACAGTTAGTAAGTGTTAAGTGTCTGAGGTCCTCCTGACTCCAGGGCTGGTGCTCTATTCACTATGCCACCTAGCTGCCCCAAGAAAGGGATTCTTTGGGTAGGAAGTGAAGAAAGTCCTTTCCAGCCATGGGACATGGCCAGTGCAATGGTAAAGAGATGGGAAATCGAGTGTTCTGTTTGAAGAGCAGATAGAACTTGGTACCCACTGATTATGGAAAGATATGTTAGGGCAAGGTTGTGAGTGGCTTTCAAAGGTGAATAGTGGGGTTCATATTTTATCTTAGAACCAATAGGAAGTTTTGGGAGTACAACCAGTAGAAGAGTCACTTCAGCAAATCTGTGCCTATTGGATCAGGTAACATGCTTCCCTTCTGACCATATTCCTTCTTCTCTATTGTCCTGTTCTTTTCCTTTCCTTTTTCTTATTCAACCTTTTTTCTCTCGTTATTAACAAATACTCTATGAAATATTTAAACTAAAATTTGTAGTTGGCTGTCTCAGAATGATCTATGAAAATAGCCGTCACATTGCCTAGGGAAAGGAAAGCTTTCAAGCTATCTCTTGACTTTTTTGTTTTCCTGTTGCAAAGTAAATACCATATAACTTTTCTTGAGTTGGTGGTGGTGTTTTTTTCATCCATACAACTTCTTATTTATTTCTTGAGCAACAACTCTAAAAATCACAGGGATGCTAAAAAGTGACAGGATGCTAATTAATTCACAAAAAAGAGACAGATTTTTGAATGCAAAAATCTAGCTTCATATTATTTTGGTTTCACCATAGGAATTTCACATATCAAAAAACTGGAGCTTTATCCAGTTCTTATTACATATAAGCTGCAAATATTTGAGGGATAAAGGAGAAACTTAAGTCGCACTCTGATTTTCTGGAACAACTTGGCGTCTTTAATGAGGTCCTTTAGAACAGTACAGGAAAAAGGAACACTACTTGCCTATGGATATTCCATAACTAGAGAAATTAACCTTATATGGAATTTAATTGAAAGGCTGTAACCTGAACCAAAGATACATTTATTCCCTACTTTTCCCTCTAACTGAATCTGTTTCTAAACTACCCCCTCCCCAGAATAAAGGGAAATTTTAATCAATTTCTCTTCATTCTCATTATACCCCAATCCCCTTTTCTTCCCGTGACCCCCAAACACATTTGAGAGAGAAAAGAAACCAAAAAATATTTAAAAATTTAATATTTTAAATAATAATTACTTTTAGTTGTTGTGAAAAAATTCTCTTCTTGATGCTTTATGTACATGGAATTATAAGTTGACCCTTATTTGATTGGGTAGATGAATGACAGACTGTCCATTCTCATATTTTCTCTCTCTCTCTCTCTTTCCCTTTCCCTTTCCCTCCTCCTCTCCCTCTCCTTTTTCTCACCCTCCTTTTCCTTTCCCTCTATCACTTTCTCATGTAAAATAAAAAAATATTATAGCCATAAGTAGAAATGTACATAAAAGAAGTGGAATTTGTCCCAGACTGAATCTAAACTTCCAAAAGGTATATATAACTATAGTTTTTGCAGGTCTAACTTGGTCTATGACCTGCTTTAGGCCTCGAACCCCCAATCAAAATAATGATTTCCTTCAGACCAGAACACTCCTGACAATAAATGTGTCTGCATCACCTTCCCAATACTTAAACTATTCCCCAGGAGAAAAGTAATTTAGGCATGTATTACATGGTATACTACTGGCCCCAAACAATCTAGAGATACAAAACCCAGCAATTACAAGATGTAGAATCATAGCATTTAGTGTTGGACAGAATCTTAAGAGTTTCTTCTTCTTCTTTATTCTTATTTTACAGAAAAGGAAATTGTAGCCAAAAGAAGTTAAATCACTTGGCTAAAGATAAATAAACATTAGCAGAGTCAGAATTCAAGCCTAGGTCCTTTAATCCCGAATCAAGGTGTCTTCATGCCAATTACTTGTAATTAGCAGCTGCAGAATTCTCTCCAAGCTGGCTGTATTTCATTGGCCTGGTAAGATCCTTGGACTTGGATTTGACTTCCTGCATTCAGGCTTACTTGCTGTTGGCCCATAGTCAAGATGTTGGGCCTGAATTTCCTCATCTGTGCAATTGAGGTTCCATTTATACCACAGAGATTAGAAGAGTGAAATGGCTATGCCATATGATCTCTTGTTTTATTATTTGTGGACAGGCAGTGATAGCTATATTCAAACTAATAGATTGTAGTCAAAAGGCAACGACACAAACAATAACCACAGTCACTGACCAGAGGAGAGATGATGGCTCAGAGGAGTGGGTGGAGATCAGCAGGTGGCAAATTGGTTGTTCTAGTCATAGTTGAATTCAGGAATAAAATACCCAAAGTGATAATTATTTTGATGAAGCAGCTTACGACCCATCCTTTCCCCTTATGTAACCTATGTAAATACATTTTGTTCCATTCTGAGACAGTTATGAGTCAACAGGAGACAAAAATGTTGCAGCCCTCTTAGGTTCTTGCTTCCTTGACCATTCTGACTTTGTGTAAACATCTCACACCTTACCTTCTTAAGTAAAAGTCCCTTCACCTACTCATTTTTGTAATGATCTATCAGGAAAAGTTCTTCACCTAATAAGTCCAAGATGAGAAGCAGTCTCTGGATACTTTCCTTGCCTGTCATGCTTAAGATAAGGAGCAGAACTAGAACTAGTTTTCTCTGAAGGCCATGGCCACTATGAAAAGATGAAATGCAATCCATTCAAGGAGATGGTTACCCAGAGATAAAAAATATCAATGAAGAAAGGAGACAGAGAACTTTGCTGGGTCTGAGCTTTTCTAATAAGCCCAATAGTAGCTTCCTTAGCAGCAAGTATCCTAGCATACCCAGGATGGCTGCTAGCATAGGTTCTTTGATCTACTTTTCTAAAGGAAAGCAATTCAAAAAGGGTTAACAACCTTACTTTAATCAAACATATATCATTTACCTAGTTCAGGGGAAAAAGTCAGTACCCTGAACTTCAGAGAATATAAACAGAAATTACCAGCAGAAAAAAATACAGACAGAGAAAATAACACAATTCAGCAGACCAACAGACGGTGCTCCTAGCTGTCTGACCATCACATACATACAACTGGTCACCAGAGAGAGAAGCACCAACATCTGGGTCTTCGAAGCCAGGGGGCTCAACAGCTGCCCACAGTCTCATCTGGCCAAATCATGCAAATCTTCCCAAAGTGAGCCCCAAAGCAAAACCTCACATCAGGGTATATATAGCCTCCTCCAGGGTTAGAGAACATCACAACCCTCGTGACCCATTTGACTACAAAGTAATAAAAGTTGTAACCCTGAAAAATAAGCCTCACTCCACAGACCCCATGTGACCACATTCAGCCTATTGGGGGGGCAGAGGTTTTTTTCAAATCAGGAAAGGTCCTCAAATTCACTTAAGCCTATTAAGGGGCAGGGAAGATCTTCAAATTCCCATCACAATTCCCTAGAATGAATGAACATTTATTAATTCATCACATGTCTGTTACTTTTCTCAACTCTGGAGATACAAACACAAAAATCAAGTCAGGCTCTGTCCTTAAGGAGCTTAGAGTCTTTTAAATTTTTATTTCAATATTTATTCAAAATATTATTCAAATATTATTCAAAATGTATTTCAATAAATTTTAATTCATTTTTATATCGCCAAAATTTCCTGAAGTTATCCTTCCACTTCGAACCTCCCAGAGAGACACATATAACAAATAGTATTTTGAAAAGAGAAATAAAGAAAAAAAGGGAGAAAAATGTCAAAATTAACCAATACATTGCAAAAATCTGAAAATGTGTGTGATATTTCATGATTTTGGGCCACATATCTTGGCATAGGGGAGGAGTGGGAATTTGATCTCTGGAGGCAAAATTCTTAATAATTTTGCAATGCTCATTTTAAACTTTTTTGTGGTTCATTCTGTTTATATTGTCATTGTGTATGATGTTTTCTTGGCTTTCCTTACATCATTCTGCATCAGTCCATGAAGATTTTTTTTCTTGCTTTGCAAAATTCAAATTCATCATTTCTTATAGATATGTGGCATAGCAGATTGAGTATTGAGCTTGAAGTCAGGAATATCTGACTTCATATCCTGCATTAGACATTTACCAGTTATATGGGATAAAAATTTAACCTTTATCTGCCTGTTTCCTCATCTATAAAATGGGGTTGAGAAAAATAAGACCTAACTCAGGTTACTGGGGAGATAAAATGAAATACTATTTGTAAAGTGTTTTGTAAACCTCTGTTTATTACATATTATATACATATATATGTAATATATACTGCACTTCATAAATGCTACATATTATTTTCTTACAGAGCAGTAAGATTCCATTCCATTCATATACCACAATTTGTTTAGTCATTTCCCAGTTGATGGGATACTTTGTTTCCAGTTGTGCTACCATAAACATTTTGATGGATATGGGGACTTTCATTCTGCCAATGGCTTTCTTGGGGTATAGACCTAGTAATGGAATCTCTGAGCCAAAATATGTATACATTTTATCCACCTTATTTGTATAATTCAAAATTACCTCCCAAAATGGTTGTTCTGATTCATAGGTCCACCAATTATGTGCTTTCCATATGCTTATTTTTCCACAGCTTTTATCATTTCCGTCTTTTATCACCTTTGCCAGTTTATTGGGTGTAAGGTATAACCTCAGGACAAATCCCTTATTTTTAGGGATTTGGAGCATTCTTTCCTCTGGTTATTGCCAGTTTGCAATTTTCTATTTGTCCATCTTCTTTGAGCACTTGTCTATTGAGGAATGACTTTTAATTATATCTCTATGCCCTTATCTACAGATATCTCTAAATATATTTATGTTTTTACATATTATTTTCCTTGCTGGATATATTTATGTATATGTGTTAATAGTTTATATATCTTAGATGCCAAAGCCTTATCAAAAATATTTTATAGAAGTTTTTTTTCCTCTTCTACTTACTCCCTTTCCATTTATCTTGAGAATTAAACTTGTTTGTGCTGAGGTTTTTCAGTTATATGTAATCAAAGTCATCTATTTTATCTTTCATAATTGCCTTTCTTTCTTTCTTTCTTTAAAGGTCTGTTAGAATTCTACTGCAAATGTATCAGGACTAGGAGCTTTTTACTTTGGCAATTCCATTAGAGCTAATTCTCTTTCTTTTTTTGATATTGGGTGTTTTAAGATCTGTATTTAATTTCCTGTTAGTTTGGGTATTTTATATTTTTGAAAGTCTTCCTCTATTTATTTTGTGTTTTCAGTTTTGGTATTGCAATTCAGTTAATTTTTTTGCTTACTAATTTAGATGCTGAGGCATTTGGAGCATATTTAACACAGATGTTTCTTTTCTAGCTTCCCTTACAGTACAATGTAATTTCCTTGTTTACCTCTTATGTTGTGAATGTTCATTTTTGCTTTGCTAGCATGCTTGCAGCTCTTGGTTTTTTGGATTTATCTGAGATATATACTACTACCATTTCTCCTCCTCCTCCTCAAATCAGCTAACATTCACTATGTGTCAGGCACTGTGATAAGAGCTTTATAAACATTATCTGATTTGATTCTCATAATAACCCTAGGAGGTAGGTGCTATTACTATCCCCATTTTATAGATGAAGAAACTGAAGCAAATAGAGGTTAACTGACTTGCCCAGAGCCATATAGCTAGTCAGTGACTGAGTTCAAATTTGAACTCATGACTTCTTGACTCCAGGCTCAGTGCTCTATTCACTGTACCATCTAGCTGCCCCTATAATTGCTAAATTTTATTCTTACCTGTCATAATAGGAAAAGACAGCACATATAAAAGAATGGTGTTCAGGCAAGGGTTTTGTAAGTCATAGGGAAGGTCAGTTGAACCAGAGGGTAAATTGTCCACTCATCCTTTCTAGGAACTTTAATGTAAATTTGATTACTGTTCCTAGAACTAGAGGGATATGGTAGTGTAGGAAGAATCTCTGTAGAGGTGTGTGAGAAGAAGGTAGCTAGACAGCACCTTGAATGGGTCTGCCTCTGAGTTAGATATGAATCATGAATATTAATATTGAGTTTGAAACCCAGGAGAGAAACTAAATGAAGTACTAGGGTCAGAAAGTCTGGAAGACTGAGGCTGGAACTAGAAGGCATGGAATGAAGGTGGTGGGATAGGATAACCCCCATACTTTTCTGAAAAGTCTGAAGTCTAGCTCACTGAAGATTCTAGTGATAGTGACTCAGTTGTGTCTTTTTCCTCTGATATCCCTTCTATACTTTGTCTTGAAACTCTCTTATAATTCTTGGTTTCCTAGATGTGTGTGGTGTGTGTGTGTGTGTGTGTGTGTGTGTGTGTGTGTGTAGGGGAGCATGATTTGTGGTCTATAAACTTGTCTTGATAAAACTTGTTTGATAACTGTATTTTGTTGTAATTGCTTTCTTTTGTGATCATTTGTATTTTGTTTTTGTATTTAAAAGCATTCTTCCAAGAAAAGGTCTGTAGTTTCACTAGAGTGCCAAAGGAGCCCAAGACACAAAAAAACAAAGACAGACAAAATGTTAAGAATATCTTCTTAATATCTCCCCTCGCAAGTTAAAAATAGGCCATAATAAAAGATCAATTGCTTCATGAATTATTGGTCTGTTCTGTCGTCGTTGAAATTCCTTTTAACTATACCTGGGGTTAAGACCTGGGACGTTTAAATATCAAGAACTTTTACATAATTTGTGTGTGTGTATGTGTATATATATACATATATATATATATATACACATACACACATACACATATGTGTCTACACACATATACATACATATATACAGTATCAAATAAAATGTTTAACAACAAGTAAAGTAATTTGAAATTACCTCTTTAATTTGATCAAAATCAAGAAAGCCAAGACACATGGTTCAGGCAAAATAATCCCCCTCAAAACAAAACAAAAAAACAAACCTTAGATGGAGTTCTGATTTTCTTGCAAGTCTTATACCTTGGAATGTTTTTGTCCTTTTTAGACCACTATGTTATAGACAGGTGCTATAGGAAATGAATCTCAGTCCCATATTTAATTATGTATTTCCTCCCTTTGCCATTTTCTTTCTTCTTTTCTATTTTGAGGGATTAGTTTTTACTTCTTTCTCATGCATTGGTTGATAATTG
This sequence comes from Pseudochirops corinnae, assembly GCA_028646515.1. Lineage (NCBI taxonomy): Eukaryota > Metazoa > Chordata > Mammalia > Diprotodontia > Pseudocheiridae > Pseudochirops > Pseudochirops corinnae. Next base: position 140,879,479 of record CM053591.1, read on the forward strand.
CAGTATTAGGAGTATTCCAAAAGTTGGGTCTGAGCAGTTTATGAAAAATGATCGATCTTTTTAAAAATCTTTTTCTGAGTATTTGCTATTACCAATAAAAGTATTTCCATATGAAATGGGACAGAAAATGATGATTTTATATGTGAAACCATAAACTTTTTAGTACAGCTTATTTTTAATATGTAAGAAAAACATATTGCTTTCAAAACTGTCCTGCTTATATGGAGTTTCCTCTGAACTCCCCTTTATCTCTTTTTATTTTTTTTTCCAATGACTGTCTTTTATCTCCTCCTCCTCCTGTTCTTTTTCTTCTTTCTTCTTCCTTTTTCCTTCTACACCTTTCTTCTCCTCTTTCCCCTCCTTATTAAATATAAAAACAAAATCTTTGAAACAAATGAGCATAATTAGGTGACACAAATTCATTTGCCATGTCCAAAAATGTGTATTTTATTCTGTCCCTTGGGTTCATCACTCCTCTAACAAAAGATGGGTAGCATACTTCTTTAGAAGGTGTCAGTAGTCATATCTGGTCCCTGACTTGATTATAACTGAAATCTTTCCGAGGAGTTTTCCTTTACGATGTTGTTTCTGTTTCAGTGGCTCCTCTTATTCTTTTCCTTTTTCTCTGCATCAGTTTATGTAAATCTTCTGGACTTCCTTGAAGCCATGCCTTTCATGATTTCTTTTAGTGCAATATTACTTTCTTATAACCACAGTTTGTTCAGCTATTTTCTGAGTCATGCACATCTCCTTAATTTCCAGTTCTGTACTACAATAAAAAAGTGATGTTATAAGCGTTTTGTACCTAGGGCTCTTTTTCTTCTTTTTTTGATCTCTTTGAGAATATAGGGAAAGCAGAAAGTAATGCAGAAAGTTCCTATTGAAGGCTAAGAAGCAGACAATGACTTTCTGATGCTCTGCCAGTGGGCAAATAAGGTTTCAGGTTATAGCATTTAAAATCCTAGGGGGTCAGTAGTGGAAAGTCATTTATTCACCCAGCATTCATTAGGTGTTTACCATGTGGCAGGAGCTGTACTACATTCTAGAGATACAGAGAAAGGCAAAAGGCAAAAGGCAGTCCTTACTCAAAGCGCACATCATCAGGACCCAGTCAGCCATGTCTGACTCTTCATAAATCCATTTGGGGTTTTCTTGGCAAAGATGCTGGAGTGGTTTGCCATTTCTTTCTGTGGTTCATTTTACAGATGAGGAAACTGAGGCAAATAGGGTTAAGTGAATTGCCCGGGGACTCAAGAGAACTGGTTTAAATTTTTCATCTACTACTGATGACCTAAATGAGCTTAAGCAAATGAGCCTCAGTTTCCCCACCTATAAACTGAGGGAATGAAAGAGATCACCTTTAATATCCACTTAAGATCTAAATCAATTATCCTGTCAGCAGTATTACCTGGGAAAAATTTGCTTGTATAATTCCTTTCTCATTGAGCAAAATAGCTGCCAATAGGGTGGGAATTATGTGACCCAAAGCAGCCTATGTGGATAAGATTCACATAAATAAACATTATGATACTTAAAAGGGGAATAGTACATGGAAATAAAATAAATAACAAAACCCCAAGCAAAAAAAGAACAACCTTAAACTTGATTGTTGGAAATATTAGTCATTTAGGAAAAGTGTATTATGGACAAATGAGTAAATAGAATTTTTTTCTCCAAAATTTAATGCTAACATTTAAATGCTTACATTGCAATCCCATTCTTGTAATGTCATACTTCATGCATTCCTAAGTGCATACGTGTAATGAGAGATATGACGAATATTTTTATGTATTTTTAGATGATCTTAAGAAAATGTGCCTGAATCGTAGAATTAAGAAAATCGTCTGCATCCGTATATGCTCTAAGTGGAGGAAAATGAGTCAGATTTATGTGCTCTAGAGCAAGTCCTTTCATCTCTCAAGACTTTAACTTCCTCATCTTTCGAGGGAGTTGGGGAAGGGAATAAATATTTGCATAGTGTCTACTATGTAATAGACACTAGGCTAAGTGCTTTACAAGATTATCTCATTTGATCCTCACAATAACCCTGGGATGTAGGTGCTGTTCTTATCCCATTTAAGTTATTTGCTCAGAGTCACACAGTTAACAAGTGTCTGAGGCTATATTTGAATTGAGGTCTTTCTAACTCCAAGCCCATTGCTCTGTCCATCATACCATCCGACTTCTCTTCTAAGATGAGTCTTTGACCTACTAGATCAATCGCAAGTCAGTCAGTCTGTCAACAAGCATTTATTAAGCATTTACTATTGGCAGGCACAGTGCTAAGTGCAGAGGATACAAAGAAAGTCCAAAATAAATTAAAATAGGCCCTGCCTTCAAGGAGTATACCATCCAAGGGTAAGGTAAACTATAAATAGGTAGGTGCATATAAAAGATATAGTAAGTAGATATAAAGTAGTCTGAGAGAGGAGGGCATTAGTATCTGAGGGTGCCTGGGAAGGCCTTCAGCAGAGGGTAGGTATGATATGATTCTTAAAAGAAGCCAGGGAAACTAAGAGGTGGATGTGAGGAGATATAACATTTCTGGAGGAGGGGGGGCACTCAATAAAAAGGCACATAGATGCTAAGTAGAACATTATATTAGATCCAAAATGGGTTATTCTAGCTAGGTTGTAGAGTATGTAGGGTAGTAAGGTATTAGAAGACTAGAAATATAGGGATCAGATGATCAGGAGCTTTAAATACCAAATAAGTAGTCTTTTTATTTGATTCAGGAAGTATAAGGAACTCATTGACATGGGTTCATGATATGGATTAGAAAAATCATGTTGTCCCCTGAGTAGATTAGAGTGGGAAGAGACTTGAGGCAGGGAGGTTAGTTAAAAGGCTTTTTGCAAAAATCCAGGCCAGCCGTGATGATGGCCTAAATTACAGCTGTGGCTATTATGAATTCAAAGAAGTGGACATGTACAAGAGACATTGTGAAAGTGGAATAGTCAAGATTTAGTAACTGATTGGTTATGTGGGGTGAGTCAAGGATGACAGCTAAGGATGCAGGCTTGGTTAACTGCATGGATGGTGGTGTCCTTGACCCTTCTATGGAAGTATGGAAGGGAGGAAACCTTAGGGGGAAAGGTAATGAGTTCTGTTTTTGGACATAGTGAATTTGAAATGCCGCTTTAACATATCAGTGAAGAAGTAGGACACATATAACTAAATTTTATGATTCTATGATTGCCTAAGGTAATATCCTTGTGCCTAATTATAAAAGTAGGCTCTTCATTCTTCCTCATTTTTGAGAATTAAATTTCCTTTCTCCTGGCTTCCATCTTTTCCTACTTCCCTCCCTCCAACAAACTTCTACTGAGAGTCTAAACAGCCAAAGCATTTAGGTTTGTAAAGGGTAGAGAGTAAATTCTGGCTATCTTTGCTTTTATGTTAAAGTTCATCTGAGAAAACATTAGAAATATACTTCTTTCTAATTCATTTACAAATGTACTTGGAAACATAGTTTGTTCTTTTTCTCCATCTAGAAAACATTAATATATGTTTGCAAATCAAAGACCTAATTTATTGACCCCTAGGGATCTATTCAAGTTTTGAAAAGGCAGAGAAAAAAGAGGTCAAGCTAAATCTTGCCTAGCTATGCCATTTCTGGTATCTACTATAGGAATACTCCCCTTGAAAGGAAAACTGTTTCATGGATATACAAAAAACCATGGAAATACTGAATTATTTAAGTAATTATTTTAATGCCAAGGATGGGCTTGGCCTTTGGAAATCTAGTCTTTGTATTGTAAGAGTACTGATGTATGAAGACAGGCTCAGAAAGTTAAAGCATATATCGGGATAGATTTAGATAACCAACTGTATCTCCACATTACCACATGGTTGATAACTTGAAACTGTCTTCATTTACCTTTTTTTAAAAAACATTACCCTCTCATAAGAATATATCTCTCCTTCCTCTCCAAATCAATGAATAAATCGTACCTTCTAGCCAGATATATAATATAACACAACACATTCCTTGCTCCCCAACTATGCGAAAAAGGGATCAGATGCATTTAGTCAATTCCTCTATCATATCTTGGTTATTAAATTACATATCAGTCCATTTAAATTTTTTCTTTTTTATTTATGTTATTGTAGTCCTTTGTGACTTTTAAAAAGCTCAAGAGACATAATTTCTGGATAATCAGTCATTTTATTAAAAATGCTAGTATTTTAATCAAAGATCAATGGCACTTTCAAATGCCAAAGACGATCATGGCTGCAGACTCAAGGTTTACGTGGCCTTGGAAAAGTGGGCATTCCAGTGGGTTCCAATCAACTCTGATTGGTTAACAAGTAATGAAAGAGAATGAATATTACAATGAGGGGATGGACCTATTCTAATGGACTTTGATAATAATATTTACTTCCAAATTACCCTCAGCCTTAGGCAATCTAATCAAAGAATTTATCCCCACACAAACCTGTGTAGAGCACAACAGACTTCCCCATCCTGGATCAAATTCCTTGTAAGGTTTAGTGCGGTTTGACCATGACGGGGAAGGAAATCAATTCATTCTTCAGAGACTGAGCTTAAAAATGAGGACTTTAGAAGAAGGAGGGGGCTCTAGATCTCCCCAAATCATTGGTTATTGATTATCACCTCTCTCACATTGTATATATTTTTGCATCAGGTCATATACAACTTCCAGTTTCTTTTGCTGGAGTTTATCTAAATATGTCTCTAGGTTATTTTCTTTTTCTTTTTTTTTGGCATGAGGAGGCACAGAGAGGCATCTTCTATAGTTACTTTATGGAATGTTCAGTTCATTTTCTAAGATGGAATTATTTAATATTTCCACATTATGTTAACATAATTTATATTTTAATAGAAAATCCTCCATTTATTTTAAAATTCCAGGTTTTCCCACATAATATAGCAGTTAGTAGGGTCAGATAATTATTTTTACTCTTTTCTTATAATGATTTCATTTTTTTTTATTTAGTTAATTTAATTTTTCTTCATTTTCTTTTGGATCAAGCTTACTGAATGTTAATTTCATTAATCCATTCAAAGAACTTTTAGT
>CM053591.1:140885020-140924606 GCA_028646515.1 Pseudochirops corinnae
ACGTGCAATGGAATATAGCAATAAAAACCAAATAGGCATGTCGATAATAGAAAAAATATTTTCATAGCAAGTTTTTTTTCTTATTCTTTCTCCATTTGTGGTTGATCAGATCGTACCATTTAAAAAATGTTGCACCTGTGCAATAATATACCAGTTAATTTGTTTATAATAGGAGAATAGGAGGGAAGAAGAGAAAAAAACAGAAAACATACTTCCTGACTGCCATTGTAATGTATCAGTTGCATCTTTCCGCTTCTCTTTCTGACTGTGTAGGCATGTCTATTCCAATGATTGACTTGCCTATCTCATCTGCCTTATTGACACACTGAATTACCTGCAAAAGGCTTTCATTAGTTGACTAAGTGGTATGGGTGTTTTTATTCTAGGATGAACTTCATTTTATCATTTACCATTCTACCATACTATCTGGAAGGTAGTATGAAGTGGTTCTCATGATTGCTTCTTTTTTTGGGCTTCTGGTTGGTCATGGTGGACCAGACTTGAGAAAGTAGTGGAGAAACTGTTAATAGCAAGATGAATAACTGGTAATAGTACAATAGCTGTTAATAGTACAAATTAAAAGTGTGTTATTTATTAATTTTTTTCAGAGAGCCAGTTATTAAATATTTCCCAGAACATAGTTTAATCTAGGTCAGTGGGAAAGAAATAAGCATCCATACAGTTCCTGCTATGTTCCAAGCTAAGCGCTTTACAAAGATTATCTCACACCATCCATCATTTGATTTGATCATCACAAAAATCTAGTCATGTAGGTAAAGAAATTATCCTTCCCATTGGGGGGGAAATGGTTCATATGAGGTTCAGAGATATTCTCGAATTTGTCCTTTGCCATCCAACTTATAAATGGCAAAAATGGGACTAAAGTGCAGAGCCTCTTTTCCCAAAAACTCTTCTCTTTCTGCTAGGTCATGCTGCCTCCCCAAGGAGCACACTTGTCAGAAGATATTCCTGGGAACACATGATAGGGACTAGCCTAAGGATTTAGTCCTAAGGATTATAAGATTAGCTTCTTAAGACTTTTGTGTGAACCAACCAACCAATCAATTAGCAAGTAATTATTAAGTGCTTACTATGGTCCAGATATTTTGTAAGAAGTTAGGGATACAAAGGAAAAGCAAAACCAGGCTCTGCCATCAAGCTGCTTACATTGTAATGAGGGAAACAGCATATACATATAAATATACATATACATATGTATGAATGAATATAATATATATAAATATATAGAAAACATAAATAAATATATATGACAAATATATAAATATATAATACACACACACACACACACACACATATATGTATATATGAAAAATGCAGAGTAGATGGAAGGTAACCTTAATGAGATTGGCACTGATAGCTCAGGAACTGGGAAATAATGCTAAAGGGTGATAAACTACCTGAAGAGGTCATTCCTGTATTAAAACTGCCCTAGAGGAGTGATGTTCAATCAGATAGAAAAGGAGGCCACTAAACCCGACAGAAGAATTTCTGCAGGCAGCTTATTGCTTTAGAAAACTACATAGTTATATTATCTATGTTCTATTATGTTTTTATTTATTTTGTTAAATATTTCCCAACTACATTTTACTTTGGTTCAATAGTTCTTTGAAAGTGTTGCAGTCTATGGGGGACAGTGTTTGACACCTTTGCTCTAAGGGATAAATCAGTTTAAGTGAAAGCTCTGTCATACACACACACACACCGACACACACACACACACAAAATTTATATATAGTTTTTTTTTTACATAGTTGCTGGTAGGTGAAATTCAGATGAAATCTGACCTAATATACACATTAATTTCCACATTGACTCCTTGACTGTCAATTACTAAAATAGATCTCTGCTTTAAAAGTCAACTAAGCCTTCCTGTCAAGATACCAACTCTTCTAGGATCTATAACTTCGTTGGAGTAATTACTCTAGATGCAGATCACAACTCTCTCTTATGTTCTAGAATTCAGTGGTTCTCAACCCTCCTAATGTATATGTGGGCATATCTGCATGTGGGCGGATCCGCGTGGAGACAGATAGAGGAGCAGTGTCTCGGTTCCTAAGACCATCAGAAATAATGTGTTTTCCAATGGTCTTAGGCGACCCCTGTAACCCCTGTGAAGGGTTTGTTTGACCCCCAAATGGGTTGTGACCCACAGGTTGAGGACTGCTGTTCTAGATCATCTGTCTTCCATAGGTGTAGTAGAAAAATTGGTACTACATCAGTACTATAGTACTAGTTAGTACATAGTATTAGAAAAATTCAATGTCCTTTGGCCAACTTGGTGAGGAGCCACTATAAACTTAATGTGGTTTATTCTAGATCAAAAGACACATAGTCCATCCCCAGCTCTGTAACTGATACCCTTCCAGCTAGATAGTACCTACCAATTCTTGTGCTCCATTGATATAGACAGTGAGGTAACAAAATGGGATTTCAGTGAAGGAAGGTAGACATATCCCAAAGGGTAACTGAGAAGTCTGCAAATAAGTCCTTTGCAAATGCTGGTGGCTGTATTCATTTTGCAACAGTTATATTTAACAATAGTACCAGGGATGCATCAAATCAGGTGGAAGCTTTTATATCTTTGGTTTCTAATACTCTTTGCTAGTGATAGGGAGTTACTTCAGTTGGTCAGCAATTATTTATGGTGTGGTCAGAGCACGTTTTTTTGAAAGTGGCAACTTTTTTTTTTTATAATTCAAATTTTATTTAGCATCAGAGGACATACCTGAAACACCTTATTTGTACAATAAGTAAGGGGAAGCATTCTTCCAGAGATATGAAAATGCTCACTTTATTTTGTTTTGTGCTTTTTAAAATTCAGGATGCAAAACCCCCTGAAACATGATTTGGCTGGAATGGATTGTTAACTATAAATATCTTAAGTTGTTGGCTCCATGATCTAGTAATTTATAATAACACTAGTTAGCACTTTTATAGCACTTTAAGGTTTGCAAAGCACTTTACAAATACTATTTCATTTGCAGAGCATATTATTTTTAGCACCCTCTCACATCACATGAGATGTGGGCCTCTCAAAAGATTTTGGTTCAACTGTTCATATGGGAAAAACAAAGTGTTTGATTTTATAGGAAAAAACCAAGTATACATATTTTCACCTAAATGTAGATTATAAAAAGACTAGAAGACCAAGTAGTTGATAGATTTAAACTATTAATGATAGATTAATAATGAGTCACAGATCAAAAAATTCCCATGTATTTTAGATTCTTCACCATCCTTTGAAACTCCTATTATTTTGTGCATTTTCAGCAATGGAGAAGCAGAATACCTACATAAAGGTTATCTTCAAATGTCACAGTGGATAAATAATCCAAGGTTCATTAAAAGACTGTTTCAGAGATTTTATTACCAAAAGACTAGGGCAAATGGGGAAGAATCTGGATATGCAGTGTAGCAATAGAATTTGGATCTTTTTATCTCCATTATTAGGGTTGGCAAATAGAAAAAGAGGAGACAACTTATAGCAGAAAGTTATCACAATAAAAATAAAGGGGTTGGTTCACTTAATGCATGGGAGAAATTCATGCTTCCTCTAAACCCTCACCAATTTTCAGTTTTTCACTGTATTGGTTATTTAATGACATAGTAATAATGTGTGTGTGTGTGTGTGTGTGTGTGTGTGTGTGTGTGTGTGTGTGTGTGTGTGTGTGTAATAGCACTTTTTATAGTCCATGGACTTTTGCTAGGGTGTTAAGGGAGAATGTAGAATGGTTTCTCACATCATATTATATAACATCATATGAAGGTGTTGGCTATCTTAAAAATAAGGATGGGAATATATAGGAGAAAAAAGTTTTAATCTGGAAATTCTTTTTTTTTAATTTTATTTTTATTTTTTGTTTTTTGGAAGGCAATTGGGGTGAAGTGACCTGCCCAAAGTCACAGGGCTAGTAAGTATGTCAAGTGTCTGAGGCTGGATTTTAACTCAGGTCCTCCTGACTCCAGGGCTGGTGTTCTACTCACTGTGCTACCTAGTTGCCCCAATCTGGTAGTGCTTATCATAAAAGAGGGTAAAAAATGAGAAATTTAGAGAATGAAAAGATAATATGGGAAATGAATAGGGAAGTTGTCTCATTTTCTTTTAAAAATAAATTATATTGATATCTTTTAAAATTTGATATTATACAAGTTTCTCCCAGTATCTCTTTTCTCTCTCTCCCAGAGAGACAACCCATTTAAGAAAGAATATTTTAAGGAAAAAAAAGTAAAAGAGAAAGAAAAGGAAAAAAAATCACCCAAATTGATCATTGCATGGAAAAGTCTGAAAATTACAATATTCCACACCTATAGATCTCCCAGCATTGCAAAGGGGCAAGGGGAAGTATCTTCTCATACATATCTTTCCTTTGAGGTCAGCCTTGTTCTTTGTAATTTTGCAGTGTTCATTTTCAATTATTTTCTAGTTGTTCTCCATTTACATTGTTGTGGTCATTTTATATGTTGTTTTCTTTGTTCTGTTTACTTTGCTCTCCTTCAGTTGATGTAATTCTTTTCTTGTATCTCTGTGTTCATCATGGTCATTGCCTCTTACAACAAAATAAATGCCCCACTCCATTCCATTCATGTAGCACAACTTTATTAGACATTTCCCAACTGGTGGGCAACTATTTGGTACCATAAAAAGTGTCGCTACACAAATTTTGTTGTCTATGAGGAATTTCTTCTTATCGATAACCTCCTTGATATATATGGTTAGTAGGGGAATCTCTGGCTCACAGGGTATGGACATTTTAGTAACTGTATTTGTATAATTCTAAATTGCTTTTTAAAAAATATTCCAGTGTGTCTCTCTACAACTCTTCCAACTTTTTCTATTTATTTATTTTCACATATCTGCAAGTTTACTGGGAGTGAGGTGAAGTTTCAGGGTTGTATTAGTTGCTATTGTCTTGTTAGTGTTTTGGAACATTCTTCAATGAGCAATTATTTTGAGAACCATTCATATTCTTTGACCATTTATCTTTTGGGAATGGATATCCATCCATCCATCCATCCATCCATCCATCCATCCATCCATCCATCTCTTAGTTCTCTATGTATCTTAGGAAGCAAACTTTTTTTGTGGGAAATCTAATTAAAAATTTTTATTCCTATTGTCTTATTTTTTCCTGCCCAAGAAAGATCTGGGCTTTGGCAGCATCTTGTTAGGAATGATGTTAATCTGTGTTACTCTTACTTCTCCTGTTTTTGCCTTTTGTGATTCCTCTCTTTTTCCCAGCCTATATTACCCAAAACTTTTACCATAATGCTTTACTTGATCTACCTCCCACATCTTTCCTCATTACCTCCTCAATCAAAGTGTACTTCTTTACTCCTTTGACCAACTTATTATGAATGCACTGATTTTTGTTAAGTTGTTTATAAGTTGTGTCTGACTCTCTATGACTCTGTTTGGGGTTTTATTGGCAGAAATACTGAAGTGTTTTTGCCAATTCCTTCTCCAGCTCAGACAGGGTTAAGTGACTTGCACAGGGTCACACAGCTACTAAATGTCTGAGGGCAAATTTGAACTAAAAAGCATGAGTCTTCCTAATTCCAGGTCTGGTACTCTATCCACTGGGCCACCTCACTGGCCCAAAGGCACTAATAGGTTGTCATTAATATTATCATTAGATTAAGTGGTAGAAAGGACCTTAGATATTATGTAGCCTAGTGTTGCTAAACTCAAATAGAAATCATCCCTGTGAGTTGCATATTGATTTAGAAAACCACAAATTGACCTCCATGATCAGAAACTGGGAGGTACTTTTTTTTGTTGCAAATGTTCTCTATGCATTTCATTATTTAGTGCCCCATCTTATATTTGTGGGAGAATTTATGTTAGATTTTAGGGACAATGTTTTATAGCAATTGTTTTTCCTTTACCATCTTAATAAATACCTTTTGATAGAAGATTATTGAAGACATATTGACTAAAATGAATGGGAAGTATATTAGTGAGGGCTTGTGAGTGACAATCCTAGAAACCTAGTTCCTTAGGGTTCCCTTGTAACCTTGACAGAGTGGCAGTTGCCTACCGGGGACTCTGCCCACCAATACTAGTTGAAGTTAGAGAAGTAGCCTCAGAGATGATTTTAGAAAAGGAAGAAAGTACCTACTAGATCCTTGATTAAACTTAAGTTTCTGCTATTAGAAGAAGTGACCATCCTTTTCTAAACTCTATTGCTAGAAACAATAATTTCTGGGAACAATAGGAAGGTACAAGTTACTCTCAATTTGGAACACCTCTGAATCTCACAAATATGCTTCAGAATAAATAAAGGAAACTGTAGAAGAAACTAAGAAAACCACAGATACAGAATTTAGCTATCCATGGTCATTAGAATTCTTCACATTCTAGAACTACATCCAAATCTCCAAGGGAAATCCTACATGAATAGAATACTATTTGGAATATTACCCCTTAGATGAAATTATACTTGTACTATGTGAAATTTGTTTTGAAAGGTATAGAGAATTCACTGCTCTTAGGCAAATAGACATGTTGCAACAAGTCATGGACATCAGAGTCTGTGAAGCAAACATCATTATTGCTCGCCAAGCTCCTTTGCTTCTATATCAGTCCTAAAATAGAGAGTAATTAGGGAATAGATTATGGGTTTTGAAAGCAGACTGACCCAAATCAGTTTTCTATTCCTGTTGGCAATAGACAATGGGAAATTGTACCATTGGTGATGCCAGTCTTTTTGACTGATGCAAAAATTTGGTAATAGAATGAAATATTCATGTAAACAAGCCTTATAAGGAAAACGTTCATAGCTGGGTTGCTTTGATTGACCTGAGGCAGCATACTAGGTCACTAGCATTTAGCATCTGTTGCATTTCCTAAAGCCAGAAAGTCTGTTGCTTTAAAAAGAAATATTCAGAAACATCCCTGTTTCAGAAATTGGAGCTGAGATCTGAAAACTGATTATAAAAACAGTACAGTGTGTCTTCTTATTTCCCTTCAATGTCATTTAATTCAAATCTACTCATTAGAGGTTTAGAGAAAATTTCTCAGTGCAATTATTCCAGGTTCAAATTAAATGTAACTACCCCCTGAAAAACACTTGTATTAAGTGCCTTTTAAAAAGACTTTCAAGCAAAATGGGACAGAATGCTACTTCTGAAGAATATTGAGAAATAATTATGAAATATATATATTAAATATATGAAATGATATATGAAATGAAATAATATATGAAAATAGACCAATACATACTGGCTGACATAGCTGGTATTTTTCTGCTTTTTTGCTAAACCAATAAAGCACTGGAACTTACTGGTATTTCTGTATAAAGATGTCTAGTTTAGTGGAAACATCACAAAAGCTTCATTTTTTCATTTCTTCTAAGAAAATTAGGCAATCTAGTCCTAGGTATGGCAGAAGAGCAGAAATGCTGGAAGAATTCTAAAGTAAAGCTAAATTAACTTTGGCATTTAGATTGGTTCCATAAACACCAGTTGGACATCTTAAATAAGTGCGGACTTAGTCCTCAAATTTGGGTGCCAATTCAGGCACAATTTTAGATTCTTTACATTCTATAAATATATTCTATTTATATTCTATAAATGTATGTGTTTGATAATAGCACCCTTATAGCTATATTCAGAAAACATGAAATTTGTATTTAAAAATGAAACAACAGCAACAAAAAACCATCTGTATTTTATGGTGCCTTTATTTTGTGAAATATTTTTTTCTTGAGTGTTTCATTTACCCTTAAATATTTATCAGGGAGGCAGATGCTACCCCCATTTTATAGATGGAGAAACTGAGGTAGTAAGGACAGTTGATTGACTTGATGAGACTAGATGAAGGTGAAATAGAATCTTGGTCATGAAGGTGAAATAGAATCTTGGTCATGTAGTATTACACTGCATCCTGCCCAAGTGGCATATTTTGTGTGTGTGTGTGTGTGTGTGTGTTTCTTTGTGTGAGTTGTGGGATAAATGGTATAGAAGTAGTCAGTGCTTTCTGGAACATACCCACACAATCAAAGAAATGTGGAAATGGTACTAAACATTAGGGTATTCTAGTCTTGCATTATATGTATTTATTGCCCAAATACTTATTACAGAGAAGTCAATTTTTTATTTTGCTTAATCTTCTTTATTTTACCTTTGATATGCTTGTATGTTGCACAGAACTTGCTGTAGTGTGTATAATAAGTGCTTTATAAATGTTTACTGAGTTGTTGCTTTCCGACTGTTTTCAGGTATCTTCATTGTAAACTCCTTACGTTGAAGTGGGAAGCATATTTTCTATTAAAAATTTTTTTTTCCTTTGTGACCAACATTCAGACGAAAGCCTTGTGTAGGCAGTTTGTGAATCAGCTAACTTGAGAGGATGCATGCAGGAATTCTGGAGAAATGAGGTCCCAAGAGTGAGATGAGGGGGCACTTCCAGCTGGAGCCTGCGTAGGTCCAAATAATCCCAACCCCAAAACACCACAGTGTAGTTATGGCTTGGGTGGACTGGAAGCTAAGGGGGAAAACACCCTGAGATTTAATGATGAGTAAGAGCAGCCAGGGGAAAAGTCAGTGCCTAACAACCTCAAGAAGGAAAAATGGAAGAAGCAGCAGGGCTTCCATAAAGTTAAAGAAAAGGACATCAAAGGGGAGAGAAAAGAGCTTTTAATTTCTCCACATGCCTTTTAACAATATTCAGTAACAGAACAGGTTCAGGAAACGCTGGTGAAACTGCAAGTGAGTACAGAGACAAATGATCACTCCCAGTATGAGATTCCAAAACTCCATTCATTGCATGAGCCCTATCCAATGTCATGGTTTCGAGTGGAGCATGAGAAATAAAGCGCCAGGCTCTTGCTGGTTTGCAGAAGTATCATGCATTATGTCCTGCACCAGCTTTGTAGCAATTTTCCTTATTTCTAAAGAGAAATCAGCTCCAATTGGCCATCATTTTTTTTTGTTTCTTCAAGCTCAGAAAATTTATTTTCTCATTTGTTCTTTATCTTCTCAGATCTTTGATCTTTCAAATTATTTTTCCATCCTCTTAATAGTGCTGTTGTATAGCTCAGATGAGGACAATGGTAAAAGCTCACTTAAAGGGGGTGAGGAGAGACACAATGACATCTCACTTTTAAGGGACAAAAAATACATCCAGGCACTTGCCATCTGGTCTTCACTTTCTTGGTGTCAGACTGAACCTGAACAGTAAAAGTCACATACTTTTGGTGATCTTTTCCTGGCAGGGACTGAATCAATCCAACATAACCTTTTAATACACAGTCATGTAAGTCTACATACATTCTTACAAACCAAGTAGAATTTCATGTCAAAATAAAAATTTTACTTATAATTTTCACTGAATGCCTTTCATAATTGTTGAATCACGCTCATAATAGTGGATAACTCTTAGGATTAATACTTTATCATCTAACAGCAAACTTGACTTGGGAAAATATCACTGCAATTTCTCCCTCATAATAAAACCAAATTCCAGTCATATGCCAGTAACATACTTCAGACAGCATCCTCAATTTCACCTTTGTTTTCTTCAGGGTCTGTGATTGTTTCAACTGGTTTCAAACACTCCTTCAGTAATATGGCATCCACCTGCTTCTCTTGATTTTCATTAGGTTCCTCATGGATCCACTGGTGGGCGCAGTCCTGTTCTGAGTTGCTCCTGACATAGCCTGGTAAATTTACATGACTGTCAGACTGTCTGTTGACATTCCTAGGAGCTTTGCCAGAGATTAGTACCAGGCGGGCATTTGTCATCATCTGAGACTGACTGCTAGTACTATGAGTCATGTTGGTGAGGGCAGAGCCATATCTATAGTTGCCACATGGAGTTGTCCTTTTCCAGTCAACAGCCAGATTCCATCTAGTCCATGTCTTCTTGATTTCAGCTTGAACCTAGAGCAAAATAATTTTATTATGTTTTTTAAAATCACAAGTAAAAATTGTAAAGTTGTTTTAAGACTATTTGACCAGTTGTAAGTTCTTTGCCAAAAGGGGGTATGGGACCAAAAAGAAATTGCTTATTAGTAGAGAGAAGAAAACATGTTCTGAAAGTAAGTACAATGGGGAGCAATTTACCAAGTAAATAATATTTACTTGATGTTCACTGTGGGTAGAGGTGATGGGGGTAATCTTTAGCTAGAAATGTGAAAAACACCCATCATTGTTTCCCCAGGAAACTGTAGGAGTGGAGAAAGGGAGAAAGAAGGAATGTGTTAAGAATAGCAATCAATGAGAAATCAATTTCATTGGGTTAGAACTTATCCTCAGATTTCTGGTTTTCTTTCATCATGCTTGTTATCCAGACAAGGACTGGTGTGGTATTCTAGAAAAGGGATATAGGGTGTGCACCATTATTAAAATGCTCATGAAACCCAGTGACATATGAAATAACATTTGTCATGACCTTTTTCCTTCTGGAGAAAAAATGAAAAATGAAACAGCAAAGAAATCCAGATATACAAACACACATATCTCAAAGGTACAAAATAGAAGTTCTTCTCAAAGTTTCAATGAGATTCCCTTCAGTTTAACACAGCATGAACTAATCAATTTCTAAGCCTTGGCTGTGTCAGAATAGCTAGTCAGCACCAATAGGAGCCATAGTTATATTTGTTTATTTTTTCTTTCATCATTTCTTTTGCAAGGCTCATATCAGATTTGCAATAGGCAAAGGAAGAAAACCTGTAACTTACCCCAGCCTAGATCATCAGCAATGGAATTGCCTTAAAATATTTAGGCACTCATAATTTCCCACCAGTTTTTGTTACTTTCTAGTCAACAAAAACTACCTAAATCTTACCCATCAGCAGTTTGTAACAGGGGCAGTTAACATGTGGTAAATGATTTTTGCTCATTAAAATAAATACTGGAATTTCTTTAGAATGTGGACTCAACCTGTGTTTAAATGTGTGGGATATCATGAAGTAGGGCTCAATACCTTTAGAGTTAAGTTATCTAATATTTTCCTGGAGGGTTTCAAATCTGTTTTTTTGGCAAATTAGTCACTGCTTTGTACCTCTTTAATGAATTTATCATATGTTATAGTCTCTGTACTTAAACATATCTACTAGATCCCATGGGCAGTTAAGTGGCACAGTGGATAGAGTGTCAGGGCTGGAGTCAGGAAGACAGCTTCCTGAGCTCAAATCTGGCCTCAGACATATACTAACTGTGTCACCCTGGGTAAGTCACTTAACCCTTTTTGCCTCAGTTCCTGCATGTGTAAAATGAGTTGGAGAAGGAAATGGCAAATTACCCAAGTATCTTTGCCAAGAAAACCTCAAATATGGTCACAAAGAGTTGGACACAGTCGAAATGACTGAACAACAAGAACAACACTAGACCCCAAGAGGATGGAGATCAAGTCTTATTTAGACGGGCACATAGTGGGCACTTAACAATTACTTGTAGACTGACTGATTTCCTTCAGTGTCTAACACTGCGCTTTGTATAAAGCAGCTGCTTAATAGTGATTGCTGAATCAAATTGTTATTGAATTGTACTAGGAATTGAGAAGTTTTATGGCCCCAATATTGGGAGAACTTGAGATCGTAGCTTCATGGACGGAGATTTAAAAGGGACATTAGAAATCATCTAATCCAATCTTCTCATTTTACAGATGAATTTACAGAGATTAAGAGACTTGTCTGGATGTAGACTGCTAATAAATGGCAGAGCCAGGATTTGAATCCAGCTCTTTTGACTTGAATAGAACATCATGAAGGAACATCAGCATCTACGAAGTTTTGCTAATTTTCACTGGACATTGACTTACTGGTCAAAAGTTTTATAATGAATAGGACTCCTCTTTCTCTTATCTCTTAATACTGGAAAAATTTTCACCTTCCTTGGTGACACCAGTTTTCTTGACTTGAATGTTGCCACACCCTTAATGAATGCTGTTTTCAACTTACCTCTCCATTGCAGTAACAGTAGATGATAGAAACAAAGAAACCCTGTGGAATGAAGAAACAGGAAGTAAATGCACTTGAATATTTCAAGAAAGGAATAAATTACCCTTTGATATATAGATATAAAAATGATTCACAACTTTTCAGACAATAATTTTATAGAATTAAAGCTTAAAGAGATGTTAGAGGGTATTTAGTCCAATTCTCTCAAAAAAACTAGAAAGTTTATAGAGAATAAATGTGAGAGTTGGAATTTGAACTCAAATCATTTAACTCAAGATTCAATACTCTTCGCATTGCACCACTATTCCTTCTTAGGGGTATTTGTTACTTCCTTGGGAAACTAAATAAAAAAAGTCAAATGGTAGCACCATAAGTTAATTTCCAATTTTATTTCTACTAGTTCCAATTGTGTTATTATTGAAAGACTATGTAGTATCTTTTTCTGATTCTTAGCTACTTAAAAAGGTATAATAATGGCATCCAGCAGGATATAAAAATCAGGTAGATTAGTAACCTAAGATCAGTGTTGAGAGTTTCAACATACTCAGCAGCAACATGGAATAATGGGGAAAAGAAGTATTGGACTTAAAAGACTTGACAAGGAATTATAATTCTACCACTTAAAAGATATGTAAACTTGGTCAAATCACACATTTCACTTCTCTAAGTCTGTTTACTCATCTCTAAAATGGGTATGATGATACTTGTTTTGTAAGGCAGAGCAGTCTAGTAGATAGAAGATGTGATTTTTTTTTTTTCTGGAGGGAGAAAGGCAGGGCAATTCGGGTTAAGTGACTTGCCCAAGGTCACATGGCTAGTAAGTGCTACGTGTTTGAGGCCATATTTGAACTCAGGGCTGGCGCTCTATTTACTGTGCCACCTAGCCACCCCTAGAAGATGTGATTTCAAGTTCTGTTTTTGACACCAACATTTCAGTGCCTCAGGCAATTCTCTAAGACTAAGATAGAATAATGTTGCCCAGTTGCATTAGAGGAGGGAATTTTCACACTTATGAAATCACAATTCTGAACCCCAACTCAATGACAACAGTAGCGGGAAAATGTTGGCATGTTTACCTCCCTATCTTACAGGATTAGCATTGGAATCAAATCAGTTAACCTATGTGAAAACTTTGTAAAACCTGATGCAAATATAAGAAGTTGAGTCTCTGCCCTATCTGAAAATCATATCTGATGATCACATCAAATTTTCTACTAATTGTTGTGTCCCAAATTTGAGTTTTCATTTGTAAGAAAGAGCTCTTGGGGGCGGCTAAAATAGCAAAAAAATAAAAAAAATGCACTTGGAGGTGATGCTCTTGTGAAGAAAGATCGAGACAGATAAGCCCTGAAATCTATAGCAGAAGGAGCAGTAGCATTATGCCCTTACATGGTTGTGGGAGCCATATATTTTAGTCAAAAAGAAGCAAAAAAAGGGAAAGGAAATTGGCTAAAACTAGGGCAAAACCTAAACATTTATCACCTTTTTGTCCTTTGTACCTGAAAGGAGTTAAAGAAGAGTTCACAGTGCATCCGGATCTGCCATCCTAATCCATCGAAAGTGTGGGGCAGACACACAAACACAATATAATGAACCCCAAAGACCAAGATCAGAACCAAAGTAGATTTTGCAAGTTTTCTGAAAGAGAATGACAAGTTTTTTTCCCCTTAGAATTAATTAGAATATCTTAAAGTAAACACAATTTGTGGAAGAAATGGTGCATTAATTATTGAAGCTAGGACTCTCTCTCTCTCTTTTTCACTTTCTCTCTCTCTCTCTCTCTCTCTTGGTCTGTCTGGACTTACCCCTTCTCCAACACAGTTATCATTGTCTCTCATTCTTCCTTTTACTTCCAAATTAAAAAGTGTATTATAGTTTCATTTCCTCTAATTTTTATCATTGACTTTTCCTTAATCTTGTTTTATTCCTTCAACTTATTATTAAGATTTTTTTCATGCAATAAGGACTTAGAGTAAAAAGATTGGAATTTGGGCATATCACTTCAACTCTCTAACCATTTTCTTTATTTATGAAGTGAGTGTAATGAGAACTCTAATTCATTGAATTATCTTGAGGAAAATTCTTTGTAAGAGCCATACCCATTTTAGTTGTAACACTACTCATACAAATAAATGCTTTTTTATTGTCCTAAACATCCATGATTGCTGAACTTAGGTTAAGTATCAGGCCAAGGATGGCCATTATAATTACCCAGCATTCATTTAAAATATTTTCTTTTTTCCATTTATATTTTGGTTGTCATACTGTATATGGTTTTCCTGCTTACTTCACTTTGCATTAATTTTTGTGTCTCATGCTTCTATGAATTCCTTGTAGTTATTGTTTCTCATGACACAATAATATTCCATTATGTTCATATTTAAATTTGGTCTCAAACACTTGCTAGCTACATGACCCTGGGCAAGTCATTTAACTTCAGTTTGTATCAATTTCCTCATCTCTAAAATGGAATTAATAACACCCACCTCCTAGAGTTGTTAGGATAAAATGAAATAATAATTTTAAGTACTTTTCAAAGGTGAGAGTGATATATAAATGTTATTATATCTTCTCCTCCTCCTTCTCCTCCTCCTCCTTCTTTCCCTCCTCTTCTTCCTCCTCTTCATTCTCCTTTTCTTCTTCCTCTTCCTCCTTCTCCTTTAATTTTTTTTTCTGTGTTGAATCCATATGTTTTCAACTTCCTTGAAGTATATGTCTAGCTGCAGGGTCTCAGAGTCAAAGATTACCAGCAATTTAGTGACAGTATAATTTTAAATTGCTTTCCATACTGTTGTACTGATTCACGCTTCTAATTTCCGCAGCTGCATCCAACATTGATAGGGTTTGTCATCTTTGCCATTTTGCTGGTTGTGAAGTGATACCTCAGTATTGTTTTAATTTGAATCCCCACTTCTCTTTTTAGCTACTTGGAAAAGTCATGTAACTAGTGGCTTACAATTCTTTTGAGAACTATTTGCTCATATTCTTTGATCATTTATCCATTTGAGGGAATAGGCTCTTGGTTTTACATATTTATTTGTGTTAGTTACCTATATATCTTAGATACAAGACCCTTGTCAGTAATATTTGGTATGATTTCCTCTCCAAATGATTGCTTCCTTTCTTGATATAATTGTGTTGGTTTAGTTTGTACAAAAGTTTCCAATTTCATGTTATCATATTTCTCTATTTTTTATGTCCTATCGATCCCTAGTTTGGTTAAGAATTCTACCCCAGTCACAAATGTAAAAGGGATCAGATATATTTTTTTCTACTTGAAAACATTTAACATCTAGGTTATATATTAGGGTGGAACTTATTGTGGTATATGGTGTAAGGTGCTGTTTAAATCTAATTTATGCCAAATTACTTTCTAGTTTTCACAATAGTTCTTGGCGTTATTCAAGTATTTTAGGTTTTGGCATATTTAAAACATTGGGTTATTGAATGTTTCTGATAGTAGTCTATCTAATCTGTTTCATTGATCTACTTTTCTATCTTTTTTAACCAGCACAACTAGTTATCATGATCACTGATTTAGAATATAAATTGAAATTTGGAAGCACTATTCCAATGCATTTCTACTCCTCTACCTCTATTATTTCTTGTTCTTTCAAATGAAAATTCATATTCATTTAAGGTATCCTCCTGGTAGTTTGATTAATCTGGCACTATCTATTTATTAGATTATATAGTATTGTTAGTATATTACTTTTGGGTAGCATCCATTATTATTTATATTTGTCTAAAATTTTTTTATAATTGTATTTATACTCAACTATACATTGGTAAATTGACTCCCAGAGTTTTATATATTTTGTAGTCATTTTATTTTATTTATTTTTGGAGGGGAGGGGGGAGGTGAAGCAGTTGAGGTTAAGTGACTTGCCCAAGGTCACACAACTAGTATGTGTCAAGTGTCTGAGGTTTGAATTTGAACTCAGGTCCTTCTGACTTCAGGGCTAGTGCTCTATTCATGGCACCACCTACCTGCCCCTTTGTAGTTATTTTCAATGAGGCTTCCCTTTTTATTATTTCCTCCTGGATTTTGTTATTGCTTCATGCAGCGGTTCTCAACCTGTGGGTTGTGACCCCTTTGGGGGTCAAACAACCCTTTCACATATTTCCGATGGTCTTAGGAACCAAGACATCGCTCCTCTATATGTCTCCAGGTGAGTACGCCCACATGCAGGTACACCCACATACAAGTATTAAAGGGTGGCGGCATTAGGAAGGTTGAGAACCACTGCTTTATAGAATTGTGATAATTTTTATAGTTTATTTTATGACTGCTGCTTCATTGAATCTGTAATAGCTTCAATTAATTTTTTTGCTGATTCTTCAGGGTTTTCTGAACAAATCATGGTGTCATCAGCAAATAGTTTTGTTTCTTCTTTGCCTATGTTAATATCTTTGATTTCTTTTTCTTACTTTTTTCTCTTTAGCATTTTTAGAAACATGTCAAATTATAGCAAAGAATGATGAGCATCCATTATTTATGATTAAATTTATTGGTGTTTTCCTACTGTGTATATACTGGTTTTCATTTTAGATATTTTTTTTATCATATTAAAATGACTAGTGAGAGAAAATTTACAAGGCAACAAATTAGTAGAAGATTAGAGGAAAGGAGATTTGGTATATTTGTTCTTAAACTCCTTTGTCAGGTATTGCTTTACATCCTACATGATATATTAATACCTCAAAGGGTTTCTACATAAAAAAGTCCTTCCATGATTATACTTCAGAGGTTTTTTTTTTTTAGCATAATCATTGTGTTTTGCCAAAGGCTTTTTTTTGAATCTTTTGATATCACGTATTTTGAATTTTTTATTTTTAATATGGCTATGCTCACTCTTTTCCAATATTGAAGCATTCTTCCATTACTAGTCTAAATCCAATTTGATCACACTAAATAATTTTTTGATATATTGATATCATCTTATTGTTGGCATGGTTTTAAAAAATTAATTGAATACATATTTACTAGTGATCTCCCTGATTTTTCTTACATGTCTCTAGTCACTTTATCTCATCTTCATCCTATCCTTCTTTTATTCTCTGTAAAGTACATTTTTTCATTATTCAGAATTCATCTTTAGAACTATTTTCTTCAGAAGGACTCCCTGGAATAAGTGTGAATACTATTTGATTTTTCCTATCTAACTCTTTATTGTATACCTCATCTCTGAGAGGCTTTAGACCCTCTGAACTCAGAAGTTTTTCTCTCTCTGTGGAATATCACCTAATCACTGCTTTTCTAGTGCCAACCACTTTGTGGGCACTCAGTACATTTTAATTGAACTGAATACAGTAGAGAGGAACCACATTAATTTTCCCTTTAGTGTTTTAGAATCTTTGTATAGCATGTTTGAATAGCATTCCATCTCTCTAGGGCAGGGGTTCTTAACCTGGAATCCATAGACTCCTAATGGGTTTGTGAATTGCTTTTCGGGGCCTAGGAAGTTGATGGAAAAATATACCTTTATTTTCACTTATTGCTAGCAAAAATTTAGCTTCCAGTTATGAATTTAAAAATTTAAAGATGTTATCCTGCCATCATCACTTCACATCACTTCCTTTGTCTTCTCATACTTCTCCAAATTCCTCATGGTTACTGTTTCTTGTGAGATGGTCAATAGTTGATAAACATCTAGTAAGCACTTTTGTGGAAGGTACTAATGATACTCACTGGGGATAAAAAAAGAGGCAAAAGATAGTCCCTACCTTCCAGGAGCTTACAATGTAATGGGATACAAATGCAAAGGATGAAATAATCTCAACTCTGAAGAAGTTTGTCTAACAGGTGAGAAGTAGATATATAAATGTATGCAGAAAAATTACAAACAGAATAAGTATAAGTACATGTAATGTAGTTAAATGCAAGGTAGTTTGGAAGGAAGGGTACTAGCAGTGGGGGGAATCAGTAAAGGCTTCACCCAATAGGCAGATTTGCTTAATAACATTTTTTACTTATCTCTAACTGAAATTTAGCCTCCAAGTAAGAAATTAAAAAAAAAAAACAACACTCAGAGACGGGGTCTATAGGCTCCATCAGACTCCTCCAGGTGGTACATGACTCAGAAAAGATGTAGAGCCCCTGTCATAGGATGAAATCATGAAATATATATGAGGTGTTTTTTCAAAACCAAGCCTGCTTCACATTTTTTCCTTCTGGAGGAAATCAGAAGCAAAATATTTTCAAAATTTCAAATTAGATCTATATTTTATGGGAAAAATCTTAAAACTTACAATCTCAAGAACAATTTTGTAAAAGTAAGGTGAGAAATTTACCTCACAAATGTCACAGTCATTCTTCTTCACTCTTTCCTAATGGCTGTCACTAAGATAGAGCTTTTCCTGGTCTGACTTTGCATCTCACCCAAGTTGCTACAACCTAGAAACAGTATGCTAATTTGCTTGGCAGGCCTAACTGTTCACATATACATAACACTTGCATAACATACATCATCATTATAGGCAGATTTTGTAGACAACTCTAATAAGAAGGAATTAATTACCTATGAAGCGATTAAAGAAAGTACTCATAGAGAAAGGCCTAGCAGAATCGCAAACTTCATAAAGAAGTTAAAGTTATTGGAGTCCTCTTGAGAAGGTGGATAAACACATTGTCTAAGTAAAAGTCAGAGGAAGACAATTTTAATTTTCAGTGCTTGGATTCCACGCTCAAGTTTAGGATTCTTTTTCCATGACAGTTCAAATTTTAAATATATCTTGTTCTTCTAGAGATAAAGATTCCAATCTTGTGTCTTGCCAAAGGACTGACAAGATAATTTAAAATAAAACCCTTTTTATCTTAAATTTTATAGGTTCTATTTGTTCCCAGCATATCAGCTTTAGAATAGCAGAATTAATTCATTTCATTTTAAAGTAAGTTTTAAAATAATATACTACTATTTATGAGAAGGTAATATTTATTTTTAAGTCATAATTTGTACATGTATATGTGCTTCTACTTAATTTTGCTGCTTTTCCAGGAGACCAGACCGATGCTCATGATATGAAACCAGTGTTAAAGAGGAAAGTATTTATTAAAATAGATTTTAAATCTCATTTATGCATTATTATTTTTAATATAACATTTGTTCTATGAGAGAGAATGTGAAGACAGTATTTTGAAATAAATATAATTTTTGAGTGAAATATAAATTTAACCCATATGAGTACAAATGTATATTTTAATGCATTTATTTACTTTCAAAGCAAGAATTGCACTGGGATAGAAAACATAGACACCCATTCACTATTTCAGTCTTGTTGTATGTAGGATGAAGCCCCAGGGAATACATGGTGATAAGATCTCAGAAGCAAAATGATTAATGGAGTTCCATATTCAGTATAGAGAGTATGTTGAAGAAAAATCAATCTTTTCTTCATAAGTCCACCCATCAGTTTATTCATACCATCCAAACATAACCAAAGTGAATTCCTTATAAGAAAAAAAGAGAATTCCATTTTTCAGTGCCTTCCATTTCTCAACCCATTTTCATCTGATAGCATATGCTCAGTGACTGGCTTGCAAAGGGAGGATCAGTCATGAAATTGCCAGCGATGAGAAGAATGGCTATATCAGTGACCCAAGAAATAACACGGTATCTTAATTTTAAAAGTCATCTCAAGGGAGGCTTCAGAGCAAGTGGACAGAAGGTTTGGAGAAAGATCAAATTATGCCATGAACATTTCTTAGTAACTCACGAAGAGTCAAGAACTCTTGCCCATTAGAAAGAGCCAATTGGAAGTTAAACAAAAGCATAATCACCTTATTTATATATTTGTATCAAATTATCATGTGAAAGGTCATTGACCATTCCCCATGCTTTGCAATGATGTCATTCCTCCCTCCCACTTCCCAGGATGTTTCTCTTCCTACAAGACTCAATTCAAGGATCACCTGTTGCGTGAAGCTTTTACTGATTCCCCCCCACTGCTAATACCCTTCTTCCCAAACTACCTTGCATTTAACTACATTACATGTATTTATACTTATTCTCTTTGTAGTTTTTCTGCATACATTTATATATCTACTTCTCACTTGTTAGATAAACTTCTTTAGGGCTGGGATTGTTTCAGCCTTTATATTTGTCTCCATTAAATTGTAAGCTCTCAGAGGGCAGGGACTATCTTTGGCCTCTTTTTGTATTTCCAGTGATTATCAGTGACCAGGACACATAAGTGCTTAATAAATATTTATTGACTATTGACTGACTCTCTAATGTTTAATAAATGCTTGTTTATTAACTGATAATGGATAATTTGATTTTGAAGACTTATATCAGGAATGGTCAGGATGTATCTCTCTTTGTAAAGAGGAAATATTTGTTGTAGGTCCAAACAACCAATTAACAAACATTTAAGTGATTATTTTGTTTCAGGTAGTGTGCTCAGTTCTGATAAATAATGTAACTAGTTCCCCCCCCCCCATAAAAAATTTACTTTCTAATACAAGAGAACACATACGTAAATAGGCATAGATAAGAAACATATAAATATATGTTTATGTGTTTATAAACATAAACATATATAAATATAAATATATGAACACATAAACATAAAAATTAACTTTGAATGGGAAGGGGTAAAGGGAAGATTGGGAAAGGTCTTCTATCTAAGGTTGCATTTGAGCTGAGTCTTAAAGAAAGAAAGTCAGCGAATTAGAGCTAAAAGGGATCTTGTAGGTTATCTAGTCTAAAGATGAGGACCCTCCAGCTTGGGGAGATGAAGTGATTCACCCAAGGTTCCATACCCAAGGTAGTAAATGGCAGAGCTGGAACTCAAAGCTTAGGGCCCTTTCTACCACTCCATATTATGAATTAGAGTAGCAAGTACCATTCATTAAAGGGGTATCTATATGGTAGCAACTAGTTTCTGTTTAGGAAAAGAAAGTCTAGCTCTAGTCCTAGTTGGAGGAACACTCCCCAGAAAAACCATCTGTTTATATATGGGGAGGGATAGCCAAATTCTCCCAAAATCCAGCATCCAAAACCAAATATGAAATTTACAATTTTTTACTTAAGCTAAGATTACATCACTGAGACTTCATTGTTCATGTGGATGTAAGAAAGAAAGAGTTAGAAAAGGCAGGGAAAATTGGGCATAGGTAGGCATGAGGAGGAAGATGGCAAAGTAAGCAATGAAGAGACAGAACTGTATATTTTTTCTGTGCTCTTTCCTTTATGAGATGTGGGGTATGGTATCATTTTTTTCATTGCCAGTGATGTTTTCATTGCCAGTGATGTTAAGATCATATTTAAGGAGTTAGAGAAGGAACAAATATTTGTTTCATAAGTCAACCTACATTAGTTACAAAGTGACTATCGCAGGGAGGGCCTAGAAGGCTAAGAAAATTTCATTTTTTCTCTGTATTTCAGAGGTCTCATTATTGTACTCATAGACAAAACATCATCCTAATGACTGATTATAGATACTGATCTATCTAATGTTTATTAAGGCTATTTTTTTCTTCTTGTGTGTCTTGTCTGCTTGAACATTTCTTGAGAAACATAACAGGCTGATGGCATATGACCTTGGCCAAGTTAAACTTTCCTCATCTATTAAGTGATGTGAATGGATTAGAATGATGTCCAAGGTCCTTTCAAGCTAGCATGTTTTATTAAATCTATGGAAGAATACCATTTTCATATGTTTTCCTTAAGGTTTTTCATTAAATTCCCTGTTCATCTGATGATGGATCTAGAACTTCTATTTAGTTTGAAGGCTTTGATTATAGAAGTAAATATTCAAGTTTTCCACTTGAAATCCAAGAGACCACATTTCAAATCCTGCCTTAAATAGTGAATACTTCATTATCTAAGGATGAAGAGCACAACTGGCACTTCTGAAGGTTCTTGAAACATTATGTTGGACTAAGTAGGATGAAAGAATGGGTGCAACACCCTCATTCTTGTTCTACTGGATTTCCTAGCTACACTTTGTGGGAGAAGAGGCAGGAGAAGGAATTGTGAAAGCATTTTGGGAACTCTGGAAGGAAGAGAACATAACTGGTATCACAAAGTAAGATAGCTGTCAAGGAGGGAAAGGTAAGGAGGTTGACTATGATCAGGAAGTTGTTAATGAGATGCTAATGAGGTGAGAAGAAAAGCGATAGCTCCTGATTTGAAAAAAATCCATAAACAGATTGCAGTAGCAATTCTTCAAGGGCTTCAATATGAAAACAAACCTAAACAAATAATGATAATAAAACAACAACAAGATATCTCTGAGAGCAAGATATCATGAGGTAGAAAAATGTGGTCCAAGGTGGAAAGGGAAGAAGAAACTCTGAGTAACAGGAAATAAATATAGGACTCTTCCTGAAGAAGTGGCAGCTATATACTATGAAAAGGAAGCAGTGACTTAATCCTCCAAGAAACACTATTTCTTCACAGATGCTGTCAAATGAAAGATCATCTTGAACAGTGGTTCTCAACCTTCCTAATACTGTGATCCTTTAATACAGTTAATCATGTTGTGGTGACCCCCAACCATAAAATTATTTTTGTTGCTACTTCATAACTGTAATTTTGCTACTGTTGCGAATCATAATGTAAATATCTGATATGCAGGATATATTTTAATTGTTACAAATTGAACATAACCCACAGGTTGAGAACCACTGATCTAGAAGAAAAGGAGGTGTGGTGGCCATAGCATTTAGAGTTGAAAGGGATTTAGAGATCACTTGGTACAATTCACGCATTTTTTTTTTCAATTAAGGAAACCAAGATACAGAGAAACTTGTGACTCTTTGTGTCCAGAGTCAGAAAGCTAATAAATGTTAAAGGTAGGATTTGAAATCAAGGTCTCTTTGATTCCAAGTCTAGGGTCTTATTCCTTACAACAGAGATGTCCAAAAAAGCAGCATGCAACACTCCCAAGTGTTGCCTGAAGCAGATTAAGATGTAATTGGGAAACAGTTAATGAAATAAATAAAAAAACACTAAAACAGAGATAACATTATATTTTAAAACTAGATCTGTCCTACAGGGATCCTTATGTACCTCCCTTTTCTTTTTGAGTTTGATGCCACTGGCCCACAGTGCCTCCCTTTTCTTTTTGAGTTTGATGCCACTGGCCCACATCATGCTGCCTTTCTTGGGGCTGAGAGGAAATGTAAGTGCTATTTGTTGACCTGAGAAGAACACAGCTGTACTGTCTTACCGGTGGCAGATCTACAATCTGATAGAGAAACTTTTGTTTTGTCTTACAAAATAGTCAATATGCATTTCTGGGGATTTGTGTGAGCATAAATACGATATTGCCAGAATAAATCTAGAAAGCTTTGCTAAAGATTCTGAAGTCTTGGTCAAGAAGCTGAATATATCAGATAGTGTTTTCATCACTTATGCAGATTAAAAAGTTAGGGCTTCTGAAGAGAAAGTTAGATTTGGAAAAAGAACTGCTGGTTGAGAAGATTGTGATTGAGAATGGGATGTGAATTTCTGAACCACAAGTTAAAATACAGGAATCACAAAATCCTCAGAAGAGAGTGTACTTAACAAGTGATAATCATAATCGTTTTTCTTGCAAATTTAATCACAAAGAGAAGAAAATTGCATGTGCATATCCACCAAACTGTGAATACTAAGGATAACAACAATGTAGAATGAGAAGTTAGCAGGAAGTATATGTCTAAATTCATAGGATACAGAATCCATACTGTATTTCAATACTTAAACCATGGACCCAAAATCTACCCACAAATGCACAGAATATGGGTTAAAAATCAATTATAGAACCTAATTACAAAAAGGCAAATCTGACTTCACAGGTAGGTGTTGCTAACATTTAAATCGAGAAGGGCACACCTTAAGAAAAAAAGATATGAAAAGGGGAGTAGGCCTGGAATAGCATCATACATTTAAAAGATATATTTAGATGAGAAAGTCCAGAAACTAGAAGGGGAATATATAGTGGAGGGCATTTAATTAAAGGTCAATGAAGTGTAACTATCCAATAACTGATATCATGGTATATATACCAACTATTTCTACAGAAAGGGGAAATCAATGTGTTCAGAGAGCAGATCAAAAGTGGGGAACAGAGGGATGCTATTGCAGTGACAGTAGTCTTTAATTATTTGGACATGTGCCTGAGTTCTCTCTTAGTTTATCTTAAGAATAATATCATTCTTCAAAATCAATAAGTGGAAACTCTATTCTGGACCTTATTTTCACCAGAAAGGAAAAACTGATCACTGGGGTGGAAAAAATGAGAAAAAAAATTATTCTCTCTTAGAATTTCTGTTCGAGGAGGGAAAAGCTGGGTCTGACATGTACCCTAGATTTGGATAGCAAATTTTAAAGTACTCAGAAAAAAAAGATAAGTAGGATCATATGCACTGAATTTCGACAGGGGAAATTGACCCAGGCAGGAAAGTAATTCCCAAGAATGAAATTAAGAAAATGCAATTGATGATAAAGCAAGAGGGTTTAAGTTTTCAAAAACTGCTTAACTATTTGCAAAATACAATGGGTTTCTTCAGGAAACAGCTGGGGTCCTTCTCACCTAGACATAGGGAAGATGACTTTTGTATCATAGCAGGGATTCTGATTTAGGTATTCTATAGGGAGGACAATGGCCTTTCTAATTGAGATTCTAGGGTTCTAAAAGAAGCAAATCCATGATCTTGATCATTTCCAGGGAATGCTCATTGTTTTTGTACTCCAGAAAATCCATTATTTATTCAAAGTAGGTCAGTTTAAAACATTTTAAGAGAAAGAAAATTCATGCTATGCTGTGTACCAAAAATAATAATTATGCTTACAAACTTCATTTATATTTTCATGAAATATATCCAAGCTTTTCAATCAGCTTTACCAATGAAACAAAGGAAATGAGAACAGTTTATTCAGTCAGACATTTCTCACAAATGTTTGTTTCTTTGACTTCTGATTTTTTCTTACACGGGGACATCATCATCAGCCTTTAGTGGATTCATATCTCAGAGTTACCTGTACTGTTTTCTTGTGTCATACCCAACAGCTTTGGTCTCCCATATTTTAGTGGCCAGGACCCTCACAGTGTTGAGAAATAAAATAAAGTTCAGCTGAAAAACAAAGTATGAGAAAGAAAAAATCAGCTACCAGTCAAGTTGTTTTGTGTAAATAAACATGAGCCTTCCTTCTGGGTACATATCCTAGGGCTCAATCTTGAAAATCATTCATTCTATTGTCAGTTGGATAAAATACCTTAAAGGTATCTGTGCAATCTGTTTACAACTCCAATCTATAAATTATGACTTAGCATATGTTACATGTCACCTCAAACATTGCAGTGGGTAATAGATATCTTTTAAGAAGTGAAAAGTAGTACAAAGGAAACAAAAATTAACTGCTTTATTGGCATACTCAGTATTGAATTTATTTCTGATAGATCATAAGCACTACAGGAGACACTTTAAATTCAATATATCAAGGAATTTTACAGACAAGATGTTTTAAATTAACTATTATTTATTAAGACTGAATGGCATACTAGATAAGGAGATAGCCTTTGAATCAGGAAGGTGAGGGATCAAGACCCTCTTTTGATATATAGTATTTGTCTTACCTTGGGTAAACCATTTAACTGTTTTAAAATTAATTTAATTTTATTTATATGGCAGATATATTTTATTTGCAATTCATGGAACAAAAAAGCACTTCCCTAACACAGTAGAATAAAAGACACCCTTCTAAATTGTAGAGTAGTCACCAAGTTCTATTGGTAGGAGGAGTTTCTTCTCTGAGAAGGCCCTAAACTAATTAAATCACAAATCTAGTTTAGCCAAGCGCTGTGCTAGGTACTAGAGATTCTGCATGTAATAAGAAGACACTCTGTCCTCAAGGAGTTTTCTGTCTCCTGGAGAAAATATGTACACAGATAAATCAATGCAAATCCAAATTTTTGCAACAAAGTGATATACCTAGATTGTCTTGAAAATCATGTGTACTTCAGAGGAGGAGATCTAGTTACGCATTGGAGGGTAGATGCCTAATATACAGAATGTCTAGCTGGTCCAGCAAGCACAATTCCTCCATTTTTCCCCCTCCCCCACTCCTCTTAGGGTTTTAACATGAGGGAGCAGCATGGTATGGTGGAAAGAGTCAAGTCAAAACAACTTATATTTGAATTTTGCTTATGACACCATAAAATCATACACCAGTCATTTCACCTCTGAGCCTTAGTCTATTCATCAGTAAGATAACAGTAATTATATTTCCTGTTTCATAGCTATGTTATGAATATTAAATAATATTCTCATAAAAACATTTTGAAAACTTCAAAAATATTATATAAATTCCAGATGTTATTAATTAACAGTTTACTTCAATGCTGAAGGGTGATTGGGTAAGAGATCTTTACCTTGTCCTTCCTTCTTTCTTTCTTTTTTTTTTTGGAGGGGGGAAGGTAGGGCAATTGGGTTAAGTGACTTGCCCAAGGTCGCATGGCTAGTTTTGTGTTAAGTTTCTGAGGCCACATTTGAACTCAG
Source organism: Pseudochirops corinnae (assembly GCA_028646515.1). NCBI lineage: Eukaryota > Metazoa > Chordata > Mammalia > Diprotodontia > Pseudocheiridae > Pseudochirops > Pseudochirops corinnae. The sequence continues at coordinate 140,911,436 of CM053591.1, forward strand.
GTCTTCCTGACTCCAGGGCCTGTGCTCTATTCACTGTGCCACCTAGTTGCCCCCCTTCCTTCTTTCAAATACTTGAAATGGTACTAGATTTCCTATCCTGCAAATTTAAAGGCCTACTTATTGAAGTTCTTGTCTCATCCTGGGCTACAAATGGTACTGTAAGGGTTAAGAGTTGCTTTTCCAGTACCTTGTGAAGCCCCTAGTTTATTCTCTAACCTGAAGGCATCCTAAAGTTTCTGCCCCTTATCTTGAAATGCCATAAAACTTCACCTTTACCTTGGACTGTAAAATTACTTGTCTCCCCCATCTTGGGTCATAAAATTTTCCCTTTCTCTCTTATATTGTATCATCCATAATCCTCATCCAGTCCCTAATCTTCAACCCCCATAAAACCTCTAATACCACTTCACCATTCTGAAACCTCTATATAAGCATAATTCCCCTCAAATGTTGGAGTTTCATTTAACTTTCTTGCTAAGACATTCACACTGCTTTTGCATCAATAAAGTTCCCAATGAATTCCTAAGAGAAAATTGTGTCTGGGTGAATTCTTTCATACCTGAACCAGCTCTTCCAACTGGCACCTCAAAAATCCCACCTGCTGGAATTCCATAGGCTTTGCTGCAAATCCTCTAATATGGAAAAAGTCAGAACTTGCCTGGACTATGTGAAACTGTCCATCTCTTAATGAATTCTGAATGATTGGCCATCTCCTAGGGATTTGGCACTATAGTTAACTCAAATGAAATATTTTTTTTCAGTGTAATTTTTGATATGATGTGATCTCATGCCATTTCAATTTTATTACTTACAGGATGAATTATACCTCAGGGACACAATAAATTATCTGGGGGACAAGGGGAACAATTTCTTAGCTCAGATGCTAGTAGACTAGGTCACTATGTCCCTGTGTACTACAGGGCCATATTTGTTCATAATTATTTATCTTTTAAAGCAAAAACTTCATTGTGTCCTATCATTCTAAAATTCTATATAGGCATATCATATATAAGGAAATTTTCTAATTGAGTTGTAAGGATGGTCATGCCACAAGATCAACTATTGGGATTGATCATCAGATCGATTTGGTACTAGAAAAGTAGATTAGTTCAAAGAATTAAATGCACAAGAACCAAAAATAATTTTAAAAAATGGTTCAATGTTTGGTAAATCCCAAAACATAAATAAGTTAAGGAAAAGATTCCATATTTGACAAGAATTACTGGAAAAAGTTGAAACCATTTTGCCAGAAACTAGGTGTTTAGACTGGCATCTTACAGAATATATAGAATAATAACCTCAACCTGAATACAAAAGGTTACATCATAAAGAGACTTTAAGAAGGCAATTCCTGTAACTATAGTCAGGAAGGTAATTTTGTATGTGACGTATGTGATTGTAAAATCAAGAAAATAAATTATTCACATGAAATTTAAAAAAGGATTCATACAACTGAAATTGCAGATAGAGTAAGAAAATTTGTAGAAAAAGGGAAACTATTAGCCATCATGATTGATACCTTTGATAGCTAAGATATATAAGAAAATGATACAAATCGATGAAGCCAGTAAATAAGTGGTAAATGACATAATTTATAATATATCTTTTGTTGTTACATCACATTCCTTTGTTTATAAATTTAGCCTTCCAATTTCTTCTATTCAGTGAGCCATATGTCATGAGAAATGATTTGTATTGAGGAATATATATATATCTATGTGTCTGTATATACACACATACATACACATACTTACCTACATATAAATGCACATATATGTGTGTATGTATGTGTGTATATATGTATATATGTGTGTGTGTATATATATATATATATATATAAAATCAACAATACCAACCAATATATTTCCAATTTCTTGCAGTATATGCAATATTCCATACCCATGGTTTCCCACCTGTGTAATACAGAAGATAAGGAACATTTTTTCATCTATTTCCTTGGCCAGTGTTGATCATTCTAATTTCACAATGATCAATTTCATTTTTGTTACTTCCATTTACATTGTTGGAATAATTAAGTGGAGGCACCTAGGTGGTTGAGTGGATAGAGCATTGGGCCTGGAATCAAGGAAACCTGAGTTCAAATCCTTCCCCAGATACTTATTAGCTATGTGACCCTTTACATCTGTTTGCCTTAATCCACTGTAGAGGGAAATGGCAAACCATTTCAGTAACTTTGCCAAGAAAACTCCATGAACAGAACTGGCATGCTTTGGTCCATGAAGGGTCAGACATGACTGAGTGACTCAACAAGTAATTAAGTAATTATTTCCCTGGTTCATACTTCCCTCTGCATTAATTCATGGCAATTTCTATGCTTCTTTAAATATTTCACTTTTACCAGTTATCATGGTGAAGTAGGATTCAATTAAATCCATCCATGCATCATTATTTATTTAGCCATTCCCTAAGTAATCTTATCTTGGAGATGCCGCCAACCTGTGCCATTCTTTTTTTAGCTGATGAGTCACTGATCCAGATTACCATTCCATGAGGTATGTAGGCCATGCACACTTTACTCCAACATCTACCCATCATTATCTAGACTTTTCTACCTCCTCCCTTGGAGTCTTTCCTCTTAGCAAATACTCTTCTTACCACTTTTCTTACTGTGTCCTAATTTTCTCCTTTTTGCCTGTTGTCTTTTGTCATTAAAATGCAATCTCCTTGAGATTAGAACCTTTTTTTTTTTTTTAATCTTTTTTGTTTGTATTTTTGTGCTTCAGTGAATAACAACAGTGCCTGGCACAAAACAAAAACATCGTAAACAATGTTTTCTATATCACTATCTAATGGATATCTTTTCATTTGTTTTCAGTTCTTTACTCTTACTAAAAAAAAAAAAAGTGCCGCTGTGACTAATTTAGTGTATACATGGGCCCTTTTATTTTCTTTGCCTTACCCAGGGGAGGTATACATTCTCATCAGCGGAATTTTTAACCAAAGATTATGGATATTACAATCATTATTGTAATATCTCATTTCAAGCTTTCTGTTACTTTGTAATGGTGGCTTGTGTGACCCTGACTTTGGTTTCTCATGTTTTTAAATTCCTTTTTTTTTTCTATTGCATTAATTTTTCTTTAAGTGGGAAGCCATTGATTTTGGCTATTAGGTTTCTGGGTGTTTTAATTTTGGGATTTCTTTCACGAAGTGACTGATGGATTCCGTTTTCATTTTTCTCTTTGGTTCTAAGAGATCTAGGTATGATTTCATTACATTTTATGCCCAGCTTTTCAGGTAGTCCAATGATTTTTAAATTACTTTTATCCCCTTTCCAGATCAGCTGTTTCTGTAGAAGATAGCTTCCTTCTTCTATTTCTTGGAATTTTGACATTGTTTAATATTCTTGTTATTCCCTAAAGTCATTAACTTCCATTTGGTTCATTCTAAGTTTCAAAGAGTCTTTCTTGAGCAAGATTGTATACTTCTTGTGCAAAGTTCTTAATTCTCTTTCCATGTCTTAACTATAATTTTTTCAGGTTCTTTCTACTGGCATTCTTATTTCATTTATAAAATCAATTACAAAACTCTTTTATAATCTCTTGATTAGCTTATTTCAGTAATTCTAGTTGCACCTGTGACCAAGCTGTGTTTTATTCTGAAGCTTATCCTGTAGATATTTTGGAATTACTTTCTTCCTTGGGATTTGTGACTGGGGTCTTCCTGTCATCATAACTTTTATGGTGCAATTTGGTTTTCTTTTGTCATTTATTCATTCCCCCAGCATTATTTTCCAAATATGGACTTTTGAGAGAGCCAAATATTACCCACTTCTGGAAGGGATTTCTGGGGCATGCTTGGTTTCATATTCTCTTGATCCTCTTGTTGCTGCTTTCTGCAGATACTGAGTACTGCATTCTTCAGAGAACATTGAGAGAGCTCAGGCTAGGGACCTGCAAGCTTTCATTGGGTCCAAAGCTATCAACTTATCATGAAGTCTAATTGCTGTCCTACTTGTTTGCACCTGACAAGCTCCTGGAACTGGTTTAGGTCTAGGCCTCAAAGTATAGACTCACACCTGGTTAGAAGTCCATTAAATTGCTGCTGATCTTGGCCACAAACAGCTGGAAGGCTCTGTAGATTCAGAGGTGCCAAAATGTGGGCTTCCTCTTCCTTTGAACTTCCTACCTTGAAAAATCTGCCACATGCTTTAGCTTGAGCTTGGCTGGATCTGAGGCCCTATTCTAGGCCCAGAGTCATATGGATACTGCTCACTTCTGTTCTTGTTCTTTGTTCACTGAATAGTTTCAGGTTCATGACTGCTCCTTACCCATTCTTTCACATCTAGACATAGATCCTCTCATCAGTCCCCATTGGATTCAATAACCAGCTGAATATTGAGCAATTGGAAAATCAATAAAAAACCCAAAGAACAGAAAATTAAATGTATTTCTCTTCTCTTCACAAAAAGTGAAGTGGATTACCGGAGCAGAATGTTGTACACATCACTGGATGTGGTGGTAATGATTTATTCTTTTTGTTATGGTGGGGATTAAAGTCTAGGAGCAGTTATGTGGGAAGAGGAGAGAGTGAGTGTTTTCAGAAATTACTATGAAATTCAATTTTTATGACAAAAGGCATAACAATTGCATAATTCTTTGAGTGAAAGAATGTACCAAACACAACTAAAATAAGTTGTTTTGAAGGATACTTTATAGGAAGGGCTGTTGAATATCAAAATAATATTTTGAGGATGGTTGTGGGCTAGTCATCTCACAGATGGTTAAGAAAAAGCTTAATGTTCTTGATTGGAGTGTGGGATAAGATGGATACCTTAATGTAATAGTTGTTCAGTAAATTTTAGTCATGTTCAACTCTTTGTGACCCAATTTGGGGTTTTCTTGGCAAAGATACAAGAGTAGTTTGCCATTTCCTTCTCTAGCTCATTTTGCAGATGAGGAAACTGAGGCAAACAAGGTTAAATGACTTGCTCAGGGTCACACAGCTAGTAAGTATCTGAGGCCTGATTTGAACTTGGGAAGATGAATCTTCCTGACTCCAGGGGCTCAGTGCTCTGTCCGCTGTGCCATCTAGCTGTCTTGAGATTTTTCCCAGAGAGAAAATAATGTGACTAATTGCCAGAAAATGAGCTTTAATTATGTCTTGACTGATGATTTCTAAATCTGTGCATACATCTCTAACCTCTCCCCAAACCTAATGCTGTATTGATAGTTACTTAATGTACAAGTCCATCTGGGCATCCTGTGGGCATCTCAGACTGAAATATCCAGCATAGAGCCCATTGTCTTTTATCCTAACCCTCCTCATTCTGCTAAGTATCCCTAACTTCTGCCTAGCACCACCGCCTTTTCAATCCCTACAGTTATTTTCAATCCGCAACAACTTTTGTTTAATCTTTTTACATCCATTCATTTGCCAAGTTCTTCCTCCAAAACCTCTCACGGATCCACCTTTTCTCTTTTCCTATGGCTACCACTGTAATTCATCCTCCCCTTACCTTTAGCCTGGACTCTTACACTAGTTTCCTAATTCATCCTCCTGCTTCAAATTTCTCATTCTTTCCAAGATATCTTCCATATAGGTACTAAAACATTCATCTCAAACCAAAGATCTGACCATAGCATCCTAGTTGTAAAATTTTCCCGGTGGCTTCTATTCTTTTTAGACTCAAATAAAAAATCTTCAGTGTGGCATTTAAAGACCTTCATAATCTGACTACAACCTCCCTTCCTAGACATTTCACATTACTTTCCTTCATACATTCTATAACCCTTAAGAAAAGTAACCTACCTGCTATTGCTTGAACTCAGAATTCCATTTTGTGCCTTTTTGCCTTTGCATTGTTCCCATTCCTGAAAAGCACTTCTTTCTAGCCTCTAACTCTTAGAATATTTGATTTTTTTCAAGCTTCAGTTCAGATACAGTTTTTTTACATGACATCCTGATTTCGCCTCTCCCCCACCCCATTTATTAATACTCTTGAGCCAACAACAACAAGAATTTATTAGGCACTTATTATATGCTGGGCACCATCCTAAGTTATCCTGCATTCATTTACCTATTTCTTCAACAGGACCCCTCCTCACCCCCAAATTCTTAATCATGATGTGGTAGTGACCCTGAGTTCTTAAAAGCTACGGCTATAGAGCACAGGTTTCATCAGTTTCCACCATACTGAAAGTCTTCAAGCGTGGTACCAGTAATAGATCATGTCTGCCTTATAAGATCTAGCCTAGGGGCAGCTAGGAGGACCTGAGTTCAAATCTGATGCTAGACACTTTACACATACTACCTGTGTGACTTTGGGCAAGTCACTTAATTCCAATTGCCCTATCTTCCCCCCTCCAAAAAAGACCAAAAAGAAGATCCAGCCTAAGTATAGAGGTTTGTAAAGAGGTTGGTCACATGGTGATAAATTCTTTGCCATGAAAAACGAGGCAACAAAGAACAAATCATGTATTCTCTCCTGTATTTATAATAGCAGAATGATAGAAAGGAAGAAATTGCTGAAGATCTGCACAAGATAAAAAGGCATAGATTGGTTGACATCTGAATCATTGGAAAGAATACCTACATCCATGAGGTCACAGATGAGTTAAAGTATCAAAGCATTTATATCCACTAGGATACATATCCATTGGAAGAATGCAAGCTCCCTAAAAGACAGGCTGTGTATTCCTAGAGGTACTAGGGAACACTGGCATTTACTGAATACAGAGTTGAAATCCTCAGATCTGAGCTTTAGGAATATCTCTTTGGCAGCTGAGTGGAGGAGGGACTGGTATAGGGGAGAGACTGGAGGCAGGGAGGCAAATTAGGAGATTATTGCAATAGTGCAGGCAAAAGGCTGTGAGGACCTGGATTGGGTTGGTGGCTGAGTGAGTGAAGACAAGAGGTCAACTTAAGAGAGACTTACAAAGATGGAATCAATAGGAAATGGTAATATATACAAAGAATGTTGTATTTTAAAGTTCTATATAAATGGCCATTATTTTTAAAAAACAGTTTTGTCTCTGGCTAGAAAAAGTCTCCAAAGTATGTGGATTCTGCATTCCAGTAAGTTGGATTTAATTAGTGGGTGAGTCATACACTGGTGATAATTAACATGTGCTCGTGCATGCCATATCCTATGATAAATCCTTCCTTGACAGAACCAGCTCTTGTTGGCCTCACACTTCCCTGGAGTTAGGTTTTTTTTTTAATGTTTTTCTTTTGAGTTTTTATTATTTTTATTTATTAATATCTTATCCTCCCAGATAGACTAACTTATTTTTTTTTATAACAGTCAGAATTATGATTAAGTTTCCTGTTATTTTGCCAAGGGCCTGGTATAACATTTTGCATACAATGGATATTTGAAGATAGTGTGTATATTGCATGTATGTGTTTGTGTTGAGTATCAATTTTGCGTCCTATGTGATGGGTGCATTGTGCTAAAAGTAGGAGATAGTATGCTATGGTTTCTGCCCTAAAGGAAATGATGATCATTTTTTCCTAGAAGGTATTAATGGACACCAATTGCAATTTGCAAATATCTACATGAAAGGAATATACTAATGTGTGATTTCCTACAATGTGATTAATAACTATCTAGTGAAACATGAGTTCATGTTTTTGTGAATAAAAAAAAAAATAACCCTCTTGCCTGTGAACAACACTAATTGGTTCCTATTACCACAAACCCCCTGCAGTCTCTGTCTCTCCTCTGCCTGCCTGAAATATTGCCCATCACTTCAGTTCTAAAGACGTTAATGCTGGAAGGAAGAGTTAGACACAGAAAATGATTTTTGTAACTTCCAAAGGAAGCTAGAGTTAGAAAAAAAAAAAAAACCAAGAAAGCCAACATGCACAAACGGGATTGTTTTTCTCCTTCTGTCTTCCTACTCCTTGCCCTCCACCCACAAACACTGCAGACATGTTACTAGAATACAGATGATTGCATCTGTGTTTACATAAAGTGATGCTATTTGATTTTTTCCTCCAATGTTATGTTTCTTTCCAATTGAGGAACTACCCTGTTCTGCCAACACATTAGTGTGATAACTTGTTTAAGTGAAATTGTTACTGAATTGAATTACACTCTAAAAATTGAGTACATGGAAAAAATCTCACGGAGACTAATATCTCTGTAAAACAGGCTTCTAAACTCTGGGCAATGCCAGTGTTTATTTTAAGTGACAATGAGCATAATAAAATTCTAAAATAAGAAAAGAATACAGATGGTCCCTTGAAGTCAGGTATGATGGGATTTAACTTACCTAGGGACTACTTAATATATGGTTAGTTTTTCACTTCCAAGAAAAATAAACTACCAGGATATCCAAAACAAGCCAAGCTAAGTGGTATTACTGGCTTCCTCTGTGCCTTCAAATGGAATGACTTCTGACATTCATATTCTCAATACGAGTTCAAAGAACAAATAAAACCCATCTCTTTCAATCTACTCTACAGGAAAGGCCCTTGGTGTACAGTTGGGAAATTCATTGTACTATTATTGTTTTTAAAAATTCAACTCTGGATAAAAAAGAAGGCTGGCTAAACTGTCATCAAGAAGCTCTGATTTCATATCCATGCACTGGGGGAATGTAGCTGCAGACGTGGGTTCTGTATATTTGTAAAATGAGATAGCTTCAGGTGCTTAGCACTCACAATATAGTCTGATAAGTCTTATGGGAGAGGATGGCTATTTTTGCTTCATTACTTAAAAGGTCAGACCAGAATGTGTACTCACACAGGCGCGCCGCACATACACACACACAGACACACACAGACACACACACATATTTAGTTTCATTGGAAAGACGTTGTATTCATTTGAATATTCAATATATTAAGCTAGGAATGAACAAACAACCTTCTCAATGGTCTGATATTGAAATGCTGGTATGTTGATAATGCAAAATCAATATTAATACATTAATCCTTGTAACATTCAATAGACATTAGAAAATGAAATACTACTAGAAATCCTCCATAGAAGGGGTTATGAACCTGGAGTCCATGTACTTAGCTGTTGGTGATTTTTTTTAATCATCACAATTCTATTTTAGTGTAATTAGTGGCACAATGGATAGAATGATGGGCCTAGAGTCAAGAGGACCTGAGTTAAAATCCAGTCACATATACTTAATAGTTGTATGACCCTGGTCACTTAAACTCTGCTTGCCTCCGTTTCCTCTGTAAAGTGGGGATAATACTATCACATACCTCCCATGGTGGCTGTGAGGACCAAATGAAACAATAATTGTTAAATGCTTAGTGTAGTTACTGACACATAGTAAATGCTATGCAAATATCAGCTAATATTATTATTGTTGTTAACTGCTACTACTACTACTACCACTACTACTACTACTACTACCACCACCACCACTACTACTACCACCACTACTACTACCACCACTACTACTACCACTACTACTACTACTACTACTACTACCACTACTACTACTACTACTACTACCACTACTACTACCACTACTACTACTACTACCACTGCTACTACTACTACTACTACTACCACTACTACTACTACCACTACTACCACTACTACTACTACTACTACTACTACTACTACTACTACTACTACTACTACTATTACTTTGTAATCCTATGTGTTTTACTTTATGCATTTAAAAACATAATTGTGGGAAGGGGGCTGTGGCTTCACCAGACTGATACCAATAGACCCTATGACACAGGAAAGATAAGGAATTGTTTTCCTATAGATTTGTCACTCAAGCCCCAGAACATCACCAAGTTTCTTCAGTAAAGTCCTTTGAGAGGCAAAAAAGACAAGTCTGACTGTAAACACTAGAAAAACAAAGGGGATGAAACATATGATAAAGCCTAGATAATGATATAAAACTGGTAGGTAGATTATTGAATTATTCTGTCAATAAGTGTATCCTGGACATTCACAGAAGATTGATTTTTACTAGTGATTTTAGCACCTTTGGCAAGCAGTACAGATTGGAATCTCAAAAACTTTTGTAATATGAGCAGTAATTAGGACAAATCCAATTGAGCAGGAGGGAGAATTAATCACTAAAGTGGCTCACCGGTGGAATTTGTTAACAAAGCTCTAGTAGTTTCTCACTGCACTTTATAATTTATTAACTTCTTTTCTTTCTGGACTCCACTCCTGACTTTTTACGTTTTCCTCCATGCCACGGCAGCATCCTCATTTTGGAAGTTCACTTTGATCCTGGCATCCTTACATTGGAAATATGTTCTACCTCTTCTTCTGCTTGTTTGACTCCTCCCAGTTTCTCCGTTTAAAAAAATGTTCCTGGACCAACCATTTCTTTATTCCTTTCAGGGCTCTATTCCTTAACTCTCCAGACTTTCTCTACCAGGTCTTCTCCTGGATACCTTTTCTTCTTCCTTCTTTCTCCCTTTCAGCTTCCTTTTCTGTGTTATGAGCTCCTTGAGAGCAGGAACCATCTTTCTTTTTTTTTCTTGTGTTCATATTCCCAGTAATTAACATAATATTTGGCCCATAATAAGTGACTAATAAATGCTTTGGACAGCTAGGTAGCACAGTGGATAGAGTACTGGGACTAGAGTCAACAAGACATCTTTCTGAGTTCAAATCTAGTCTCAGATGCTTATTAACTGTGTGACTCTGGACAAGTCATTTAATCTTGTTTGTCCTATTTCCTCATCTATTTTTGTAGATGAGCTGGAGAAGGAAATGACTGAACCACCACTCAACAAATGCTTGTTGACTTAATTTGACTTTCCTTGTCAACTAGGTTATGATCCCAGTTGATTCAAGCCGCATAAATGGTTGAATTTTTGTGTCCTCTAGGTTCCAGTATTCTGAGGCAAAGCTCTGACTGCCTTGCCCTAGTTACTATTATAATAAGGAGCTGGACACAGGGTGGAGGAAGAAGAGGAGGTAGGGCTGAATTGTGTATATATAACCATGCATTAATTTAAATGATTGTACATTGTTTATAGCCATTAAAGCTCATCTCTTTAAAATCAATATTCTTGTGAAACCAAATGGCTGTACTTCATACTACACCATGATCCCCAAGGAAATTCAATTACAAAAATAAAAATGAAGACCAAAAAGTAATGAAAACCATTCATGATAGACAAAACCAGGCCAGGTGTTATCTTATATATGGTAATTTCTTTGTACCAGACTTATATGCGGAAATTTCCGTGAAAAACATTATTGGAGAGATGTATAACTAGAAAAAGAGGTGGGAAATTCATATAGCAAGAAAAAGAGATGACAAATGGACAGTCCAAATTGTACACTTAAGACAATAAGGACAAAAGGAAGACCTTCATTGGACCAGTTTTCTACGGAACATTTATGTCAAAACATAGGTAAAGACATGTAGCAAGAGAAGACTTAGAGAGGGTATGATTGGCATTATAGGAAGAAATACATCAATGACATCATGGCTCAAAAAAAAGAAAGATAATCTTCAAAGTCATATTGGCACATAGATATCATGTTACTGTGTTTTCGAGACAGCACAGATAAAAATAATTCCCCAATACGGTGTAAATCCTATTTTCCTAAAGAAACTGAAAAAAATGCTACTGGAGCAGAGAGTCTTAGGGCCTAACTCTTAAACCTTTTAGACAAATTTTATAGTAGCGTTGCCCTAACAGCCCCTGTAGAAGGATTTCTATTTTAGGAAAGCAAGACAATTTGAATCAGGTGCTAGTTTTCACAAAACTGACCAACACATTAATCAAGTGTGACAGGATAGCCTGTCTTCCAGCATCTTAGGGCCCAGTCTCTGCAGCAGAGGGAAGGAAGTACATTCTCCTGTCTCTTTTTGGAGGCCTACCTTGGTTATTACGATGATAGTGTGCAGTTTCAAATGTTGTGGTTGTTACTCGATATCCATTGCTATGGTCATAGTTTAGATTGTTTTGCTTGTTCTCTTTACTTCATTTCACATTAAAAAAAAAAATTGGAATCTTCCTAGGCCTCCATGTATTCTTCATGTCTATTTTATTGTATCACATTCACATAATAGACTATACCAGCAGTTCTCAACCTGTAGGCTGCTACCCCTTTGGGGGGTCGAACGACCCTTTCACAGGGGTCACAGGGGTCGCCTAAGACCATCGGAAAACACATATTTCCAATGGCCTTAGAAACCGAGACACTGCTCCTCTATCTGTCTCCAGGTGGGTCCACCTACATGCAGATATGCCCACATATAAGTATTAAAGGGTCACGGCATTAGGAAGGTTGAGAACCACTGCTCTATACTTACATGTACCATATTTATTTAACCATTGTCTCAATCAATGCTTGTCTCTTTTGTTTGTAATATTTCATTACTACAAAAAACTGCTGCTAAAATATTTTAGTATGTATGTTACATACGGATTTTTTAAAAAATCATTAACCTCCTCAGGGTATATGCCAAGCAATAGAGATCTCTTGGTCAAAGATTATAGATATTTTACACACTTTCTTACTATAATTTCAGAGTGCTTTTTAAGATGGCTAGACAAATTCCCAGCTACATCACTATCATATTAGTTTTGAAAACCCCTCCAATATGAACTGCTCTCATCTTTTGTTATCTATGACAATTTTCTAGGCATGAGGTGAGACCCCAGAATTGTTTTGCTTTTTGCTTCTACAACCAGTCATTTGGAGTAATCTTTTATATGGTTCTTGTTTACATAGCTCTTTCTGCATATCCTTTGATTCGTTTGAACTTCGTGAATGCCTTTTGATCATATAATTGTATTAGTTATTAATATATTTTAGGTATCAGGCTCTAATCAGATATATTTGAAGCAAAGTTTTTTTTAGAGTATTTCCCTTATCTTACTTGCATTGATTTTATTATTGTGAGAGCTTTTTAAATTTTATAAATTTGGAATTCTCTATTTTATTTTTTAGTCCTTTTTGGGTTAAGAATCCTCCTCCTAGCTATAGCTGTGAACATTATCTTATGATTTCTTTTTTATGATGTTATCTTTAATATTTGATGACTATGGTATTTGGAGTAAGATATTGGTCTAAACAATTTATGCCAACTCTCATTCCATTTTTCACAATAGTTCTTGTCTAATTGGGAATTATTCCTAAAATAATTTTAAGTTTTGTTGTTTGTCATCAGCGGGCTATTGAGTTTAATTATTCTAGATCTATCTTTTCTGGGATATTCCTTTGATCTACTTTTCTATTTTTTTT
>CM053591.1:140925106-140940106 GCA_028646515.1 Pseudochirops corinnae
TGCAAATTTTACCAATTTTGTTTTTTATTATTTACATGAGATCCTATCTACATTTTTTGTTTCTTCAGGTGAATTTTTTTTATTTTGTCTACTTCTATACAGTGCCCCCTTGGTAGGTAAAATAACAAATCTGGTATTATTTTATTGGCACAGCCTAGTCATGAGTACTGAATCTCCTTCTCATAACCTATATTAGGCATTGTATCTATGTAACAATGCTAAATAGAAATAATGCCTAATGGCTGGAGATAATATGTACCCCAAATTATATTTCCTTGGGTCCTTCCTCTGCCTTCTTTTTCTTCTAGGCCTTATTCCTGATCCTGCAAGAGTCAATGTCAGAACAAAGAGGTCTCAGGATCAGGAGAATTTTCACCATACCTTTAACCTCACCACTTATAATCACTGCTAACGTAGTTATAGTCTATTCAGCTTAGAATAGAGAAGACCTCTAGTAGATACCATATGAAGAGTTACCATGAAGAGAAAGAATATACTGATTCTCTTTGCTTTTTCCATGAAGACTATGACATATAGGGTTTGGGGGAGTTGCAGGTGGGACAGATTTTAATGCAGTCTAAGGATACACTAATGATTAGAGCTATGGACTGGGCTGCCTGGGGAGGTTGGGACCTTCTTATCACTGACACTCTTTAAGAAGAGGTTGAGTGGCCTTATCAGGGATGCTGTAGGAAACAGTCTTTCCATTAATGTACAGGCTATACTCTGAGATTCCTTCCAAGTCTAATGTGGTGTTGAGTGGGGTTAGTTTGAAGCACACCCCATGGAACACACATGAGTATTGTTCTGGATGGGGCTGTCTGATAGTGCATGTGTGGAGATGAACCTGTGCTCTGGCCACTTCTGGTGACACTGGTGACCATCCCTATGCAGCAAGGTGGTACAATCAGTCAATAAACAGTTATTGAGCAACTATTAAGTTCCAGGCTTTGTCCTAAACGCTAGGATAAGATATAGTGAGTGGAAAGAGCACCGAGACTGGAGTCAGGAAGACCCGAGTTCAAATTCATCCTGAGACAATAGTTGTGTGACTCAGTGAGTTATATAATCTTTGCCTCTATTTCCTCAACTGTAAAATGAAAATAACAATAGCACCTGCTCCTACTTCTTGTGAGGATCAAATGAGATAATTGCAAAAAAAAGCAAACAAAATAAAACCCCACACTTAGTACAGTGCCTGGTACATGGTAGGTACTGATGAAATATCTGTTCCCTATGCACTTCTCCCTGTGCTCCATTCTATGTGCTTACAGTCAAACCCTCCACACCCTCCACAATGTCGTTCTTTGATTCCATGATGGATTGGGGTGGTGGTGGTAGTGCTAAGTTTGCAGTCTGGTTAAAGATGAAAATTTAACTGGCAAAATTTCATTCACATACTTTGAAAAAGCCAAGATTTTGAATTGATTTAGGTCAAACTTAAAGAAAATCTTTAAACTAGGCTAAGTTGGCAAGTCTAGCCACCTGCCTTTCCTCTGCTGTCACATCAGATTCACCAAGACCACCTTAACCCCCATGATATTAAATCTCTTTCTCAGAATATCCACCCCCTTACTGGCTTTCTGGAGACGTCAAAAGATCTCTGGGAGCATTTCCATATTTTAAAGCAATTTAATTTTAAATCTGAAACTCTGAATAAGAAAAAAAAGGACTAGTATATAAACCTGATGATTCCCTGGTATGTTTTTTTTTTAAAAGAAGAAATAAAGAGAATGGGGACCTGCCTTTTTAGTATTATTTTTTTAAAGCTAGGTCTGTGATTTCATCGGTATATGGATCTCTCAGTGAAAAACTCCATCTGCTCCAAAACATGCAGTCTGAAAGAATAACTTGGGGGCACTGAGAAGTTGAGTGATTTGTATGGGGTAGATTGGATTAGATGCCACCATACCATGCCATCTCAGGCTCTCCATCAAATGTATTCCAGTGAGTATACACAATTCTTAGGTAATTGGGATTCTAGAAAATGAGCTTCAGCTGTCTAGATGTGTTTTATAGCTTCCTGTACTATACCTGACCCTTCAGACAATTGGGCACAGCTGTGCTATAGACATTAATGGCACATTTTTCTTTAGAGAAGTCCAGATAAAGTCATCTGAAAGATGAAAAGACTGTAACAGAAGAGGAACACTTTTGGTTGCTTAAAGTGTTTTCTGCTGACATAAATTAAATAAAAGAATATTACATCTGATTTAATAAAAATAAATTTGTTGCTCTTCCACTTACAAATTAATATAATTATTTTTTAAAAGGATTGTCAAAGTTGGAGCCTTGGAACACGAGATTCTTGCCAACTAGTAATGCTTAATCTCTCCTGAGTCACTGCCTTGTGGTGGAGGGGCTTGCATAGCTCAGTGAAACTACAAGTATGCCATGTAGGGTACACAACATGGACAGGTAAAGTCATTACAAAAGGTGATCCACTGGAGAAGGAAATGCAAATCACTTCACTTTTCTAAGAAAATTCTATAGATAGCGTTATAATGATAAAAGATATAACACTGGAAAATGAGCCCCTGAGCTTGGAAGGTGAGAAAGAGCAGAGAATGACTACAAGTAGCTTCTGTACAAATCAAGTGACTGAGCCAAATCCCAATGCAATTGAGTTGGGAGCTCAATTGTAGATGTGCCTGGTGACAATAAGGAAGTCTGATGCTGTGATGATTAATATTGTATAGGAACCTGGAATATAAGATTTATGAACTAAGATAAGCCGGATGTGATCAAACAGGAGATGGAAAGATTAAACATTGACATTTTGGATGTCAATGTACTTAAGTGGATGGGAATAGTTTAATTCAATTCAGGTGATCACTACATGTGCTTTCATGGTCAAGAATCCTGTAGAAGTAGATCCACCTAGGCCAGGAATTGACTCTATTGTTCAGTGTATATGTCACCATCACTGCCACTTGACAATGAAGATCTTTGTGAAAACCTTGACTGGCAAGACCATCACCCTTGCAATGGAGCCCAGTGACACCATTGAGAATGTCAAGGCTAAAATTCAGGACAAGGAAAGCATCTCCCCAGACCAGCAAAGATTCATCTTTGCTGGAAAGCAGCTGGAAGATGGGCTCCATCTGGAAGAAAGAATCCGCCCTGCACTTGGTCCTGCACTTGAGGGAAGGTGTCTAAATTCCCTCAAGTTTCTTTCAAGCTTTTGACTAATTTCACTTCACTTTTCTTTCAATAAAGTTGTTGAATTCCCACCCCCCCAAAAAAAATCCTTTAGAAGAAATGGGATAGCCCTCATAGTCAATAAAAGCATGAGAAAAAAATACTGGGATATAATCTCAAAAAGAACAGAATGATACCTGTTTGAATCCTAGGCAAGCATTTTGATATCATGGTAATGTAAGTTTGTGTTCCAATCATTGATGATGAAGAGGTGAAAGTTGTTCAGCTTTATGAGGACCTATAATATCTTTTAGAAACAACACCAAAAACTGCTGCATACCTATCAGATTGGCAATATGACAAGGAAAATGACAAATGTTGGGGGAATATGGCAAAACTGGGACACTAATGTAATGTTGGTGGAATTGTGAACTAATCCAACCATTCTAGAAAGCATTTTGGAACTATGCCCAAGAAGTTGTCAAACTGTGCCTACCCTTTAAACTAGCAATATTATCATTAGATCTATATCTCAAAGAGGTCAAAGAAAAAAGGAAAAGGACATATACGTACAAAAATATAGCAACTCTTTGTACTTACAATGAATAGAAATTGAAGGGATGCTTATCAAGTGGGGAATGACTGAACAAGTTGTGGTATATGACTATGTTGGAATACTATTGTGCTATAATAAATGCCGAGCAGGATGTTCTCAGAAAAACCTGAAAAGATTTACATGAACTGATACAAAGTGAAAGTGAGTAGAACCAGAAAAGTGTATACAGTAACAGCATATTGTTTGATGATCAACTGTGAATGATTTAGCTATTATCAGCAATACAAAGATCCAAGACAATTCCAAAGAATTTATAATGAAAAATGCTATCCGCCTCCAGAGAAAGAACTGATGGACTCTGAATGAAGATTTAATCATTGCTTTTATAACCTAATATGGAAATAAGTTTTACATAACTGTACATGTACAACCTATAGCAAATTGCTCACTGTCTTGGGAAAGGGAGAGGAAGAGGGGAAGTATTCAGAACTCAAAATTTTAAAAATGAATGTTAAAAATTGTTTTTTACAGGTGATTAGAAGAAATAAAGCATTAAAGGCCAAAATTAAAAAAAGAGAAGCATGCTATGAGGATAATCCATGCCAAAAAATAGAATAAAGTTCAACTAAAAAAAGAGAGAATAACACCCCCAAAAGATGTCACATTCATCATAGAAAATTTGAATTCTAAAGTAGGAAATCAAAAATAATTGGAATAACATTCGGGTTTGGCCATATGTTACAAAATGAAACAGAGAAGAGTCTAAGTGAATTTTGTCAAAATAACTTGCAGGTCATAACAAACACTCTTTTTCAACAATCCAAAAGATGACTCTACACATGAACGTCATCAGGTGGTCAGTATCAAAATCAGATTGATTTTATATTTTGCAGCCAAAGGTGAAAAAAAACAAAACAAACTCTTTATCACCAGTCAAAACAAGACCTGAAACTGACTGTGGCTCAGATCATGAGCTTCTTATTGCAAAATTCAAACTTAAATTGAAGAAAGTAGAGAAAAGCTTCAGATTGTATAGGTATGATATAACAACCCTTGTGAATATGAGGTAGAAGTGATGAATAGATTTAAGATCAGGTAAAGTGCCTGGAGAACTATGGACAGAGATTCGTAATATTGTACAAGAGGTAGAAATTAAAAAAAAAAACATTCCAAAGAAAAAGAAAAGCAAGAAAGCAAAATGACTGTCTGATGAGGAAATAGCTGAGGAAAGAAGGAAATTGAAAGATAAAAGAAAAAGGGAAGGATAAACCTAACTGAATGCAGAATTCCAGAATATAGCAAGGAGAGATGAGGTTTTCTTAAATGAGCAGTGCAAATAGAAGGAAATGATAGAATGGGGAAGACGAAATCTCTTCAAGAAAATTTGAGGTATCAGGTGAACATTTCATGGAAAAATGAGCATGATAAAAAACAAAAATAGTAGGGATTTAACAGAAGTAGAAGAAATTAAGAAGATGTAACAGGAATACACAGAAGAACTTTACAAGAAAGATCTTATCACTAATAGTGGAGATGGTGTGGTTACTGATCTAGAACCCTACCTCCTGGAGAATGAAGTCAAGTGAGATTTAGGAAGTTTGCTAAGAATAAGGCTAGTGGAAGTGATGGAAAGCCAGTTGAGCAAATTAAAATCCTAAAAGATGGTACTGTTTAAATGTGCACTCAATATGCCGCCAAATTTGGAAAACTAAACAGTGACCACTGGATTGGAAAAGATCAGTTTACATCCTGATCCTCAAGAAGTGCAACACCAGAGAATGTTCAGATTCCTGAACTAATGTGCTCATCTCACACACCAGTAAGGTTTTTGCTTAAGATACTGTGTAATAACCCAAAATGGCACACAGTGATGTGAGTGGATAGAATCACATTGGGTCCCACAATACACAGCCATGACTGCTTCTTTAGACTTTACTTTCTTTTAAAAACAATGTATTATCTTTAACTTTTAGGGGTATATCACAATACCATGGAAAGCTATGAGACTTTAGGCACAGATACAACCTTTGATTATCTCATCTATCCCTATGTCTTCTTCTTCCTGAACTTGTTATTTATCCTCACCATGACTTCCACCCTCTATCATCTCCTTGGCCAACACCTCTGTTCTGGCCTTTCCCCCTTCCAATCTTGACCCTTTCATGAACCATTTCAATTTAATCATATTGTTTGCTCTTGAGTCCCTTTTCTGTCTTATCATTACTCCTATGTTACCAACCTCCAATCCTGGAAGCCTCTTACTATTTAACTCCTTTGCTCCTATTCCATATACTGTGAAAAGAGATAAAGGAAGTTGCAGCCATGCTGACTGGGTTTACTTTGTGCAAGTTATTGAGTCTCAATTGGGTCCTCAACGCAGCAAAGCAATTCTTTCATTCATAGTCTTTCTCTTTGCTTGTATTTGGATCCCTAACACTTAGCACAGTAGAAAACATTTAACCCTCCCTCCTCTTCTCCTTGTCCCCCTCCCTTTCCCTTGCCTCTCTCTCTCCTTTTCCTCTCCTCTCCTCTTGTTGCTATTTGGTTGTTTCAATTGTGTCTGACATTTTGTGACCCCATTTGGAGTTGGGATTTTCTTGGCTAAGATACTAGAGTAGTTTGCCATTTCCTTCTCTAGCTCATTTTACAGAGAAGGAAACTGAAGTGAGGAGAGTTGGTGTTAAAGTGGGTTAAAGCCCAGAGTCACATAGCTAGTAAGTGTTTGAGGCTGTATTTAACTCAAGTCTTCCTGACTCTAGGCACTCTATCCACTGTGCCACCTAGCTGTCATATATCTATAAATATTTTGTGTATATGTATATATGTACATACATATACATATACATATGCAAACATATGTATATATAGCATATGTGTATTGCCATACATGCATGTATGTATATATGTGTGTGTACTTAAATGCCTCTGTGTATGTGTGTATATACACACACATATATCTGGATGTTCAGAAAGAGCTAATCCATTTGGCTATGGACTACTTGAGACCATTCTTCACTCTAGCCCTTTTTGACCCTCTTATCCAGTTCATGCCCTCTTCCTCCCTAGCCCTCCTGAACATATTCTCTTGTTTTGATAACTATAGTCAAATCAATCCCTCCATTGCTCCTGGAAAAACCAAATGTCACTTGGCTACCCTGTTGTACTACAAAATATCCCTCTTGATTTGTCAGACCAAAACATCATTCCCTGGTTACCACTGCCTGGTGTGTATTGTCTTCTTTGGGTAGCAAGTAAGTTCCTAGAGAGCAGGGAAATTCTAGTTCTTGAATTTGCATCTCTAGTGCTTAGCATAATGCTTGGCACAAGTACTTAATAAAGGGTTTTTTCATTTATTCATCCATCTAGTTTCTCTCCATATATTTTCCTTGATGACAGATGACTGAAACCTAGTGGAGTGCTTGTTTATTGACTGACTGACTGATGGTCAATTAAAACTCTTAATTTTAATTTCTTAAATTTTAAATTAGGAATAAAAATATTTGATAGATCTACCTCAAGGATCAAATGAGATAGCGTTTGATATGGTGCTTTGTAAACCGTATGGCACTTATATAAATGTATATATATGATGTCTATTTATTATGAATTGTATAGAAAGAAGTTCTTTCCTGCTTGAAACAAGGAGATTGCATTGAATCTTTCACCTTTGTGCACTCTCTCTCTCTCTTTATATACATACATACATACATATATCTATATCTATATCTATATCTATATCTATATCTATATCTGTAGTTTTTTTTACTTGAACTAGAAAAATTAAAAAAAAAAACCTCAATAATAAGGTGAAACAATGGCGTGATCAGCACTGTCAACAAGAATTGTCTACATAATTACAGTTAAATCTAAAAGTTGTGAGATTGCTCTTTAAATAAAACAAAAGGGTAATTGTGTTCAGATGTAAACCCTTTGTTTAAAAAGAAAAAAAAGAGAAACATACTACAGTTCCATTTTAATCTTTCCAAACTATGAGTCTTAGCACATTTCAGTTTAAATTGTCCATTGTTTTTCATTTAAAACAATAAATTGCCAACCTGGCACAGAAATGAACAACTGTAAACATTCATTTCCCAGTTCACTTTTGCTGGGCCTTTCTCCTTACATTCCCTCTTTGCTCAGTTTTGATTTTTAAAATTTCCTTCTCTCTGCCATTTTCCCTCCCCTCGTATTATCTAGTTTAATTCTAAAATATTCATTTTTAATGGTAATGTCATGATCTATTCCTACCAACTTAAAGTCAGATTATCTATATCTTTATCTATCTACATCTCTATCTATCCATATGAAATTCTCTAGGGGTCTTCTCAAAATTTTAGCTTTTATTACTAGTAAGTATAGCAAGTCCTTGATCTTGAGGTGGCCACATTCATTTTAAGTTGCTTTTTCAACATGTTCCAAGAGAACATCCTACTATGAAGTATTTCTTTTTTTCATTTTCACATATTTCCCTCAAAGTTCTTACCTCTCTCAGCAGTGTTTCCCCTCCCAGACAAGTATAAACATTTCAGTAACCCCTTCACTTCATTTCCCCCATATCTTTTCAACCACTACTTTTGAATACTCTTTTAATTTGGTTTTCCTTTACTCCCATCCTATTTATTATTCCTTTCAGTCCTCTCCTTTTTACATCTTGCCTTTTTCTAAATCACTGAGTAGACAGAATGAGGTCCCTGCTTCATTTTTTTTTTTTTGCTCAGTATTTCACATTTATCCATTCTATGATAACTTTCAAACAAAGAGATTAATTTTGACCAAACTTTGTATTCTAAAAACTACCAAGGTACAGTTTAAGTCTCATTTGTGTAACAAGATGGCAGCCAATAGAGTTTTGAAATGGATGTATCTTTTGGGCTGAATTTCTATTTGAAACGTGGGTCGAGATAAACAGGCCATTCTAAAAGTCTCAAGTTGTACGAAGATTTTTGGGACATGCTAGCAAGTGTCCGTAGTGAGGTTTACGGTTATCAAAAGACCTAATTATCTTGTTCTCCTGAGGGATTCTTATTTCTCCAAACATGCTTTAAAAGGTGAAATAATCTCGACCATATCTTTCCCTGTCCTGTTCTCCCACCTTTCTGTACATCCTTTGTTTTCCTTTCCCTTTATTGATCTCTTAAATACCATGACATCATTCCAAAGAAAATTTCTGAAGTATCATTGTTATCATTATTAGAATCATGAATAATAATCTAGATGCCTCTTAATTGCATTAGTATTATTGTTCCATAGCATCATTTTAAAAACCTAACAGATTTTGTGTATGTAAGCAAAAATTACAATTTTTTTAATAAGATTAACTTTCCCCAAAGATCATTTCTTTTAATTTTCTTCCCTTTCACTGTTTTACTTCTGTTTCCAATTTTGCTTTGCATCAGTTTTGCTTTATATCATATGTTGAGTCTGTACCTAACTCTGAACTGGGAATAAATGAAAGGAAACATCTTAAAATACATTTTAAAAAGAGAGAAATCATAACAAAGAAGGGAACCAGAGAAAGAATAAAAAAAGAATGAACTACAAAAGTAGATAGGGAATGCATATAGAAATTGATAGGTGAGGGGTATATCAGAAGATAGAATGCAAAAATCTACTTTAAACATTCAATGTTTTTAGAAAAAGTTTAGTTTTATCTCGAAGTTAGGACCAGTAATATTACTTCCAGGAGGTAGAGTGAAGGCCAGGTCTGGTTGCTCATTGTAGGAATGTATCATTTCATTAAAATACAAAAAGTAAAATATATTAAAGTTCATACCTTTAAGTTATCCATCCTTCTGCCCCAAATCCATCCTCTGAGGTTCTCTTAGGCAGTCTGGTTTAGTCTGATAACACTTAGTAAGCCTCAGCAAACATGCAAGCAGGTTTTATGACAAATGTGGTGCATTTTGTGCCTGTCTACATTTCAAACTAAAGAGCTTCAGAACCCTGGATTTGCTCTTGGTCTCCTGGGGTTTTATTTCTGATCTGAGGCCCTCCTGTGCATTTTTATCTTCTTAATACAATAGACCCTGCAGAACTTCATCTTTAATAAATATATTTCCTTTTTTCTTCCTTTCTGTCCTTGAACCTGTGAGCTTTTCTGAGGCTAAAGAAAACTGTATGACCATAACCCTTGAAGAAAACCAAATTCGATTCTTAAAAAAGGGAGGCTGAGTATGCAGTGAAGATACTATGAAGTTAAATTTAAATCAATAAATAAGTAGCTTGATTTAGTATGTTAGAATTGAACTAAGTGCTGGGGAGCAGGGAGGTTTACAAAAATATACAAACCCAACTCTTGACCTCAAGCAACCTACAGAATGAGGGCTGGATTTGTATCAAGAAGGAATTGGTTGAATCTCAGTTTATTATTGACTCTTTCTGAGACTTTGGACAAGTGATTCAACCTCTCTGGGTCTCAGTTTCCTTATCTGTAATATGAGGAAATTGAACTAGATGAGGTCTAAGGTTGCTCCAAGCTCTATATCAATGACATTATGTCTCTCTTTCTTTCCTTTCTTCATATTCCCAGTACTTAGCATGGAACTTGGCACATACTAAGTACCTAATTAATGCTTGTAAGCTAACTTAACTACTTCTAATTCTCCTGATATCATTGAAGGGGAACTGATATTATCCATGATGCCTTAGTGACATGGATAGTAGTACTTAGCAGGCTCAATCTAGGGGGAGAAATAAAATGCAAGGAATGATTAAGGACCAGTTTCAAGAACGACTAGTCTTACCATTATATAGGTATTTAACATTATACAGGATTTAACACTAAGACAGACATGGTTCCCTGTTAGATTGCTTTCATTCCCAATTTCTTTTTTAGGCCTGAGGACTAGCCACAGGTACCAACAAATAGAATAGATGGGAAGTTGTTTCAATTTTTATTTGATGTTTCAGAATACTCAGGGCCCTTTTCTCCAGGTATCATGGAAAATAGTCCTTGTACTGGACTCTTCTCATATAGCTGTTTTTATACTAGTAACCTGCTCTAGAATAAAATGATAGACACATCATGTTTCTTGATGTTTCACCAGATTATGTATCAATTTATTCTCTACCAGTTATTTTTTTAAATGTAAATTTAGCTTCAAGTTGAAGCTTTAAGTTTATTTAACATGTAAAAATCATTAAACTTACTCCGATGGCTGTTAATATAGGTGCTTGGTAAATCCACTTGAAGTCCCCAGCGTTAAACTCCCAGCACCTGTAAAGTCAAGAGTTATGATCTATGAATAAAGTGATAGAGCATTAGGCAGTTATTGTTAATTAACTCTTCAATCAATTAATTAATTGATATTAACTCTTCTCCAGAGACTCCATGAGGCTAAAGTCCTTGATAATTAATCAAGGTACTGACAGATTGATGACTTAGCAAAAGGAGAAAGGAAGGCATAGAGAAGGGAATAAATATATATGTCAGATATTGCACTGTATGTTGTTTTATAAATATTATCTCATTTCAACCTTCCAACAATTCTTTGAAGTAAGTATTGTTATTATCCTCATAGAACAGTTGAGAAAACTGAGGCAAACAGAAGTAAAGTAATTTGCCAGGGTCACACAGCTAGGAAGTAGTTGAGGTCAGAATCGAACTCGAATCTTCCTGACTTCAGGCCCAATGCTGTATTCATTGGGCCACTAGCTGCCTCACACATTAGACTGTGAGATCATTGAGGGCAGAGATCATCTTTTGCCTCTCTGTTTCTCTTTGGTGCTTCACACAATGCCTGGCACACAGCAGGTGTTTGATAAATGTTTGACTGACTTCACCTAAAAAGTAATAAAATCTAATTAAAAAAAAGTGAAATTAGCCCTGGTTTTTCTAATAAGAAAAGCCATGTCTCCTGCTTTCATATTTAATGGAAAATTGACTTTTGTCTTAACAAAAGGTGGAAAAGACAGTGATATTCTGAGCATGATGTAAATGAATTTTCTCTTTTTTGAATAACTATCAGAATTTGTTGACAGAATGCTTGCCTATTTTTGTTAAAATGCTTACAAAAATTTTTGTGGAGTCCTTTGTGGGGGATGTAAAAAGTACAACATAAAAAATAAGAGAAGCTTTTATCTTGGACCTTTTGTAATAGAGAACTCTGGAATTTCTTGTATATATCTAAGAAAAATAAAACAAAAATAATTCACTTAACCCATGCAAATGGTACAAGGGGAGACCATCAAACTCCCCATTATGAAATGTAGCCTAAAACCCCCCAAACTTTTGCCAGTACCTTTTTCTCATACTGCTATATTTAATTTTTTATTATACTAGCCTTTCTACATGTGAGCGGAAATCCTCAATGAGCACATCTTTAATATTTCAAGCAAGCAAACAATTGACAAATGCTCCATTTGTACAATTAGATATTTTGCCCACTTCTTGCTTCCCTTGCTCATCTAGCTATTTGAATTGTCTTCCTTTTAAACATTAAATAGTTGTGGATTATGTTTTGGCTGCAACATCTGAAATCTGAACCACTTTCCCTGTTAATCAGAGAACTTCTGGTTTGCCTGCTCCAACCATTGGGTGTCACACAGACAAGAAAAATCAGGTCTATTTTAGCCTTACTTTTAGTATACATGGTTAGAGGGATAATGTCTCTCCCTCTCCCATGCTACATCAACCCAGCATCAGCCTATAATTTCACTGAAGGCAGGGACTGCCTCATTTTTCATCTTTGTATCTCAGCACCTCACACAGTTTCTTGTATACAGTAGACACTTAATTAATATTTGTGATTCATTGAAATAAAGCTGCATCACCTTCCCTGGGCTCAGAGCCTCAGATTCATCCTTGACTTTTTCCTCTCCCTCATTGCCCACATATTACCAAAGACGGGCTACTATGCCAACCCACTGACTCTTTCCAAATCATGGATGAGTAAGTCTCTTTAGGTTTACTTTGGCACATAATTCATACTGACAGCTCAAAAAGTAAACAATTGTTTAATAAAGCATGGCTTCAGATAAGGAAGTCTCCATTACTGCAAGAATTTGCCAGGTTTTAGCTCTGCCTTGAGAACAAAACACCTGAAGAGGCTGATCATCAAGGCATTCATCTCGTTGTGTTTATCACTGTCACTGCTGACCTAACACATAAGTGTGTGCCTCTGTTTGCTCTCATATACTCAGGCAGAACCAGAAACTTGTTCCAGGTTATAATCAAGTCTACTGTCTCTGATTTTGCCTGACTTAGCCTCTGCATGGCTTTATATTACCGACATTTCCCTCCCAGTTTTAGGATTTTTCCACGATCTTAGTATACTGAAAATTGATTTTGAATTTTATATTGATACACAAATTTGTTTTGTTTGATTCTGTGTATTTGCTACACAGGCTTTGTTTTTTAGTTTCCTCTTTTTTTTCCCCAGATGGAAATGGGACAGAGAAGAAATACATTTTTATTATGTATACATTCTGTTAATTTAAAAAAGGAAATAAAGAGTTTTTACATGCATAGACCATTGCTGCTCTGCATTCCTTTCATTTTGACTAAGTTGCTAATGTTGAACACAACCTAAACAAAAATCTGGCATCTATAAACTAAAATAAGAAAAACAACAAAAAAAAGATCATAGGTAGAAGTGAAGAGGGAACCGGTACCTCATGGTATTGTCAAATATTGGTCCTCAGATCTTCATTTTTGAACATTTCTAATTCTTGCCAGTGAAAATTATAGAAATTTAGGACTGAAATTGTCCTAGATACCACAATTATAGAGTTGAGATGGAAATGACCTTAGTGATCATTTCATCAGTATGATTTCCCCAAAGCTTTAGTCTGACCCTGTCACTCTCTTACAGAACCAGTTTCCATGCTTTCCTTTACTTCTAGGATCACACATTAACTCCTCTGCTTGGCATTTAATGATGTGTCCAACTTGGCCCCAGCTTACCATTCCATCCTTACTGTACATTATAATCTTGCATATTAGAGTCCAGACAAACTGGAAGTGCCTTCTTACCTAGTACATGTCCATCTCCCTTTCTTTGTACATCTGCATCGGTGTTCCTCATGGCTAGAAACCTCACTTGCACCTTTTAGGAAATTCTAATTTCCTTTAAGGCTCCAGTCAAGGGCTACCTTCTTTTGTGTGAATTCTTTCCTGAACCCTTATGCTGCTTGTGCCTTTTCTCAAAATGATCTTCTATCAATTTATCATGTATGACTATGTATGTATATGTTGTTTACCTTAATAGAATATAAATTTCTTGGAAAGTGATTATGAATTTTTAATCTTTATAGCCTAGCACAGTGTCTAATACATATTAGGATTTTAAAAAATGCTTGTTAATGAATTGCCTGAACCCTCTCATTTTATAGATAAGATGGAGAAGTGTGTGTAGTAGAATTCTAGTAACTGAGATCCAGAGTGATTAAATGAATTGTCTGAGTTCACATAACAAGTTAGTGGCAGGGATGGAATTAAAATTCGATTCTAGGGTTCTTTTTCACTGTACTACATCATATCAAAGGGTTCTCCCAAAGTACAGAGCAAACTAATAGGTCTAGGAAAATTCAATTTGGACCACTCAGCTCCCAGTAGTCCTTAATAAATTCTTGACAATTGAATTGATTTACAAACAAATGTTATAGCCTAAGCAACTTAAGTTGCAGTTCAAGTTACTTTAGAAAGTATTTAGTTTTCAATGAGAAGAATCTGTGAATGACATTTCTTTCCCAACCTTTCTCTATATTATCAGTTCTAAAAAGACAACTTACAAATTGAAGTCATAGGTAAAAATTTCCATCTGCAAACTCCCTTCTTTAGAGAAATTGTTAATGGGAATATTAGTAACAAACTAAAATTTTAAAATATAATATTAATACTAATGAATAACAATTTAATATTTTGAGTTAGCAGAATAATAATGTCTTTATTTCTTAAAAATCCCTGAAACATGAACTGGTATAATGGAAATATAATCAGTGAGTAAGGAATTAAAATTCTTCATAAGCTCATAGAGGGCAGGTATCTATGTCTTGAACTTTTTTTTTTTTTTTTTTTTTTACTATTTCCTTTAAAGCTAAATTATTTCTCAATAAATATTTTCAAATGAATAAAAATGAGTTTATTTCTTATGGCCACCCTTTGGATGACATGGGGAAAAGAATCCATTCTCCATCCTAGACTTGTCTAATCTATGCCTTGTTTGAGAGGGAGAGTTGCTTAACTAAAACTGGCCATGTAGGTGGAACTAAATAATAATTTGATCACAAATTCCCCACAATAGATCATCTTTCTCTAGAAATCATGGGTGGGGATGGCTAGGTGGCACAGTGAATAGAGCACC
>CM053591.1:140942088-140969458 GCA_028646515.1 Pseudochirops corinnae
GCAAGTAGTGTAGTCTTTCTAGCCTCCACTTTCTTCTGAAATGAGGGATCTGGACTTAATAATTTTTCAGATAGCTTTCAGTTTTACATCTGTGTGTCTGTACTTTGTGTTATTGCTACCTGTAGTCCTTTTTAGGGGATGGAGGGTTGGTTTTACCAGTATACTTTCCAGCAAATGATCGTTATGTGCTAGCAAACTTATAAAAAGTCAAAGAGCTGTTGGTGCACTCTATGTTTCTGATGTGAGGTTAAAAGAAGCATAAAAAGCGAAGAGGAATGCATAGCTGAATTCTGCTACCTTTGTCTATGTCATTCCCACACATCCTACTTCTCCCTCCCCCCAAAAAAAGATCAGTTCCTCATACAATCAGCAGGTAAAAATTAGTTTGTTGTTCAATCATTCAATCATGTCTGACTTTTCATGTCCCTGTAGACCATACTGTCCATGTGGTTTTCTTGGCAAAGATACTGGAGCAGTTTATCACTTCCTTCTCCAATAGATTAAAGCAGAGAGTCCCACAGCTAGTAAGTATCTGAGGCTGGATTTGAACTCAGGTCTTCCTGACTCCAGTCTAAGGGCTCTACCTACTGAGCCACTTACCTACCTCTTCAAAAATTAATCATCTGACTCAAAGTATTGTATCAGTCACTTGACTAATTTTTACCTGCTTAGCGCTATAAGGAATTGATCACTTTGGGAGGAAGTGTAGAAATTCTACAAAGTTTGTGTAATAATTTTAGTTCTATCACAACGTGTTTGTATATCTTTGATATTCAGTTTGGATTCAGATTTTATCCAGTATCACTTAAAAATTATGGCCCCTCAAATAACATATTTTCTCCTCCATCAAAAACTAAGGTAATTTAAAATAAATTATTTTTAAAATTTAAAAACTTTTCATTTTTAGTAAAGTTGCATACCATCAACACATTTTGAAAGAGGAAAGAACACTAATTATTATCATTGTTTTTGCATCTTATTTCCCTAAGTAAATTATAAGCTCCCTGGAGGCAGGGCCCATGCTTTGTTTATCTTCGTATTTCCCTTGACATTTACCACATAATAGTCACTTAATAAATGCTTTTGGAATTAAACTTGGTACAACTAAATTTGTATTTTAATCTTATCCTACTTTGCTCCGAACACATTCTTGACATATTTGAGATATGCAGTTATAGACTAGAAATGAATTTTTTTCCCCAAAGTCACACATTTTTTGTCCAAGTTCAGGGTGATCATTCAGAATGAAGGGAAGAATAAATACTGGCTAAGGTAATGTAGATCAAAAATAATCAAGGCCTTCTGCTAATCTCAAATACCAAGGAAAGGGTAAATATTCATTCTTTGGAGAGACTTAAAGGTACCTCCTTCCCTACTGGATTTTATTATATCCTGCAAAAAAAATTTAACGTCTAAGAAAGCTCTCAGAGTGTCTCTTTGCTACTGACTAAATTTCATTAGGAGATGAGCAATTACCAGTGCCTCAATAAAAGCTAGCTCTTCCATCTTCAGAGAATTTTTATGCTGAACAAAAATTTACTTTAATGCAACTAAAAGGTCACATCTTTCAAACAATTCAAAGCATTAAGCTTCAGGTACAAACATTGCTGAGATTCAGCATTTGCCATAGATTTCATTACCCTACGGGAAACATAGGAACACCAACCCTGAAATAAGGAATTTACTTATATTTCTTGTTTTTCTGTGGAAGTTTATTTTAGGTTTTATCACTTGTTCTTCAACCACATCCTTTAAGGTCAGTGGCTCCCAAGGATCATTTCTCTTCTTTTTGTATTCTCTTCCTTATCAATCTTATATATTCCCACGGCTTTGACTAGGATCTCTTATACATGATCTTTACATCTCTATTTCAGGTCTATATTTCCAACTATTGGGCATTTTTATTTGCAGTTCCATAGGCACCTGAACTCCAAATGTCCAAAACTAAGATGATCTTTCCCCTCCCCCCCCCCCACCCGGCTGCTCTTCCTGACCTCCCTGTTGCTGGTAACAGTATCACCAGTCATTCAGTCTCCCATGTTGAAACCCTGGTGTTCACTCTAACCTCTTCTTGCCTCTACCTCTACCCCCATTAGTTTCATCCTGTATCACTTTGTCTTGCCCTAGTTTATATACATTGTTGCTACACCTTTTCACTTCCTCTGGTATCCGTTAGGCCTGTTGGAGGATAGATTGTTGGATTTGGAGTTGACATCCCTGGGTTGAAATCCCATTTCTGACACTAGCTGTAGGACTTTAGGCAAATCACTTAACCTCCCTGATCCTGATTTTCCTCATCTAGAAATTTAGGATGATTTCTTTCTTTCTTTCTTTCTTTCTTTCTTTCTTTCTTTCTTTCTTTCTTTCTTTCTTTCTTTCTTTCTTTCTTTCCTTCTTTCCTTCCTTCCTTCCTCCCTTCCTCCCTCCCTCCTTCCTTCCTTCCTTCCTTCCTTCCTTCCTTCCTTCCTTCCTTCCTTCCTTCCTCTCTCTCTATCTTTCTCTCCCTCTCTTTCTTTCTTGCTTGCTTTTTGGAGGGCAATTGGGGTTAAGTGACATCCCCATGGTCACACGGCTAGTAAGAATTAAGTGTCTGAGACTGGATTTGAACTCAGGTCCTCCTGACTCCAGGGCCAGTGTTCTATTCACTGTGCCTCCTAGCTGCCCTGAGGATGATATTTCTTATTGTACTTAACTCACAGAGTTGTTGTAAGGACCAAATGAGATGACATATGAAAAGAACATCATAATTTTAAAAAGCACTTTGTGGCTCTGGCATGTTAAAGAGGATGCTAGTTTTCTTTCCTTGACAAGAACCATGCCATTTTAGAATGTGCCGCCATTCAGTGCTGAACCGCCTCCCCCCCTCTCCCCGCCCAATGACGACCTAGACTATTATTACCATCTAATTAGTCTTTTCATTTCCATCTTTTGCATTTCTTCCACATTATTCTCATTATTCCAAGAACTTCTTATCCCATTTCTCTGCTCAAAATCTTTCACTTAATAATAATTAACAGTGTTTGTATAATGTCCACTATGTGACAGGCACTGTGCAAAGCACTTTACAATTATCATCTCATTTGATCCTTATGACAGCTCTTAGAGACAACTCATTATTACCCCTACTTTACAGCTGAAGACACTGAGGCAAAGAATAATGACTTAGTGCCCAGAGTCACACAGCTGGTGAGTGTTGGAAGTTGGATTTGAACTCAGAATTTCTGTTTCCTAAGCCAGAGCTCTTTAGCCTGGTGCTCTTTTACATTTTCATCCTTATCTTATACAACTCCCTAACCATCATCACCCCCATTCTTCACTTAAGCTGAACCATTTGTACAGGTCCCATGATTACTTTGCTCTACTCCTTTATGTATACCCTCCCTTATAACTGTGATGAATACTTAGGCTTCCCTCACCTCATTTCCTTAAACTTTGGTAATTCTACCTGCCATCTGATTTATTTTCATCAAGATGGGCTATCTTATTTTTTGTTATATATATATGTTGGTGATAAATTTAGTGACATTGTTATACAAAAAGAAAACCAGACCAAGCCTTAGTAGCTTTAGAGTGAACTGCATCTTGATAACTCATTTTGTAAAATATCTTGACTTTTGGGATGGAACTTATTGATGTCATCAATTCAAACAATGGTTACAGTTACTATTGTAATTTTCAGACTCTTGAGGCTGCTAGGTGGTACAGTGAATAGAGCATTGGCCCTGGAATCAGGAGGACCTGAGTTCAAATCTGACCTCAGACACTTAACACTTACCAGCCATGTGACCTTGGGCAAGTCACTTAACCTCAATTCACCTGCCTTCCCTCCTCCAAAAAGAAAAAAAAATTAGATTCTTATCTTTAGCTATGGTAAGTTCAAAAGTCAAGTTCAAATGTAACCCTTTGCATCAGTGGTTCTCAACCTGTGGGTCGTGCCTCTTTTGGGGGTCAAACAACTCTTTCACAGGGGTCACAGGGGTCGCCTAAGACCATCAGAAAACACATATTTCTGAGGGTCTTAGGAACTGAGACACTGCTCTCTATCCATCTCCAGGCAGGTCCGCCCACATGCAGATACACCCACATACAAGTATTAAAGGGGCACAGCATTAGGAAGTTTGAGAACAACTGCTTTGCATGAAGATCTCCTTGATCCTTGCCAATGGGCAATGACCTTCTGCTTTGGCTCTACCTAGTACTTTGGTTTGCACCTCTTAAATGTCCTTGCTAGTTTTCCCTTGTAGTAACTAAATAGTTTAGTAAATTCACAGAACAAATCCCCTTAATAAAAGGATTTATTCTGTAAAACTTGGACTCAGTCAAAAAGCCACACCCAAGGAGCTAGAGGGCCACGTGTGTTTCCCACCTTTCGTCTAGTTACTTTTGTATGTGTCCTATCTTCCTATTAGAGATTAATCTCTGTGAGGGTAGGAAACTTCTCTTACCTAAACTTTGTTTCTCTCCTAGCATCTTTTACAACGCTCTGTGTACAACCAATAAATAATAATTGAATTTAATTCAGAAATTACATTTTATTTCCAGAATCTAAAAGTTAAAGTACTATAATACATATATAGAAATGTACAGGATGTACAGATGTATAATTATACTCTGTGCGTTTGACATGACACCTAAGGTTAAATACATTAATAGCTAACCCATCTCATTTAAAACTCCTGTCATAGCTTTTCTTCTTTTTCTTAATGAATTTGACAAAAACAGTAAAGTGCATGCACCAGATAGAATTTTCTTTTCTTGTTTGACTCCTCATTGCTCAGCACAGAAATAAGATGAAAAATGAACATGTCCATCCATCATTCATCCCCTAGAGGGAAATATGCACAAATGGGGACATGAAGTTCTATGGAAGTGGGAAGAGAGGTTCTTCACAAAGTTCATCTGAAGCCAATTAAAATTATTTCACCAAGTGACCAGCAATCTGACAGAGGATAGCTGGTAACGGTCATAAGTACAGTTCTTTTTGACTGTCTTCCAACTGTTAATCTTTTCCAGTATGTTTCCAATAAAATTTGGGAGGAAGATTTTCAGACATTTTTTTTCCTTTTAATATGGGAAAGTTAGATTTCAATACCTGCTAATAACCTGACTAACTACACTGTTAGATCCTTCATAGACAAATGCTACTAAAGTTAGAAAAGGGAGCATGTAGGATGAATTATGTAGGAAAAACTGAGTAGAAAGGGGCTACTTTTGTTTTTAATGAGATAGGGTATAGGAAAGTGCTTTGGAAATTGAATGCTATACTTTAGTAGTACTTACTGTTATTAACTTTCATAATTTTGTTTATTTCGTTACATTTTTATTAAAAGCTTTACAATATGCTTTCCTTTATTAAAAAAAGGATTATCATGTCTTAGAGTTGAAAAAAGCCTAATAGAGTATAAACCTGGGGACTTTGAACTTTAGAAAAAAGTAATAGCTAAAAGCAATATAATTCTTTTCTTTGTGATGCTATATATATATGTGTGTGTGTATATACACTTAGATATACACATGTACGTACATATGCATATGTATATATGTATATATATGTGTGTGTATATATATGTATATATGGGAAGAAAGACATAGAGAGGAGGGGGGAGTGAGTTATCAGCTAGTCACTGTTTACTCCCATTTTTCCTTCACTAGCTGAAGAAACAGGTTCACCGATATATGTCTGTTTCATGTAACAAGACCCAGAGGAAGACCTCAAGTAGAGTGGGCGTATATTCTGTAGGGCATCTAATGGTCAAGGAACAGAAACATTACTTTTGAATTCAGGAAGTTAATTTTCCCATTGACAATATCCAGATACCCTTAAATATTAAAGGATATATCCAGTGAAAAGACTACAACTCCCCCCTTTCCTTTTACACTTAACTTTCATCTGCTACCGTTGCTCGTACCACTGCCCAGGCGACAACAAACACTGCTGGAAATCCTATAAACAAACAAACACACAAAAATTAACAAGTTGGTGGTAACTTTGATTTCAATTTTTTTTAAACTTACAAAATTATCATTGAAAAATATTTACTGGGGCGGCTAGGTTGCACAGTGAATGGAAGTGCCTGAGTTCAAATCCGGCCTCAGACACTTAACACAAAAGTAGCTGTGTGACCTTGGGCAAATCACTGAACCCCAACTGCCTTACCTTCCCCCCTCCAAAAAGCAAAAAATAAAGAAAGAAAAGAAAAGAAAAGAAAAGTTTTTACTGGACTATAATTTAAAGATGTTAGACATTGCTTTGTGCTCTAGAAGAGTTCCTGTGACTTTCATTATATCAAATAGAGAATTATATTGAATCTACCCACTCTGTGCATAGGACTTAAAAGTTTGTAGAATTTGTCACCAACATTTGTTTTTCTTATAACCAATAACCTAAAGATTGTAGCTGGTTTAATTGAAGCATGAGAGGTTATAGGAGCACACTCTAACTGGAAATGACTGAGAGGACCAAGGGCAAAAACATGGTAGGGTCTCAACATTCATCTTCTAATTTTATATTGATGGGTACCATGATTTCAGTGGAGAGCAAATGATTAAAAGCATGGGAGATGACATTTGAAAATAAACTTTGTAGGTTAAGACATTTCAGTCTGGAAAGATGAAAGTTTAGAGAGCTTAGAATTGAAATTCATTAACTGACTAAGGTTCACCCAATATGGCAATTCTTATTTTCTTTTTATGATTTGAGGACATTAATAATTTCTTCAATCCAATTCTGATCATGCCTTATATTCAGATTGAGTTGAAATCAGATTCATTATATCCCTTCAATATCTATGGACTTAGTTTGTATTCTAATATTTATATGTTTGCATGCTCCTCATAAATATTATCATTTTTTTATGTGTATCAAAAGGTGCTTTTATGCACCTATTATGCACCAGAAACTGTGTAATGTTCTGGATATTAAATATAATAGTACAGTAGTCCCTGCCCTCAAGGAGTGCACATTCTATAGTGTCTCAAAACATGATTCTTTGTCCTCAACTAAACTATAAGAAACTCTTCAAAGAAGGTACTGTCTTCAACTTTTGTTTCTTTCTGAATCCATAGCATTTTGTATAATATTCTGTATTAATAGCAGTACTTAAAAAAATCAATATAGTTTGTTTGATGGGGAGCATGACAGGAATTCAGAATTTAAAAAAAAATTAAATTCAAAAAACCATCATTCTGGGTGCCATGTTTTAATGAATTATTTTCCATAGTTATAGACATATTTTCTCATCTGCCTTTGCAGGCACCTCCTTTCCAAAACTTGTATAATCTTTTTTTTTTAAAGCAAGAATGAAAGAAACCAAAATCATTACAAATTTTCAACAAGATAATTATTTAGAACATCCCACCCATGCATAACACACACACACACACACACACAGGTGAATGAATAGAAACCAATATACACAAATATCCAACATATTTGCCAATATTAAAAATTTCACTTTAAGTTAAAACACTATAATATAATGACTCCCTTAGGTTGGCAGTGTTGTACAGAGGAAATCAATGGCCCAGGAGATAGGAGACTTGCCTTCTAGTTCTGTTCCAGACACTAACTAGCAATATAACCTTGAGAAAATTATTTCACTGTTTCCATGTCTTCTCTCTTTAATTAAATGAGCCCAAACTTTAAAGTCACATGATTTTTATCATTCTCATATATTAATTTAAAGAAGGAATTTTTAAAAAGAAAATATTTAGTTCAGTTTTTAAGTTTGCTTTTGATTTCTTAATTTTTTTTTCAATCTTGATTTTATAATACCTAGCATTTATATATCGCCTGCTGTGTCCCAGGCCTGTGTTAAGTACTTTACAAATATCTCATCTGATCCTCACAACAACCCTGGAAAGTAGGTGCTATTATTATCCTCATAGTTATTATTGAGGAAATGGAGGTAGGCAGAGGTTAAGTGACTTGCCCAGGGTCACAAAGCTAGGAAGTGTCTGAAGCCTGATTTGAACTCGGATCTTCCCGATTCCAGGCACACAACTCTATCTACTATGCCATCTAGCTACCCCAGTAGATGACATCTGAATATATAATTAATCATAAAAGATTATTCATCTGTTCTGAAATTATCTATTCTATAGTATCCGTGCATATATGTCTACACATGTGTGTTTGTGTGCGTGTGCAGTTAGGTGGCCCAATGAGCCTGGACAAGACATTTAGCTGTTATTTTCCTTAATTTTCTCAATTATGAAATGGGGATAATAATCACATCTGCCTCCCAGGATTTTATTTTTGATGATCAACTCAGATAATACTTATAAAACATTTAACAGTCACTGACAGGTGGGAGTTGCTTAATAAATGCTTGTTTCCTTTTGTCCTTGTGAATAACATAGAATGTTTAAAATGGCAGATTAGTGAATATAATAAAACTGGTATTATGATTATAAGAGCATCAATTTAAAGTCAGAATGGCCCTTGAAGGTTATCTACCCCAAGCCTCTTGTTTTATAGATGATATCTGAGATCTGGTGAAGTTAAGTGACTTCCCCCAAAATCATATGGGGATTTCTGCTAAAAGCAGGATTCAAACTCAGGTCTTCCAACTTCAGATTTAAAATTATGTTTGATGCTGCCACAATTGATCCCTCAAAAGGAACCTCTGGGACAGCATTGTAAACTAAACAAAATCACCTAAGACCTAAAGATTATAGCTTTAGAGCTGTAAGGTACCCCAGGGGGTCATTTGGTGCAATCTTCTCATTTTCCATGAGGCTCAGAGAGAAAAGACGCCTAAGGACACAAAAGGAGGAACCAGCAGATCTAGGATTCAGTCAACTTTTCTGACTCCATTTTTTTCCACTGCTCTACACTGTCTTCCATATTCTTTTTAAAATGTTTGTGAAAGATGATTTGAGGCCTGGCAACAAGGAAATGACATTACCACCACCACCATCACCATCATCACCATCATCATCACCACCGTCAGCACCACCACTACCACAACCCTCAGTTGTTATTGTAAGAGTTATAGTTGTATAGTCTTAGTCATAGCAATATTTTTACATGATAAAAGTTATTTAGATTGTTTTCTTTGTCAGTGTGTAATTAGAGAACTGCACTTATAGGAGGAGAGACATTCCATTTTCTGCAAGGATAGAGAGCTAGCACTTTTAATGTTTTCTGTATACCCAAAAGAAATGGGAAACCAATTTTTAGAATCATACATTTAAAACTGGAAGAGAACTTTGAGGTCTATTTAGTCCAGTTCTTAACTTCTCCTTCTAATATGGTCCCCCTTGGCAATATGATGAAGCCTACAGACTCCTCTTCAGAATAATGTTTTTACATTCATAAAATGAAATACATAGGATTACAAAGGAAGCAAATATATTGAAACCAAAATTATAAAAATATTTTTCAAAAAACCCTAGTTTAGGGATTCCATATTAAGACCCTCCAAATTTCAGAACAATTTTCTCACTTTACAATTGAGGAAACTAAGACCCAGAAAAGTTGTGATTTGTCTAAGGTCACAAAAATTGGAAGTGCCAGATCTAGACCTGAACTTAGGTCTTTTTGACTCAAAATCAACCATTCTTTTCTATACTACACAGTGCATCAAATGGAAAACAAAACAAAACACAAAACAAACAAAAACAAGGTGGAACCAATCAAAAATGCCTCATAAATGGGGATTAGTAAAAAAGACCAAAGGATAATCAATATGTGTGTATGTATTATACATATATATATATATATATATAAAACACACACACATATATATGTATTTATATAATATATAATTTATATAAAATATATATATATAATATAATAAATTTATATATTTATATATATGTGTGTCTGAGTTGAGGAAGATGAGTGTTCATGGTTCCCAGTCTCATGCTCTATCCACTGTGCCATCTATCTGCCCTATAATCATATATTTTATATATGTACATAAATAATATAAAATTATACATTCATATATAACCATATGTTTTGTATAATCATACATCATATACATATATAAAACCATACATTTATAAATATATAACTTATATACACATACACACATGCCTTTATTTTATAAGGATTTTGTGTTAGAATAAAAACAAGCACATACCAAATGATTAAATGAAGTTGATAACAGGTCTTATAACAATCATTTTCAATATTTATCTTTAATTAGCTCAGAATGACCCAAGTCAGATATACCATCTATTCCTCTAAAAGAGCTGATTCTCTTTTTCTTGCATTTTTACTACTATGGAATCAGCATAATTGAAGTAAGTAAAGTCACTTAACAAATCAACAGATAGTGAGCAATAAAATCCTAAATATTTATCTGCCTGGGAAGATGTTAAAGTAAGAACTTTTAGGTCTGCTTGAATAACAAATTCATGCAAGGAATGTAAGCAAGTGCTTTCCTCTGATGAAGCCTATAAATCACATAGTAGGAATCAGCCTTTCTATGAATTACACTGGAAAAGAATTCTGCAAAGTAGCTGCAATTCTATTGATTGTTACATTTTTCTGATGAAAGTTTGGAAAGAGGAAGCAAAAATAGTGTCTTCCCAGCTTTTCAGGAAGATAGGGTATTATGCTATATTTTAGGATTGAGAGAAAATGAAAACAAAGCATTACAGGGGTATATTGAGGAGTTAATGGTATTAAATGATCAGTAGAGCTTCATTTCAGTAACATGACATTATCTCCAGTGAACATGCAACAATAGTAGCTAGCATTTATAGTGTCTGTAGGTTCGTCCAGTGTTTATGTGATATCTCATACGATCCTGACAACAACATTGTGAGTTAGGGGCAT
This sequence comes from Pseudochirops corinnae, assembly GCA_028646515.1. Lineage (NCBI taxonomy): Eukaryota > Metazoa > Chordata > Mammalia > Diprotodontia > Pseudocheiridae > Pseudochirops > Pseudochirops corinnae. The sequence continues at coordinate 140,952,881 of CM053591.1, forward strand.
TATTATCTCCATTTTACAGATTAGGAAACTGAGGCAGACCGTCTTGTGTCTGAGGCAGAATTGGAACTCTGGTCTGCCTGTCTCCCAGACCAGTGCTTCATCCACTGTGCCACCTAGATGTAGCTTGCCTCTTTTCACATTTCGAGTCATTTTTATTTTTATATCAGTGGAAAGAATGTCTAGCCTGTTGGATGACAGACTCAGGATAACAATGATGATGATAACATCATCAGCAATGGCAATAACTAAGAAAGCACTCTCAGGTTTGCAAAGGGCTTTACAAAAATCTCATTTTATCTTCACAACAACCTTGGGGGGAGGCAGGTGTGATCCTTATCCCAACTGGGGCACACAGAGGTTAGGTCACTTGTTCAAGGTCACACAGTAAATGTTTGACATAAAATTCAAACTCGTCTTCCTGACTCCAGGAACAGAGCTCTATTCATTGCCCCACCTTTAGATGTCTAAAGTTCACAGCAATACAAGAATGATGGACTGCAAGATGAAATTTGAGAGGCACATGCCATGTCCTAAAAAAAAAGTCAATCTTACAAGAAGATTGAGAACAGTGGCTAAAGCAGTATAGATGCAAAAAATCTGAGGATTTCAGTGAATTTGGAACTCAGTATGTGCCTTCAGTGTGACCCAGTGGCCCAAAAAGCTAATTAATTCAGAATTGATCTCGAATAGGAAAATAGTAGTCTTGCAGGACTATTATGCCCTGATCAGAACATGTATGGAATGTTATAGTTAGTTCTGGGAGACACATTTGAGAGTTAACGTTAATAAGCTAGAGAACATGCAAAGGATGGTGGCCAGTTACTCAGCCATTTAATGCGTATTAAGAGCCCACTATGTTCCAGGCACTGTGCTAAGAGCTGAGGATACAAAGAAAAATAAAAACCACTCTCTGATCTTAAGGAATTCACAGTTTAATGGGGCAGAGGGAAGGGACGACAGACAAACACCTATGTAACACAACCCAGAAACAGAACAAAATTTCAGTAATCAACAGAGGGGAGGCACTAGTATTTAGGAAGATCGGGACAGTCTTCTAGTAGAAGACAGGATTTTAGTTGGAACTTGAAGGAAGCCAGGAGGTCCAAATGAGAAGGGAAGCATTATCAATATGGAGAACATTAGTAAAAATACTCTGTGTCAGGGAAAGTGTCTCCTTGATGGAACAGAAATGTCACTGGATCACAGAGGAATGATGCATGTAAGACGTGAGAAAACTAGAAAAATGGCAAGGGGCAAGTTAGACTGCCAAACATATTTCATATATGATCCTGGAGGTAATAGAGAATCAATGGAATTTATTGACTAGGGAGATGATAGAATCAGACCAGTACCTTAGAAAGACCACTTTGCCACTGAATAGAGGATGAACCAGAATGGGAAGAGACCTGAAACAGAGAGATAAGTAAGCAGACTTTTGCCTTAGTACAGGTATGAGAAGACGAGAGCCTACCCTGCTGTGGTAGCAATGTCAGGGGAGAGAAGAGGGTGTATTGGAGATGTTACAAAAGCAAAATTGACAACAGATTGGTTATGGGGCAGGGTGAGAGAAAATAAGAAGTTGAGGGTGATACCTAGGTTGCCAATCAGGGTTACTGAAAGAAAAGTGATACCTTCTGAGCAAAAGGAATGCTAAGAATAGGGGAATGGCTGTTTTTCAGGGGGGGGTGTGTGGATGAGTTCAGTTTTGGTCATGTTGATTTTAGCCTGCCTATGGCACATCTAGTTCAAGGTATTGAATAAGTAGTTGGAGATGTGAGACCTTAGGAGTCCACCAAGTGGTTAGAGCTGGATGAGTTGCTTTGAGAATCATCAGCAAAGAGATGATACATCAGAACAAATAGATTTCTGAGCAAAAAGAGTACCCAGGACAGAGCCTTGATGGAAATTGTTGGTTAACAGGTGTGTTCTGGATGAAGGTCCAGGGGGTAGTAAACTAGGCAGTGGGAAAACCAGGAAAGATCAGTGATAAAAACCTGGAGAGAAGAGGATATCAACAACTGATAGTCAGAGGCTACAAAAAGGTCAGGATGGATAAGGACTGTGGCAGAAGGCATATGAGTGATATGAGATGAGGAGGAAGGAAAATGGAAGGACTCTTAGCAAAAAGCCTCATTTTTCCCCCAGTAAAATATGAAACAAAGCTCTCATCTGAGAGAGTGGGGAAAGGGAAAGCCATGGAAGGTTGAAGGAGAGATGAAAAGATTTGAAAGAGCCTCTAATGATGGACAATAAAGTGACTAGGTGCCATAAAAGGATTAGCTGCAGGAACTGGGAACTTTTGAATTGGAGAATAGAAGAGTGAGGGAGGTGGGAGGAGAAGATATGAAAGCTACCTTCAAGTATTTGAGGGCTTGACATGTATAAAAATGATGCAGCTTGCTCTGCTTGTTCCCAGAAGGCTGAATTAGGAGCAAGGAATTGAGGTTTCAGGGAGGCAGATTTCTGCTTAATTTACGGAATGTGTTCTTAGGGAGAAAGAGATATTCAGGATTGGAACAAGCTGCCTCAGGAGGCAGCAACTTCTTTCTTGACATTTCCAAGCAAAAAGTTGTTAGGCAGGTTATAGGGAAGGCTCTTATTCAGGTATGGCTTGGACAAGATGTCCATTCCAACTCTGCGATTATAAAGTTGACGTCAGGAAAGTTCCATAAGAAATATAGACAGGTAGATAAACTGGACCAGTCTCCATATTTGTTACTTTCTTTTGTAGGGATCTGTAATATAATTTATGTCAAGGTGCTGCCTTCTATTCAGCAATTTCAGAGATTTGCCTAGGCGCACTAGGCGATTTAAGTGATTTGTCCTGGATCTCAGAGCCACTACATATCTGTCCTAGGAAAGGCTGGTTATCTCTACTACTCCCTATTACATATATGTATGCATATATGCAAATATATTTATGTCTAATTGCCTCCAATGATAAATGAAAAGACCAACTTAATAATGAATTTTTAAAATATCTTTTAAATATCACATTACAAACAAATATAATTTATTCAAATTGACAACTATTATTTTTCTTTCAAGTGAGATGATAAAGTGCTTAGTACAATGATTGGCATGTAGTAGATGCTTAATAAATTCTTGTTCCTTCTCCCCATTTTTACTAACCAAATTGTCAATACTTGACTCTCACTCTAACTTAAGGGAGAAAATTTCTAATTTCCTCCATATATAATTATCCATATTGGCTGTATAGGGTTTCCTAAGATTCTCAGAGCAGTTTTAAACTTTAATAAACTTTTGGTAACCCTTGTCTATACATGTGCTCGCATGCTAGTATACACACACACACACACACACACACACATACACACCACAATTTATCAGATTCGGGACGAATGTTAGCTACTTTCCTTTAGAACTTTATGTCTAGCATCAGATTGGCTGTTGCACAGGCAAATTGCACAAATATTTCTGTCCCCATAGAAAAGACTCCATTACTTTCAAATGACCTTTTTGTTTCTTCTTAGAGTTTTTAAAAGTTTAATACTTTAGTCACCAAATAATTATCTATTAAGTAGTGAACCTGCTATTTTTGAGTAATTTTTAAATGACGAAAAGGTAAAACTTAAGTAAATATCCCCATTTTAACTACTTTGGCTAGATTTATTCTGATCATTAAGAAAAAATTTTTTTGTTTCTTTCCCCCTAAAGCTTTCAAGGATATAATAAACAAGTGTCAAAGTTAAAATAAAATAAAGCTATAATTGTGTACCTTAGAAACCCGGGCCCCATAAAACTAACGTGCAGATTCACAAATTTTACTAGTTTTCCAATTTCAGGGTTCTCTTTTGTTCCCGAGTCACATTTCCATTTACTGAGAGGTGAATTTCACTGAATCCAAAAGGCAACCATATTGAATATTTCTTCATGGGCAAATAGGCAGTAGATGGTGCTTAGATTGTGACTTTAAGGAAGATACTGACTCTGTTAGGCAGAGGTAAAGAGGGAGTGTGTTATGAAAATTTCAGTAGCCTTGCTTTGCTTTTTGGCCAATTGTTAGACTATGAAAACCTCAGTTAGATTGTTGGTGTCTGGCAGTCCTTTTCCTGACCTCTTATGGATTCTCTAGCATGTTCTTCATAGAAACTCTTTCCACCCCTTTTCTTCCCTTTTCAATTTTCTAACCTCTCTGTTCTTTGCTTCCTCCCATAGTACTACTTTGGTGGACAGCTCCATTTCCTACACTACAGAGGGTATATAAGGTGATCTGATGTAGGCTTCCTCTACTCTCCTCCTCCACCCTTAAAATTTCTTCATGTTTCATCTGTCATCATCATCCTTTTTACAAAGGAACAAATGTATTTATTCCTTTTCATTGCTCACATCTCTGCCTGTGTATTTGTCCTTTTGTGCATTCCTGTTCTAAAAATACCAGTACCTAAATAAATGATATAAACTTCTTTTTATCCCACTCACCCCCTCCCCTTTACAGAATTGCAAAATACTGGGCAGAAACCATGAAAGGCGACCAGAATTACATATTGATAAAAAGTGATTCATTTTCCCATCTCTTCATAACACTTTTAGAAACACTAATTTAATGAAAAAAAAAAAGACTGGTTTTTTTTAAAGCTTAATGTTTCTGCCACATCAATTAAATACTTGTTAAGTTGCCAGGCACTATGCATTCCAGGAATACAAGTAGAAGGGATAAAACAATCCCTACATGTAAGGCACTTACATTCTAATGGAGAAAGCACTAAGTACACACATACACACACACACACATATACGCACACAGAACATAAATGTAAAATATAAGTGCAAATGTATAAAAGTAGTTGAATACAAGATCATTTGGGAAGGAGGGTACTAACAAGAACAAGATCAGGAAGGATTCCATGCAGTAGACAGTGCTTGATTATACCTTAAAGGAAGGGGCTGGATCTGCCAGGCAGAGGTTAAGATGAAGTATGTTACAGTCAATTGGAGATAGGAGATGGGGTACTGTATATGAAGAACAGAGAGAAAGCCCATCTGCCTGAATTATGGGAGGCAAGAGGATAATAATGTCCAGTGAAGCTAGAGAAGCAGATTGAAGTCAGGTTGTGTAGAGCTTTCAAAGCTATATTTTTGTTGTTCAGTTGTTTCCACACTTTGTGACTCCATTTGGGGTTTTCCTGGCAAAAATGGCAAAATGGTTTGCCATGTCCTTCTCCAGCTCATTTTACCGATGAGGAAACTGAGACCAACAGGACTAAGGTCAAACAACTTGTAAATATGGGAGGTTAGATGAGGCTTCCTGCCTCCAGGCCTGGCACTCTAACCACTGTGCTACCTAGCAGCCCAGAAGCTAAAAAGAAGAGTTTATATAGTGCCCTAAAGGCAATAATCACCAAATTTTAGAACTAGAAAAGAATGTATTGGCTACAGTTTTTTTTATAGAAGAAGAAACAGGTCCCATAAGGCTAAATGGCTTATACAAAATCTTGTAGACAGTTAATGTCAGAACTCAAACTTCGATTTCTTTGAACTTTTTTTCTTCCAAACTTTGACTTCTTTGGTGCTATTAGCATGGCGCATTAAAAACTTGTGGTCTCAGTAACAAAAAGGGGGACATTTGACTTGGGCAAGAGCGCATTGACTACTCTGGGTTATGTTATGTGAGCCATTGGGTAGGCCTAGACTACTGAACAAAAAGTGATATTAATAAACAGTGACAAAAAAAAAATCAGTTCTCCAAATAAAAACTATTTGGTAATAGTTCATAATAGGAAGTCAGAGCAGACTAGATAAGGGAGTATCTGAAATTGTCAAAATCAATAATGTATTGTTCAATTAAAATGAAAACTACTTTGGGGAAGAATTTCCTTTTTGACAAGAACTGATGGAAAACAATTTAGGCAATATTAAATTTACTTAAAATCTTACACCACATACTACAATAAGTTCAAAATGCATACACAGTCTGAACATTAACGGTCTCATACATAATAGAAGAAAATTATAACAGGTACTTTTCATACTATGACTAAGGGCAAACAGCCAAATAAGAGATGCAGGCATGTCAAAATAAAATAGGTAATTTCAATCATATGAAAATGAAGAACTTTTGCTTAAAGGAAATCAAGGAATAAGAATATAAAAAGAAACCATTAATTGGGAATAAGTTCTTACAGTAAATATTCAAGATATGTAGAAATCTAGCAAAAATAATGAATGAATATAGATGAATATAGCATTTGCTAGTTGTGTACTTTGTTTAAAGTCATGTGCTAATTATGCACTGGGGATGCTAATGGAAAAGTAAGCTAGTCCCTGCTCTTGGAGCTTACTTTCTAAAGGAGTAGACAACGCATATAGATATACACAAACAAGAGACATTCCCCAGCAGATAAAGTGGTCAGAGGACATAAAGTATTCTTAATAGAAAAACTGCGAAGTATTACAACCATATGAAATCTTGTTCCAAATCTCTAGCAGTGAGGGAAGCAAACATCAAAATAGGCCTGAAATTTCATTGCATAGCCACAAAACTGCCCATACGACAAAAAATGGAAATAGTCAACATTGGAGGGACTGTGAAAAAAACAAGAACACCAATTCACTGTTAGAGAAATTATGAATCAGTTCAGTCATTTAAGGAAATAACCGGGAATGATGCTTTAATAATGACTAACGTGTCAGTACCCTCTGACCCTTAGATTCCTCTGCTGGGAATATATCCCAGGCAGAAGGTCAAAGACACACACACACACACACACACACACACACACACACACACAGCAACAACAGCAAAGAAACGACAGGAAATCTAACCTCCCCTCCCCCAAAATTAATGAGAAATAAAATTCAGAACACAAAAAGTCCTTCTTGAATTTTAATGAAAACCACATCATAGTGAGGCAGGTTGCTTAACACAATTCTTTACAAGTCCCACAAATTGAATACATATTAAGTAACTGAGACAGTAAGAGTTTCAGTTAGTTGTTTGAAAGAATTAAGGAAAACACAAGGGTTAGATGGGCTTGGTTGCAATAAAGAGTGATATTCTTTGGCTTCATTAAATTCTAAGACATGAGAATTTCTTAGAAAAAGACAGGCTACCCCTAGAACTAGAATCTTATTCATATCTATTATTATAATATTTTCATAAGTAAAGTGTCATAGCAAAACAAGCAGTTCAATTGGTTTTATTTTGTATTAAAGATTTTTAATTAATTAGCATGTCAGCTTCCAAGTTTAAAAAAGCTGAGATATACTAAGTCTGAGCAAGGAAATGGGTGGCTTTATTTTGAGGATTCTTTGAAAGCTGCTGATGGGCTATAAGTCCTGAAGAACTTTTTATTTTTTATTTATTTTAGCTTTCTCTTATATTTAGCACGCAGCAAATTTCATTGTAAAGAATAATTGATAAGGAGGGTTAGTATTAATGCCCTCAAACAGTTTACCTAAGTATAAACATGTTCAATTCTTTAACTTCTCATAAGTCTTAAAAATGGTGGAATATATGATGTTTCCTCTCAAATCATGTCATGTTGCAGTATAGCTTAACCATCTGTCTTTCCATTACTAGACCCCTAAACTGGCAGTTTGGGGGAGCCAACAGTGTGTTGTTTAGTCATTTTTCAGTTGTATCTGACTCTTCATGACTCCATTTGGGTTTTCTTGGCAAAGATACTGGAGTAGTTTGTCATTTCCTTCTGTAGCTCTTTTTATAGCTGAGGATACTAAGGCAAACAGGGTTAAGTGACTTGCCTAAGGACACATAGCCAGTAAGTGTCTGAGGCTGGATTTGAACTCATGAAGATGAATCTTCCTGACTCCTGGCCTAGTGTTCTATCCACTGTGTCACCTAGTTGGGAACTGTAGTGATTTTTAAAAATCACTTACTTTATGTTTTCTTTCTCCTTTCCTTCATTTCACAAGTTAATTAATCAGGTTAGGGAGTGAAGGTATTAGCACATTCACTAATTTAAAAATGAAATACAAAAACAGTACAGTCTTATTTCCAGAGGAGGATTGTGATTGACTCTTATATTTCTCTTTGTAGTTTGTATGTCATTAAAAATGAATGAGAAAGAAGGTGGTGCAGAAGAGGCAGGTGGAGAAAGAGATAGAGACAGAAAGACGTGTGTGTGTGTGTGTGTGTGTGTGTGTGTGTGTAGAGGGGAGAGGAGAGAGGAAGAAGGGAGGGGAGGGGATAGGAAAGGAGGGAAGAGGGGAGGGGAAAGGAGAGAGGAAGAAAGGGATAGAAAAAGATGGGAGAGGAGAGGGGAGGTGAGAGAGGGAGACCGATTTTTTTGCCCATAGTTGTTTGCATGTTGTTTCCTCCATTAGATTGTGAGTTCCTTGAGATCAAGAACTGTGGTTTTTTGGCCTTTTTTGTAAACATAGTACTTAGAAGAGACTTTTAAGGATGTTTTTTTTCCTGATAGAGACAGAGACAGAGATACACAGAGAGATACAGAGGGAAAGACAGGGAGGGAGAGACAGACAGACAGACAGACAGACACAGAGTGGTAGAGACAGAGTGACAGCAGAGATTGAGACAGTGCAGGAACCTACAGGTCAGAAAGGAAAGGACGGAGGAAGAAAGAAAATGTCAGTAAGATTATTCAATTTTAAAAGACAGCTGAAAAAAAGAGAGCTAGAAACCTTACCCCAGCCTACCAAGATGAAGCCCCAAAGATACTTGTTATCTGAAAAGAAAGCCATAAAGATGAGGCTGTGTAGGTACAGGCCTTCCACTAGGATCCAGTAGTAGTTTGTTGTCAAGAAGTAAATAAACATCACAACAACAGTCTTGCACCCCACCTGTTGAAAATAATGACGAGCATTACTCTCTCCACGCCAGAACTCTTAGCTGAGCTAAATGTCAGCTCGGCGCTGCTCAAAGCTTCAAGCCTCAGGACTGGTTCCTCTTTTTTGTCTTTTACTGCATCTCTTTACACAATGATGTAAAAATCAAAGTTGCATTTTAAGCTCGTTTCCTCTAAGAATTTCAAAGATAATAGTCAGATACTGTGATAAATTGTGGGGATGCACAGAAATGATCTCTGCTCTGAAAGAGTTTATGTTCTCATGGTTTAGTAATACAAACCTATTAGTGAGGAGGGTGAAAATGATTCACCAGTGAAACTAACAAACTGGTGGATTAGTTCAGTATTCATTGAGCCTGTGCTACCCTTGTTGCTAAGGTCAATTCTACTGCAATTCTCCTCAATATACTACTGCTTTAGAAGCCTGATACCTTGAATTCGTGAGTGAATTTTCTACTTCTCTACAAACTTGAAAAAGTCAGGCTCATTATTTGAGCAACACATTCATTTTCTGTTAGCCAGACAATGACCAGGTATTTTTTTTTCTTTCATTTTGAGGATGGATATAGAAACAAGAAATGAGAAAGGGAAAGTACCTGTAAGACAGTGGTTCTCAACCTTTCTAATGCCACGACCCTTTAATACAGTTCCTCATGTTGTGGTGACCCCCAACCATAAGATTATTTTCATTGCTACTTCATAATTGTAATTTTGCTACCGTTATGAATCATAATGTAAATATCTGATATGCAGGATGTATTTAAATTGAACATAACCCACAGGTTGAGAACCGCCACTTTAGGAGAATAAAAGTATGTTAATCAAAACCAGACACTATCAGTCCAGATGTCTCATGATTTGATAACTAGTTCATAATAAAGGGAGTACAATGACATTGAATTTTCTATATGTATCTTTAGAATCAGATTCCAAAATGTAGCTCAATCTAAAAAAATTTTTTTTGCTATTGTCATCCCAGAAATTTCTTGAATGAAAAGTCCTATACATTTTTACATAGGAAATATACAAGTGATGAATAAGTCAAAGGGGAAGTCTAAAGGGAATTGGAGAAGCAATGAAATCAATGGTAGGGAATGATGTACTGGATGTTCTATTTGTATTCATAGAAGTACTTTCAAGGAGACAAGATAAGCCAAGTAGCATCAGCCCAAAGGGTGGCATTCTTGTGTCTTCTTCTATGTGAATGTGTGTGTTTGATTTTTCTTTCTGAAAGGGGTTCTGATTAGTTGTGAGCAGGAAATACTTACATATCGTGATTTGTCTACTGGGGGTGCTATCATTGCATTTTGTGGATCATCTATCATAAATGAATCCATCTCTTTCACGCCAACATAACCATGGGCTACGTTATCTTTAATAAAGATGCTTGCAGCTCTCAGCATGAATGAAACAAATAAGTGCATGTGGATGTAGTTCCTCGTACAATGCAGTCTCCTGAGGACAAGAAACAGAAAAGGGACAGGTTTGGAGAAAATAGCCGAGGGAAAAAAGAAGGGAGAAAAGGGAACAAGAAATGCCATGAATCTAAATAAAGATGGGACCTTTTGCAAATCTGTTAACCTATGATCCCAAGGATAATTGTAGTATCATTAATAAAATGGGGGTTATTTTATATCTAATTATATGTTTAAATCAAATATTATCATGTCTCCCAACTCAAATATATCAAATAAGTGAAATTTCATATCATGTCTAGTGAAACATTAGGTAGACTAAATATTACTGAGTCTCTCTTGTTTATGCCAACCAAACTTTGCTTGGGCTCAACAAATTATGCAACTTGAAAAGGAACCAATGAGAGTTGGTCTAATTATTCTGGATTTCAATTTGGAAATATGCTAAAAATGAATAAAATGTCCATATCATTTGATCCAGAGATCCTAGTTAAAGGAATGTGCCTCAAGGAGGTTAAAGACAGAAAGAAAGATCCCATATTTGCTAAGATATTTATAGTAACATTTTTTTATAACAGCAAAGAATTGGAAACAAAGTGGATGCCTATTATTTAGAATATAAACAAATGAATCATAGTAGATGAATATAATGGAATATTCGTGTGCAATAAGAAAATGAAGAATATGGAGCATGTCAAAAATTTTGTTGACCCATGCCAAGTGAACTAGACATAATCAGGAAGTATATATACAATAACGGTGATACAATATGTGGAAAGAACAAAAAAAAGAATACTTCATAATGGCTAGATTTGTCCCTAAAGAAGGTCAGTTTGCAAAGGTGGAAGACTATGCATGTGCAACACTGCATATACTGTAAGACTAGGTTGATATCACATAGTAGATACTTAACAAATACTAGCTGGTTTGAAGTGAATTAATTTGGGTTTTGTGGAAACTTGATATTTTATACACAAAGGAAAATTATCTGACAGAAGTATATGAAGAATTTGGCATTTATTTTGTGCAAAGCATTATGCTACGTGCTAGGGATCCAAAGACAAAACAGAAAAGAGAGTTCTGTCCTTCAGGAGATTAAATCCTATGAACTAGCTAAAGGAGTATTTAGGTTGAGAGATTAATTAAGGAATTATTCTTTAAAAATAACATGTTTGGGGGAAATAAGATTTTCTCACTTCCATTGGTCCAACATCCTTGAATTTAATCATTATAAGGACTGAAGTCCTGCTATGATGTTATCAGAGATAACTCTGGGATCTTGACATCTATAACAATAGACCCCAGTGTCTGAGAGGTCCTTCCACCAAAAAGGGTCACATTTGGGCCTGGTGATGGGCTAGATATCTGAAAATCATTAGAAGAATAGCTAGGTAAATTCAGAGAGGATCATCCCAAAGCTGGCATCAGGGTGATGAACTTTTGACCATGGCAACTATTGAAGATCATGTACCAATTAGTAGAATAATTGCAATCTTTTTTCACTAATGAAATCAGGTATCTTTGAAATATTATAGTAACAGACACTGAATTCCTTGTGTGCTCCTGTCATGTGCTTTTTTCCTTTGTGTATGCCCAAGAAACAACTTTGTTCATTGGTATAAATAGAAGTATATGAGTTAAATGAGCCCGTAAGCCACAGATACTCATTTTCATGACTCACATAGCTATCTTTGGCAAACAAATCACATTGTAATGTTGATCTGTTGACTTCTAGGCTTTACTCTTCTTTGATCCATTGTGATTTTTGAAAAATTCACCAACTGCCTTACATGATAAGAGCTTTGCCAAAATTGAATAATGGAACAATGCAAGATGGAATACATAAAATATCATGTGGGATAAATGAGTTTCTGCATAGAGCATCCTGAGATCTTTTTGTCTTCTGTGGATAGGAAACAAGACCTCTCTCACTGTATGGAGGAAAATGAGAAAAAGGGAATCATGACTGATCTGCTCACCGGAAATAACCAATGATGAAAATCGCTACAGCTAGGGAACCGAAGGAGATGGAATATCCAATAGTATACATGATAGAGAGACGTTCAAAGAACTCCTGTCGGAGGAGAAACAAACTTATGTCACATAATTATTCCCTAATTATTTTCCTTTTCTATGTTAGAAAAAATGTGACATACTTTCTTTGGACAAGGAATCACAAAATTTATGTTGTTGTTACCTTTTGGTATGCTACAAACAGGGTTGAATTTTTGTACTTTAATCAGTTTTAATCAACTTGTACCAAATCTAAATCATCCCTTCCCTTCTCCACCTTTAAAATCATTATGCTGTTATTTTGTTCGCCAATAATTTGGGAATTCTTGGAAATCTTTCAAAGTACAAAGTACAAAATTTTTCTTAGTAATCTTTCCTCAAATTTAAAGAGAGATGCTATCAAAACCTTTAAAGTTCACAGTTTTTTTTTCTAAACTAATCATTTAAGGCAGTATCATTTGTGTAACAACCAATAATGAATAACACATATACCAGAATTTAATTCAGAGCATTTGAAAGTTTTAAGTCTTGGGGGAAATAACTGTCTAATATTTTCTGAGATTATATTCTTAACATTGAGAATAAAAGAAACCTCTAAACATACAATTGGACGAATTACATTACAGAACTTGGCCAGGACTCCAAAACATGTATCTAATCAAATATTATAATTTAATTCCTCTTTTAAAAAAGTTGTAGATAGTATTATGTGTTCATGACTTCTGTTACTAGGCTTTTTTTGGTGAGATTGCAAAGAATGGTTTTGCAATGAATATGTAGTTCAGTGTTATCAAACATATTTGTATAACAGACAAAATTCAAAATTATGGATAGAGTGCGATGAAATTCCCTTTGAGGTATCTTAACATTAAAATAAATAATTTGTTACTGTAGCTGCCAAAGAAATTCAAAGACTGACTAACTTTTAAAAAGATATATTTGGTGATGAAATATAGGATCAAAATAGTTAGCAACTTTCCAAAGAATTTATGGAATACTATACCTTGGTGGTATGGATGGGTGAGGTGAAGAAACAGGTTCTGGCCATTTAATAATTAAATATAACTAACACAACAGTTAACATTTATATAATGCTTTAAGGTTTTCAAAGATATATATATATATATGTATCACCTCATTTGAATCCTCCAACAATTTCATGACATAAATTATTGCCATTTTGTGGATGTGGAAACTGAGCTTGAGGAAGTTTAAGTGATTTTCTCAAGGTCAGAATGCATCTGATTCATGATTTGTGAAAAAGATTACTGAATTAAATTGATTTCTTAATTGGAGAGAGATTTAAAACCTGTACACAATCCTTAGAAATCCCATTTCAACCTTTCATTAATTCCACTCCATTTCTATATACCTTCTATATAATAGGTACTTATGAAATTGAATTTTATCACATTTATATAAGTAAATGAAATACTATATGAATGAATTTTTATTAAGTATGAGAAAACAAGCTACTTTACAATATTTAGACTACTCTACATTACTTAAAAAGAAAAATTCTGGAGACCTTGCTTATCACTCCTTTGTCATAGCTCTGAGCTGGGAGTCAAAAGGCCAAGGTTCAAGTCTCAGCTCTGCCAGTCACTAGTCATTGCACCACAGGAAAGTCTTTTTATTTCTCTGGCCCTCAGTTTCCTCACCTGTAAACTGAGGTGGGGGATGGGTGGGAGTAGATGATCTTAAAGGTACCAACAAAAGTTCTAACGTTCTATGTTTTGATGATTCTAACTTTTCAAAATTTGACAGTCAGAACTGTGCTTTCATTGGTCTAGAGAACTTTCAGTGAAGGAACTCTACCAAAGTAGATCTATTCCCGGACCACACAACTACTACATTTTAAAGACAGGACTTGAATCCAGGTATTCCTGCCTTTTAGAGTGACTGAGTCTCTATTATGCCAAGATGCCTCTAACTTTTCAAATATTCATGAAATTAATAACCAGCAATTTTTTATAAGATTTCAAAAATCTGCCATGTCTCTAAAATCAAAAGATACTCCCACTGAGTAGAACGGTAGTCAGAAATTAAAATAATTTGGGCTTCAAGGAATGTTGGAGCAGATTATTCCATAAAAGACAAGAAACAAGCATAGGATAATAGACTTTAGAGTTTAAAGGGATATTTTTAAAGACCATCTAGTTCAATCTCCATTTATCATTGAGGTTTTTCTATTTGGTTGATATCCAGAAATGGCCCTGGCCTGAGGAAGAAACGAAAAGATGTTTCATTCTCTGGGACTGGTGCATGAAAGAGAAAATAACCTTACACAGCACAGGCAGTATAAGAATGGAGCAAGATCTAGGAGAATAGTGATTTGTATATACAGCATGTACTAAATGTGTGCTAAATTGAATAAAAGCATTCCAAGGCTGTATTCTCAATGAAGGCAGAAGAAAATGAGTTCCATACATAATTGGATGATACAAAAAAATGTTCAAAGGGTTAATGTGCCATGAATTTCAAAAACCTAAGATCCGCACCTTTCCTGTGCTGCTTTCTGGTTGGAAGGAGCTGAGGCATTCTGAATAATTGACCCATGTTTTATTTAAACTGTGTGAAAAATCCCAGGTTCCATTGGAGTTACAGCGCCTGAATGCAACTCCTGTAAAAAAAAAATGCAAGGAAACATGTTTAGTTTGATCATTTCCTTTCAGTTCTATCACAAACATAAAACAACTACCCTTTTGTTTTTGATCAACCATTTCTGGAAGAGTTCAATACCTTCATGATTGAAGTCATAAACATAAGGAGGACATGGGACAGCCAGTGTTTTCCCCACCGTGCCTCTGGGCCAGCAAAGCAGTCCATCCCATTCTGGAAAACAGTTTCCTTCTGGAAGAAAAGAAAGAGAGGGCAGGAGGGAAGGAAGGTGAAATGAATGAAGAGAATGAAAACATAGGCAATATAAACCTAGGTCTTTAGATTTTAGGGTGTGTTTTTTTTTTTTTTTGCAGTAGCCTATAGTACCATTTAAAAATCCAGAGAATTATGAAGATGCAAGAGAAACAATGGGGCATATAACATAAAGTAGTTGCTTAGTAAGCTATTCCCTAATGATCCTCTCAGGTAGGTAGAGCAAATGCTATTATCTCCACTTTATGTTTGTTTGTTTGAATTTTTTTTTGCTTTTTGGAGGGGGGGAAGGCAGGTCAATTGGGGTTAAGTAAACTTGCCCAAGGTCATATGACTAGTTAAGTGTCTGAGGTCAGATTTGAACTCAGGTCTTCCTGACTCCAGGGCAGGTGCTCTATTCACAGCTTCACCTAGCTGTCCCAATCTCCACTTTATGGATAAAGAAATTGAGGCACTTAGAGGTTAAAGAATTAGCCTAGGGTTATATATTGTCAATACTCAAAATCAGTTCTCTTCTCTGAAAGGCTCTTTCTCTGAAATAGTTCTTCCTCCCTGCTTGTCCCAGAAGCCACTTGACTATTTTTGTTAAAAGCACAACCACTGGGACCTTTATATTTGCAAGGATGGAAAGCCGTGTGTACAAAATATCTAAGATGATGTATTTATAGTTGCAAGCATGAACAATGCCTGAATAACTTCCCTGATATGAGTTATTGAAATTAAAACCTCACTGTTTACAAAATATTCCCTAGGCAAAGGAGCTCCAGCTACTAGAGAATCCATTAGATAAGCTTTCAGGCATTGCTCACTAACTTTGCAACCTTGAGAGCAAGTCACTTAACTTCTCTGAGATTGTTTCCTCTTCTTTTTTTTTTTTTGGAGGGGCAATTGGGGTTAAGTGACTTGCCCAAGGTCAAAGGGCCAGTAAGTGTTAAGTATTTTGAGGCTGGATTTGAACTCAGGTCCTCCTGACTCTAGGGTTGGTACTCAACTCACCGTGCCACCTAGCCACCCCAATGAAGAGAAATTTTAAAATTATAACTTAAATCTCCTGCAAAAAATATCTTTCTTTTTATCTGTTTCTGAGGAAATGTGGCCTTGATACCTGTCATATTACTGGTATAGTTAATTGTTCCATATACCTTGATTCCTGGGACAATAACTTTAGAAAATGGTTTGGTTTTATTTCTGGGAGTATAATTACAGTATTTTCCCCCAAGAAAATAAAATTTTCTTGAAGAGAGCTTCATTTTTAGCCCATTAAGAAATAAAAGTTGTGACATTATATGTCACAAATTAAAATATGTGTTTCCCTAGCAGACCTCTACACCTTGGTTCCTGCCTCTTTCTCTGTGCTCAAGCCTACCTACGTCTCTTTCCACTGGCACGACTGTCTAACCTGCTCCCATTGTTTCCACCCACTCTGGACTTAGTGCCTTCTTTCAAAATACTGATGATGATGTAACAGCCTCTATCCTCCTTTTCTT
>CM053591.1:140969958-141010260 GCA_028646515.1 Pseudochirops corinnae
CCTCTTGGCAGCTGGTGCTAATCCGCTTTTGAGAGCTTTCTCTGTACCTCCCAGCCCGGCCGCCCCCGGGGCACAGCCTGGGCTTCAGGCCAGGCTAGTTTTGGTTCGCAGTGCTGATATGGTTCCTCATAGCCGAGCTGACTTTAGTGGGAAGTATCTTTGTGTGCTTTTGAAGTTCTAGGATTGGTCCAGAGTCCTATTCCATGGGTATTTTGGGGTGGCTATGTGAGAGCTGCGCTATATTGCTGCTGCTACGCCGCCATCTTGGCCTACATTTGATATTTTAAAAATCACTACTTAATCAGTGTCCCATCAAAAGTTATACCATTCCCCAAGTGAATTCAGTTAGGTTTTTTAATTTTTGGTGGTGGTGAGAACATACGAGTCAGCTGACATGTAGCTGACCCTTTGAAGTGGTCTGTGGATTTAATGACTGCTAAACTATAGGAATCCACCAATTAGGAATCAAATTCTGAGAAATGGTCTACCTCGTTCAAGGGCCTTAGAAATCTCCATTATCAGCAGAGTAGAGATGAAAATAGTACATTTGATTCCTCATTCAATATTCATTGAAGAATTGAAGGAACTATACCAGAATTCTCCATTCGTTCATTGTTCAAGGTTCTATAATTGAAATCTCTATATTCTGAGCTTTGCAGGTCAGGGCAGTAGTAGGAAGCTAATCCTTCTTCCACATAACAAGGTTGGTGGTGAATGTGAATAGGTTATGTGGAGGGGAAAACAGCAGGATGGTTTATAGGATCTCATAAAACAAAGCTTTTAGAATTCTTTAAATATATTGGAAGAAAGCTATCATATAAATACCATTTTTTGGAGGTGGAGATATGACTCACAGTATTTTCTAATTTGAATTTCAACAGACTCTAAGGTAGGTAGAAAATGGATTGAGAAAATATTATAGGAATCTCTTTTGTGTACTTTACTGATTACCAAAGTAACAAATATATAAAACCACTTTTAGAATAGGGAAAAGAAATTTTATAGTGATATTCCCCCGCCCCCATCATCTTCTATATTTGTGGAAAAAAAAAATCAGTTAAAAAATGTCACCTGATTCCCACGAAATAGAAAAAAACTTAAAATCAAAGCTTAAACCACCCATTTAAATGAAAATTATGCTTACTAATACTAGCATAAGTATTAAATAATTTAATTTCTATATCAATATTAATATCAAATGTAATATACATATACATACACATATGTACAAACAGATTCCTACTGTTGTAAGCCAAGAAATAGTTGATTAACATTTATCCTTAATGCTTCAGTTCATTAAAAACTCTGATTCAAAATATAAGATCCTTAAAGGAATCCCAAATTAACACTTAGTGACTAATGTGTACAAAGAGTCATCTTGGTATGTCAGTAACATGCATGGAGCATGTTTATAGACAGATTACTAAAGGAATTCACAGGGAAACTAGAAAAGGCTGGGTTTCTATGGCAGCAAAGAGTTGAAAGCAAATATGATTGTCATCGCCACTATCATTTTCGTCATTTTCATTTTAGGTCATCTGAAGCACAGATACAAGTAGGTACTATTTTTACTTTACAAGCTCATAAGGACAATCTGAACTTCTACAAATGTATACGGCACACTTAAACCGGGATCGTAGCCATAGGTTTTCACATCTTGGCCCACTCAGCAGTTATTTTTCTATAATGATTCTTAAGGCAGACATTTGCTATCACAGAGTTGTCTTTAATGCACAGGTATTTATAGGGCAGTTTGTCTTATGAATTGTCACCTAAGATTTGGAATGATATATCTGCCAACTCTACAGATAGGACAAACTGTAGTGGAATGGCAAACTTGGACTTACTGTCCGCAAGTAAAGACAAGTAATATCATGACTCAAATTTGGTTAACTTGATTCCTTTTTCTAAATATGAATCAACTCTAAAAAGTTAAGATCTGAACTTTCTGCTTGACAGAAAGAGTGAGACCTAAATGGAAGATATAAAAGAAATATAAAATGACTCTGAAGTCATATAAAAAAGAAAATTGAAGACAAAAGCATGAATCATTGTTCATAAAGTTCTGGATGACCGCCTCTCATAATTCATGTTATTGATAAATGTTGCTGAATATTAGAGGCAGAAAGTTCCTTTAGCCTTTAGACAGATCATCACAATCCAATTCAACAAACACTTATTAAGTGCCTATGACATGTCAGCTGCTGTGCTCAGCGCTGAGGATACAATACATAAAAATAGTCCTTGTCCTCAACAAGCTTACAATATATAGTTCTCAAATCAAGATAATCAATGTGCAGATAATAAAAAGAAATACTAGGCCTAGATGAACTATCTTAGCCATGACTGCACACAAAATCATGTGGCACAGCCAAGATTAGCATGAAAGCCTCCTAATAATATATCGGTATAAAAATGAGACTTTTACTGTGTTCAAACTCCCAAGTAAAACTTTCCCATTGTATCCATAATGAATTTTAAAATCCACATGCAATGGCAAGAAGGTTCTGGTAAGTGTGACTAATGAATCCCCTGAAGTGGTTGCATGTATTTGAATTCTTACTATTCAAAATTATAATTATGTAAAATATGGTAACTTGTTCTAGCCCAATGGAAATATTCAGTTTGATTTTGAATAATGCAACCCCATCAGAGGATTCTTTTTTCATATTAAGCAAAATCTAGTTGTACAATATGGCTATATTTACTAATATTGGGAGGGGTGATGATTTAATATGATAAGTTGAAAAGTACTATTAGTGCAGTTTTGATATTCATTAGAGGTAGTGTGGTGCAGTGGATAGAGGTAGACTAAAGTCTTGCCTTTGATACATGCTGGTTGTGTGACCCTGTACAAAACAGGTTCTCAGTGCTCTAGGCAATTCTTTAATAACACCCATTGTGGAGAAAATGCCAATCTGCATTGGTATAGGGAGTTATGTCATATTAGTATAATCACAGGGCCATTTCCTATCCTATAATTTGTCCCTCAAAATCAGGTTATTCTTCATTTTCATTGAAGGATATTTTTAGAAAAAGAAATACAAAATAAAAAAAAAGGACCTAAGACACTCAAGTTTTGTAATGGAATGAAGGAAGGAAACAAGCATTTGTTAATGTGGCAGGTAGGATACTGAGTACTTTATAGACATTATCTCACTTGATCCTTACAACAACAGTAGGAGTTATGATCCTATTATTATTTCCACTTTAAGTTAAGTAAATTCAGGCAGACAGAGGTAAGTTGGAGAATTAATGCTCCATACATTTTGATTTCACTCCTCAAAAAAAAGATTGACTGGAAATGGACATGTTCTGTCCTTTCCTGCTGATTTAAAAAAAAAAAACAACAAACCAGCAGGTGCTAATTACTATAATAGTTATTAATACTAAATTAAAGGAAGACAGCTAGTGTAACCGACCTGGACCCCCCTCCCCATTTTGGGGGTCCATAACTATTATACCTAGACAATACAAGCTTGCTCTCTTTTTTCCAAAGCACCAAGTAAAATATGTTTGTAATGGTTATTTCTATCAGAAAAATAAGCTAAAAAGCATATCTTATTGTGGATTGCACAGACAAATCAGATATTTTTAGTTGACAGAGCACTTTAGATATTCATCATCAGATTTCTTAGACTGATTTCTCTATTAATATTTCCAATGTTGACAAATTTTTAAAACTCTTATAAAAATAATGTTATCTATGCTATTTTTAAAGGACTGATTCATGTTCTTTGCATTTATAGAACTGTGATTTTCATATATGAAATAGAATCATAACCTTTAGAGCTGGAGAGAACCATGGCAATCATTGAGTTCCATACCTGCATTTTACAGATAAGGGAACTGAGACGCACAAAGTTGGGTAATTTCTTTTTGTATATACCCCCACTATCAGACCTATGATTACCTTTTCATGTTGAGAACATGACAGGATAGAGCATTTATGCTATATGAGGAGAACAGTGAAAAGGAAGATGACATATTAAGTAAGAGAAAATGTAGCTAGGGAAGGGAATTCTGACATCAAGAATTAAGAAAAAACTTTAGAGGAAACAATATCAATGGAGATATTTCCTAAAGCAAGTAGAACACCTTTGTACCTTAGCAGCAGTAACTCATAGTAGATCAAAAGTAGTAGTTACAGAGTTCATTTATTCAGTAAGTATTTGTGGAACATCTACTAAGTATGAAACACTATGTAAGAAGTTGTGGGAGTTATGAAGAAGTTCAAGTCATTGTTATAGCCAGCAAATGGCTGTACTATATAAACCATATAATCTAGTATATAATAGATACTAATAGTGATGACAATAATAGTCATATTATTATTAACTTGTATAACATAACACTTTAAAGTTTGCTAAGCACTTTACAGATATTATCTCATTTTATCCTCACAAAACCCTGGGAGGTAGATCCTGTTACGATTCTTATTTTATGAGGAGGAAACTGAGGCAGAGGTAAAATGACTAACCCAAGGTCATACAGCCAGTAAGTGTCTGAGGCTGAGTTTGAACTTAGGTATTCTTGGCTCCAGGTCCAGAGCACTATCTACAATGCCATCCAGATGCCTTGATAATAAAAGAGATCCACAAATAGCTATAATACACAGCAGTATATGAGGATGTGGTCCAATATAGAGGGAGTTTTTCCTTTGAAGTCAGAAGACATAGATTCGAATCCCACCTCTGATGATTATTATCAATGTGATCTTGGGCAAGTCACTTAATTTCCCTGAGTCTTAGCTTCCTTATCTATAAAAATGAAAGGATTATGTGAGACAGTCTCAAAGTTCCCTTCTATTTCTAGATCTAGAGTCCTTTAAGGCAAAGGTGTCAAACACATGGTTGTTTCCAAATGGATTAAACTATAATTAGGAAATATTTAAGTATAATACAATAAAAACCCAAATAACATCATATTTTTAAAATATGTGACCTGCAGGAATCCTCGGGTATTTCTATTTGGGTTTGACACCACTCCCTTCAAGCACATGAGTCCTACTCAGTGAAGCATTAGCAAGGTACTTCTATTGGAATATTCATGGCCTAGTTGGGGAAAATGAAATGATAAGTCTTTGGTTCTTATTTACAGTACATGGTTTTTGAGACTTCATGAAGATCCATCAAAGCATCTCTGCTCCCCATCCCTCTAATTACAGATGTTTAGGTATCTCCAAGCTATGTTCATCAACATGGAGATGTCACAAAGTTTTTGCTTATGTGGCTGCCACAATTGGATTTTTGTTCCTCAGAGATCTTACTCTGTTAGAAAATAGACTGACAGAATATATCATGAGAACTAAGTTCCACTCTTGAAGCCATTATATGCATGAGTGCCGTTCTGAAACCGTAGAAATCCATATTCTCATTTAGTAGAGGAAGCAGAATATAAAGGCAAACATACTCTTTGTCAGCTAGATTCATTTAAATGTGTTGTTACTCACTGGTTTTTGTTGTGGCTTTTAATTGGTCTGTTAAGAAGTAAATGGAAAAAAAAAATTAAATCCCCAAACCCTCAGTTGTGGGTAATAACAGCAGCGTAGCTATAGAAATAGGGCAGAGTATCTACTTGGGGGTACCAGTATTCCAACAGTATTCTTATTTAGGAAATGTCAATGAAGCTGGGTGCAGTGTAATTTAAATTAGAATCTGAATGCCATTATAAATGTACAACCAGCTCTATTCTTAATCAGTAGACCAGAAAGTACTTGACAGGGCCTATTGCTGTTTTTCTTTTCTTAATGGATTTCTTTCTTCTTTTACTTAGGACAATCCTATAATTTTCTGCAAAAAATCTCTCACCGGTTTACTAGATGCCCTCATTAGGAGATAGGGAAGAATACAATGGTTACTGTAAGTCTGATCCGTATCCTTTTGAGTGACACTAATCTCAGTTTAGTATATGTTCAAGATCACATACACTGTAGCTTTTTATTCACAGCTCATATTTATATAGCTTACATCATAACTTATATTAACGTTTTACAAAGTGTTCTCTCTGGATTAATCTATTTGATCTTTATATAAACCTTCCTAAAAAAAAATCTGCTATAATTATCCAGCTAATAACTGAGTCTGGATTTAAGGTCTTCTTGACTCTGAACCCAGTTCTTTATTCACTATACTATGCAACACACTTGCAATCAACAAAAGAATTAGTAAATTAAGCACCAACTTTGTGCTATATAGGGCAGTTGGGTGGCTTAGTGTAGACTGCTGGGCCTGGAGTTGGGAAGACTCATCTACCTGAATTCAAATATGGCCTCATACACTTACTAGCTGTGTGACCCTGTGCAAGTCACTTAACCCTATTTGACTCAATTTCCTTATCTGTACAATGAACTGGAGAAGGAAATGGCAACCCACTTCAGTAACTTTGCCAAGAAAACCCCAAATGTGGTCACAAAGTCAGACATAACTGAAATGACTAAACAACAACATTGTGCTGGAAACTATGCTAGATACTGGGGGTGTAAGCAAAAACAGTGAAACAATTCTCAATCACAAAGAGTTCACATTTTAATGAGAGACAATACACATAAAATATGTACAGTATAATACGAAGTCAATAAATGTATACAAAATAGTTAAACAAATATAATTTGGAAGGTTGGACAGTAGCAGTTGTGAGGAATCAGGAAAGACTTCATGTAGAAGATGGTATTTGAGTCGCTTCATAAAGGAAGAGAGGAAGATCCAACCAAACAGAAATAAGGAGCAAATGCCTTCCGTGGGAGACAGCCAGAACAAAGGTGTCGGCACTGGAGATGGAGTGTAAGTCTGTGAGTGATCATTTGGGTTGAATCTCAGCATGCAGAAAGGGGGAGGACAATGTCCAACAAGGCAACAAAGATGAGTTGGAGTCAGTTTGTGTTGCTTTTTAAAAGCTAAAAAGAATTAAGGTACATTGATCTTTAAGGTCATTAAAAAAATTTTTTTTTTACTTTTTTTTTGGAGGGGGAGGGCAGGGCAATTGGGGTTAAGTGACTTGCCTAAGGTCACACAACTAATAAGTGTTAAGCATCTGAGGCTGGATTTGAACTCAGACTCTCCTGACTCCAGGGCCAGTGCTCTATTCACCACACCATCTAGCTGCCCTAAGGTCATTTTCATAAGGAACAGTTAATAACTAAAAGGGCAGGAAAAGTGTGCAAAAGAAGAGATTTATATTAATTGTCAAAAGGTGTAGCATATTGCAATTCTTATTAATGAACACTTTGATACCTAATGCAATTGGAAAAAGAACTTTGTTTTACTATATACTGCCAAGATATATGTGTGAAGAAAAAAAAAATCTTAATACAAGAAAAAAGGACAACTTTCAAAAGAAGATTATCTACTGTATAGATCTGAGAACTCATCTCTCTGTTAGCAAGATGGAATGATACCTCACTAGTGTGGGAATCTTAATGTTATTAAGAGGTAGGTAAAGATCTTTTATTTATTAAACAAGAAAAATGTGAAAACAAGGAGCATAGTATTAAGGAGACCAAAGAGAGCAACTACTGTGCTAAGAACTTCAAACCTACAAAGAGTGAAGGTATGCCAGCTAATTTGCATGTAACGTAAGAAGGTAAAATGGGAAATTGTATAAATATTTGAGACTGAGGTATGATTTTAAAAGACTGCCATTTTGATAGGAGAAATTTGAGGACTTGGGAATTTTTAGTAAATGGCAGGTCAGTGAAGGCAGGAAGATTTCATCTATGAATTAGGCAAGCATCTTTGTGGAAGACAGCAGCAAGAGAAGAAGAAGAACCTAAGAAGAGTTAAAGGGAAGAATGGTGGAGGGGGGCTTAAAAGTTACTGTGTTGGAATTCTGGCAATTACAAGCAATTAGCAAACAGACTATTTTAGCTCAGTGATTCAGGATTGGTCAGAGAACTGCCATTATTGGCCAATAGTTCCAGTGATAGCAATTGCCCTCCACCACCTAGGGTTTTAAAAAGGTGAACTATCACAAAAATACTTTTTGCTTTCTGCTGCCACCTCTGGCTCGTGAAGGAAAAGTAGAAAAGATTTTGTGTGGGGTCATCTCCAGTTGTCCTGATCTATATCTTTTTTTTGTTTTTTTGTCTTTTTGGAGGGGGGAAGGCAGGGCAATTGAGGTTAAATGACTTGGCCAAGGTCACACAGCTAGTAAGTGTTAAATGCCTGAGGCCGAATTTGAACCCAGGTCCTCCTGACTCCAGGGCTGGTGCTCTATTTACTGTGCCACCTAGCTGCCCCTTTGATCTATCTCTTGCCACTGGACCCAGATGGCTCTGGAGGAATAAAGTGAGGCTGGTGACCTTGCACAACCCTCTCTTGCTTAAACCTAACTCACATGCAAGTCATGGCACCATCTTCCTAATGTCATGGTCCTCTTTGAGAATGAAGGACCAAACAACAACAGCTTCCTGGTGAGCCACCTTCAAGAACGAATCTAAACTGTGTTGCTAGTGGATAGTTCAGTATCCAGATTAGTGAATAACTCGGCTGTGTCAGTCTAAGTATTTAGTCCAGAGCTGGCTGGTTTGATGAGTCTGACAATTGTCTGACTTAAGGAGAATTCCTATTCTCATGAACAGATAACACTTTCTAAATGTTCTTTCAAGAGTGTCAGTTAATTGGAATGAGCTTATCAAGGCTATGTTCAAGTAGAGCAAAGAAGAGAATTTCCCTCAGCTGAAGAGCCATGAGGATCAATAATCAAGCAGTGAGCAGAGAAGCAGTTTCTTTGGGGCAGATGTTCCGGAATGAACCAATAACATTAAAGCTTGTAGTCAAGTTTTGGCTTTCCAAAGCACAGAAGTTTTCCTCCTCCATGGATTTATTTCCGTTTCAGGCTCCTATAAGTGTGTGCCCACTCTTCACCATAATCAACGAGTGCATTGGAGGAAGAATATAATCTAGGTATATATGAATATTGTGATGAGTTTTATTATAGGTACCTAGGTGGTGCAGAGATTAGAGTGCCATGCTGGAGTCAGGAAGACTCATCTGCCTGAGTTCAAATCTGGCCTTAGACACTAACTAGCTGTGTGACCCTGGCCATTTGCTTAATCCTGTTTACCTCAGTTTCCTCGTCTGTAAAATGAGTTGGAGAAGGAAATGGCAAACTGCTCCAGTATCTTTGCCGAGAAAACCCTAAATGGAGTCACAAAAAATCGAACGCAACTGAATAAAGACATGTTTTATTATTTATGCATTTGCTCAAGTGTTTTAGTACTATTTGTATTAAATAGTTCAAATTTATTTTGCTTTATTTTTATTATTATTATTATATCTCCTTTGTTTTATCATAAAGTTAATGAGCATGCTTAAGATTTAAAGTGTCATTATCAGTGACTAGTCATATAAATAGCATATATGCTGTGGAGGTCTTGCCTAGTGAATGGCTGATTATATAGATAGAAAACATATCAGATGGGGTTTAAGAGCCAGAAAAGTGAGTAGGACAAGTATATTTCCCCTCAATAGGATTCCCTGTAGGATAGTCTATTGTTTATTGTAGTCTATTGCTGAGAAATTAGATCTGCTAGTGTGAGATCAAATTGGAAGAGTGAGAAAATCCAAAGGAGTGAGGTTCTGATATGCATAGGCTATACTTGGAAACCCCATCAGAAGAGCACCTCATTTATCACGTTATATATTCTAGAAGCAATAAGAAGCCACTTAGAATTGAATGAATATGGTCCGATATGCCTATAAGGAAAATTATTTTGTGAGCAGTGTGTAGGATACATTGCAGTGGCAAGGGACTTGAGACAGAGAGACTAATTATGAAGGCTTTTCAGTAACATAGGTAAAAAGTGAAGGGGACCCAAATTAAGGTTGAGCTTTGTGGATAGAGAGGAGGGGTTGGATGAGAGAATTCTGTGAAGGTGGAAAAGTCAAGATTTGGCAACTGATTAGACCTGTGGGATGAGGAAGAGTTAGAGGAAGGCAAGAAGGCAAGAAATACATACATACATACATGCATGCATGCATGCCTATATACACACATATAGCATATATCTGTGAATCAGCTATGTAGAGATGATTGTTAAACCCATGGGATCTGGTAAGTTTACCAGAAGAAAGAGTCTAGAGAGAAAGGAGGCCTCTTTGAGTCTTGGATAATACCCATAGATAGAGGACTGGGATAGGGGTGATAAGTCAGTAAAGGAGATTAAGGAGTTGCTGACAGAGGTTTGTTGTTGTCCTTTGGTCTCAAAGAAGACCATGATATCAAAGCAGTGACAGCATGACTTATAAGTGAATTGGATTTAAGTGAAGTAGGGCTGTGCAAGGTCACCAGCTTCACTCTCTCCTCTGGAGCCATCTGGGTCTAGTGGCAAAATATAGATTAGGATGACTGGGGATGGCCCCACTCACAGTGGTAGGAAGAGAACCAAGAAAGAAGACTGTGCCACAAAAACTCAGAGAGGAGAGAGGATCTAGGAGGGGGTGGTCAACAATGTTCAGTGCAGGAGAGAGGTCAAGAATGATGAAGACTGAGAAAAACCCATTTGATTTGACAACTAAGAGATCATTAATAACTTTGAAGAGAGCAGATTCAATTGAATGATGAGGTCAAAAGCCAGATTTCAATGAGTTGAGGAGTGAGAAAATAAAGAAAAATATTGACAGATTTTCAAGGAGTTTGGGTAAGACAGGGAAGAGAGATATAGGATAACTACTTGAAGAAATGGCCAGGTAGAGTTGAAGGACTTTTTAAGGACTGAGAAGATTTGACCATGTCTCAAGACCATAAGGAAGGAACCAGTAGTTAGGCAGAGGTTGAAGATTCAAGAGACAAGAAGGGGAATTGATTGAAGACATAATCTATAGAATAAAATGTGAGGGAATGAACTAAAGTACATGTGTAGAGAATCCCAGGTCAAGAAAAAAGGCTTTCTCTTTGTCAGAGTTTGGGAAAGGAAAAGATATTAGGAGATAACATCAAAGGTTTTTGAGATGAAATGGATAGAAGAAGAAGAGAGAGCTCACATTGAATAGCCTCAGTTTGTCCCATTAAAGTAAGAGGCAAATTTCTGAGCTTGGGAGGAAGGGGCAGGACAAGAGTGGAAGGAAGAGGAATAGGAAGCTTGAGGAAGGAAGAGAAGGTTTGGAATAATTTCTATGAGGTGTGAAATAGGAAATCAATTAGATAAGAATAAAAGGACTTCTTTGCTGCATTGAGAGTCCTGTTGAGAGTGAATAACGTGAATTTATAATGAGCTCAGTCAGCCAGGTTTTAAGTCTTCCTCCAACTACTTGTGAGGAAGGGCAGAGGAGTTGGATGGTAGCAATAATCCAGGACTGATGCCTACCAAGAGGAGTGATTTTAGGATGGGGAACAAAAGCCGATCAGAATGTAGAGTTGAAATAGCTAGCTATTGGGTTGAGATTGGAGAGGAAGGAAATTGAAATCAAATTGAAGTAATGGCTTCAGAGAGTACTGAAGGCTAAGGAACTGAAAATCTTGAGAGTGAAGAACAGGTGTAGCAGAAGTGAGGCATAAGAAAAGGTGAAATAATAGGTCATTATGACCTCAAAATAGAATATTAGTTACTAATTAGGGAAGTAAAAGACAATGGGATACAAGGAGGCTGAAAAATCAGTAAGTTAGAATTTGAGGGAGCTTCTAGTTGGATATTAAGATCCCCTACTATAAGGACAGGAGTTGGGGAAGAGAGAAAGATGGTGATTCAGTTGCTGAACTCCTTGAGAAAAGAGGGACAATGACTTGAATATAGGTGTGCTGTAGCATAATTTAGGTTGGGTAGAGAATTCTGATTGAGTAGATTTAAAAGGAGGACAGATTGATGAATAAAGAAAATAAAGGAAGAACCTGGAAGTGACTGGAGAGAGCAAGAAGTCATCTGATTTTTTTTTCCAGGATGAGAGCATCCAGGGGAAGGGTGTGAAAAAAGGTACAGCCGGTGCTATGGAGGATAGCCAGAAATGCAATATTGTCAGGTGGAAATCAGGCCTCAGTGAAGGCTAATAGATAAGGGTATGAGAGCAGAAATTCCAAGATGAAGGGGAATATATTCACTCTAGGGCATAAATGTCAAAGGGCGAAGTGGAAGAGGGTTAGAATGGAATATGGGTAAGGTAGGGTAGAGGAGGATGGAAATGATAGAATGGAGGGAGAGGGCTGGGGACAGTTTTCTCCTAAATGGTCAATATTGATTAGTACAAGATAGGGAAAGAAATAGGAGAATCCAAAGGGTTAATAGTGGGTGGCAAATGAATAGTGAAGCTTAGTTTCCAAAGGATATTGCAGAAAATGCTGAATTAGGCCTGTATCCATTCTTCCTGGATTTGGGTCTGGGTTTAGCTTAGGCCTTCCAGGCTTGGTTATATGTGCTCTTTCTCTAGGTTAGCAGTTAAAATGATTCATTTCATACATGCTGTGAGGCAGTGGTGTCAAACTCAAATA
Source organism: Pseudochirops corinnae (assembly GCA_028646515.1). Lineage (NCBI taxonomy): Eukaryota > Metazoa > Chordata > Mammalia > Diprotodontia > Pseudocheiridae > Pseudochirops > Pseudochirops corinnae. The sequence continues at coordinate 140,982,379 of CM053591.1, forward strand.
AAAACAGGCATATCTAAACTCTATGTAAGGATCCCTGTGGGCCATATATTGACTAAGGAAAATCACAATATTATCCATGTTTTATTGTATTTTTATTTTGTTAAATATTTCTCAATTACATCTTAATCAGAGTATTGTGGGCCATGGTTTTGGCATCTCTGCTCTCAGATAAAGTAACCTAAGACTGATGAAATACAGCTAAGTGATCTCCTGGAGCCTAGAATCTTTTATCTTCTTATTTCAAATCCAGTATTCTTTCCACTATAGAGTGCTGTTTATATAATGATGGCATAGGGATTCTAACTCTCTAGATGGGCACAATAAATTTAAAAGTTGGGGTGGGGGTTAGAGACAGAGGAACAAATTGATTTACTGTCTTTTAGGGATCTTAAAAATCAACAGTACTTGCTATACAATATCAGCCAATAGTTCGATAACTTTGCTAAATACTTAGCCCTCCAAGTTTTCCTTTTAATGAGACAAAACAGGTTTTTTTGAAATATTGAGCTCTCTTATAGTGTTTCTAGGAGAGCAACGTATAACTTTCTCTGCTGCTCTTTTCATGCTATGAACTTCAGTTAAGAAGTGACATGTGTATAAAGTATCTCCTCTTTCCCATGAAATTAGATAATGCCCTGTTTAAGATACAAACTGGAGAACAGGGGTTTTTCAATGAGTTCTATGCAGGTTTTGATAACAATATTTCAATATAATTGGTTTCCTTGGCAACCCTATACATTGCATTTTAGGCATTTAAAAACGTTTTTCCAAGATAGTATCTGCAGGCTTCAAATGGTCAAAAGGGACCATAACCCCTCCAAAATTAATTAAGGGTCATTGCTAGAGAAGGTTTAGAGAAGTGATGTCTAACTGTAAACTAGGGCAAAAGGCGAAAAAGATAAAGGCCAAAGAGAAAGATTTTCTTTGCTTGAAGTGAATACAAATTAACGTGATACCCCAAAGTTAAAACGAAAAAAATGTAAAGTGTATTGGAAGTTAATATATTTTACCTAGACAAAAATTAATGTAAAATAGAAATTAGAGCAAAATTCCATTGGTATAAATAGACAATCATAGAAATAAAAAACATACTGTGGAAAGATTTTCTTTTTTCTTTTTTGCTTTTTGGAGGGCAATTGGGGTTAAGTGACTTGGCCAAGGTCAGACGGCTAGGAAATATGTCAAGTGTCTGAGGCTGGATTTGAACTCAGCTCCTCCTGACTCCAGGGCTGGTGCTCTATTCAATCATGGCTGGTACTCTATTCCGAAAGATTTTCATAGTATTTTTCAGCTTAGGAAAAAGAAACTAAAAGAGAGGAAAGTTGTCACTGATGGTAGAAATAAGAATCACTGGAGTATTCTAGAATTTAAAGCCCATGCTGGGAGAAGAATTGATTAGACCACAAGGCAAATGGATCCACACATGCTCAATTCTATCTTTCTTCCTTATTCAGTAAGAAAATTCACCCATTTTAATTTGGTTATCCCAACAGTTACCTTCGTGATACTATCTCTAGTAGAGAGACAAATAGCAGTGTAGCTTGAACTCCACTATGTGCTTGTTGAATGAGGGAATGCTGTATGAATCAATTTACTATGAATCTGGAGAGTGAATTGCCCAGCTAGACCTTGTCACCCCAGGTACGATGACAAAGTTCTTAGATGAACCAAAACTAAGTAGTCAGATCCTTCAACAAGCATGACCCTTAAGTACAATGCCAATCAATCATCAATCAATCAATCCACCAACATTTATTAAAAGCCTACTATGTGCAGGCACTAGGCTAAATGCTGGGGAACAAAAAGGCAAAATAAAGCTGCTTCTCTCAATGAGTTTACGAGCCCTGGCTGGTAAGTCCAGTCAAACAAGTATTTATGAAGTCTCTTCTATGAGACAGGAGGTATGCTTAGTGCTAGGGATAAACAAAAGGGGTGGTGGTGAGGGGGAGCAGTGCCTGCTCCAAGGAGCCCACAATCCACCCATAACTGCAAAGACAAAAAAAAAAAAACATGCAAATTCATAAAACTATTATAGCCAGAACATTTTGTGGACTTCTTTTTTTTTTTCCTTGAAAATGTACTTTTTCTTCAGAAAAAAATCAGGTAGGGACAAATAAGAATCAGAAGGAAAAAAAAAGGAGATATAGGAAATGGTTATCATCATTTAAAAGGCTTAGAGGAGAAAAAAATGAAGAGTAAGTTTACAAAATTCTATCAGATAACCTCGACTAATTCAAGCTCCACACTGGAAAATAAGACCAGGCTTTATTTCAGTCCCTATTGCCTAGCTTAAAAAGTCTTCTATTTTTTATCTGTAATAAACTGAGAAAGTTGGGGCGGCTGGGTGGTGCAGTGAATTGAGCACCGGCCCTGGAGACAGGAGGACCTGAGTTCAAATGTGACCTCAGACACTTAACACAAAAACCCAGCCATGTGACCTTGGGCAAGTCACTTAACCCCAATTGCTTAACCCCAATTGCACTACAAAAAAAAAGGGGGGGGACAAAAAAAAATAAATAAACTGAGAAAGTTCTACGAGGCTGATCTACTTCCTGCACAGGTCTGAGAACAGTAAACGAACCCAGCTTCCCCTGACTTTCTTCCATCTTGATGCTGCCTTGCTTTGGGGGATTAAAAGGACTGCCAACAATTAGCTGTAGCTGTCCTGGACCTCCTCTTCTCCCTTCATTCTATCCCCCATGGACATAAATTTCTCACAAAAAAGATTAATGAATAAAATCCTAGATATCATCAGAAAAGAATAAAGACAAACAGACCTTCAGAATGCTAACTACAACTAGTAGGATATGTAGAAGTCAGGGTTGATCAGTTGTGCATATACATTTAAGTTCAATTTTGTAAAGGGATTCTCCTTCTTAGCTTACCATCTCCAGAAATGCTTCCCTTCTTCACAGAGGACCTTCTCTACTCTAGGGCGCTCACCATCTTCAGGGGATGCCTGATTGCTAGTTATAGTTCTTGCAATTCTTTTCATTTTTTATATTAGCAATATAAAATCTTATCAGTTACATAGTAAGAGACTTCCAGGAAGTCAGTAGAATAACAGAGGTCTTCTCATTTACCACATAAGGAAACTAAGACCCAGAGATATAAAATAATTTAACCAAGTACACAGACAGTCTAATGGCAGAACTGAGACTAGAACCCCAGTCCTTCGATTTACAGTCTATTAATCTTTCTGTTGTCTAAATATATTTTTGATTTTTGGATAAGAATTCTATATAATCTTTTGGTTTAGTATTTGTTCTTGTTCTTGTTTTTCTCTTTGTGATCCCATTTGGGATTTTCTTGGCAAAAATACTGAAATAGTTCGCCATTTCCTTCTCCAGCTCATTTTACAGTTGTGGAACTAAGGCAGATAAGGTTAAGTGACTTGCCCAGGGTCATACAATTAGTAAGTGTCTTAGGTCAAATTTGAACTCATGAAGTCTCCCTGGTTGCAAGTCCATTGTTCTGTCCACTGCACCACCTAGTGGTCCCAGTTTAGTATTTAAAATTTGTTATTTTTTATTCTAGAGGAAAATTCCTTGGTGCAATTTCTGGTATCTATTATATATTATCATTGTAAAGATGATTTAAACTTCAACTGAAAATGGTTAAGAGTTTGAACCACGTCTTCAGAAAACACACAAGTAACATTCAACTGATGCTTTACTTTAAAATTCAGTTCCCTATAAGATTTTTAAAATCCACTTAATCTAAAAGTAGAATTCAATTATCAATGCAGAACCCTCTAATTGAACACCCTATCAAGATTTCCTTTCCACTCACCACAGTAAAGGATATCTCATCACCTTAGAAAAATAAACAAGTGCACTTAACATTTTTAATAACATTGCCCTATAAACAAGCAAATGAGTCCTACAGGGGAGGTAATAATCCAAGGGGGAAAATGGGGATCATGTTATGAGAAAAAAAAAGATTTTCAACAGTTTCCAAAACCAGAATTTCTTGACCATTCTACTTTCCAGGTAACCTCTCCTATCAAAGTCCACTCATTAACTTAGAGGTATAGTTGAGGCTAAATAAGATATGTTTTCTCTTTATTTAAAATTTCTCACTACTCTTACAAAAGAAAACTGGTTTGACTTTCACTTAAAGCATTAAAGGCTTAAGTCATAGTGATGATGTCCTTTACAGTCAAGAACTTCAAGATGCTTTCTCTTTTTCAGAAATCCCCCTTCAGTTTCTAAGTTATTAGATGATAAATATGACAACTATTTTAATGGACCATAATTGCCCTCCTAGAATTATTGAGTTTTTGAAGACTACCATCTGAGGTTAGAGAACATAATGTCATCAAGCATGGTTAGTTACCACTGACAAAAATATACATCAAAAATCAGGAATTGCTTTCCCCAAATAGGAAAGGTGAATGAAGACACCGCATAGGAAAGTAGAGGAGCGCCCTCTACTGTTTGAGGAGGGAAATGGCAAATAAAGGAGGATTAATTTGCAATTACTCATTTCCCACTTTATAGCACTCACCAGCACAGAAATCTCACTCGTACACAAAACTCTGAGTTTCAACTTGGCATTTTGCCTTGGGTAGGTAATCTTGAAATACAACTGGCTTACAAATCTGCTTGGATATACTGGGTAATAATAAAGAAATTCCCCAAACTGACCTTTGAGCTCTGACTCGTCTAGACTATAGCAAAAGTTCTGAATTTAACATAACATCACTACAACTTTCCTGGCTAGTCTCCCTCATTTTTAGAGAGTACCTATTCGAAATAGAGGAGAAAAATAATAAAGATTTTAAGTAATAACTGTACTTTTTCCTAAACTCGAAGTGACCTCAGGTCTGGTCAGATAGCTCCTACTGGTACTGGAGATGCTTATGAAGAGAAGTGTTAACACCCTCATGTATTCTCCACTCCACCCCTTCTTTATTGCCCAGGACTGCTTCCGGGCAGTGCCCACTACAAGTATTTGCACAACGCCTGGCCAGTTCCCAATTCTATACTACTCTGTCAAATGTTTTCAAGACTCAGGCTTCCCAACCACCTGTGAGATTCAGGGATGCGGAGGTAATCCCCTAGCAATACCCCGTGCCTTCACCTCATCTGTCTAGGTTCGTAGGAAGAATGGGCAAGCGATTCCCCCCTTACCTGTGCTTTGGCCAGGAGACAGCTGCTGAGAGCCATCCAGCCCCAGACATAGGGCAGCCCCCCAGGCTTGACCATGGCTAATAGCTAGAAGTAGAGAGCTCAGCCAGAAGTAGGGGGTACCCACTTCAACACAGTCCAAGGTGCTGATAACTTTCTCGGCTCTCATCAAACTTGTGGCTCCCCCCAGGGAGCTCAGCCAGCCTTCTTGCCAGGAGGGGCAGGGAAGTCGGTGCCCAAGTTTGCTTAGACTGTGGGCAGAGGCGCTGCCGCTTCCCAGACTGCCTGGGCTCTCTAGCTGCCACGCACTCTTTGGACCACGTTGTCAACAGCAGAGCCAGCCGCTACTTGCTAGGTGTCTCATCTTCTGGAAAATTGTATATTCCAGGTTTACAAACAAGCAAACAGCCTCAGGCTTTGCTTTCACAGCAGTCTGGAAAAGGGAGCAACCAGGAGAAGAAAAGGTGGGTGGGTGACTGGGTGACTGAAAACGGGGGGGTACGAAGGTGTCGCAGTGCCCTGCCGATCGCCAGCGGGCACCTGGTGCCAGGCAGCTCCGCACGCCGTTAAGTGCCCTCCTTGAGTTCTCCTAGAACCTCAGGCAGCAGATCAGACAGGATGGAGCCAGCAAACTGAATGGTGTCCACACCCGGGTATCAGCTCTGCTTTCACCAGAACCACCCTGCCTTCTCATTGATTGGTCCAAAAAGTTCCCTGAATGACCACACAACCTGATTAGTCACTGGAGGTTGCAGGGCAAATGAAAACCGCAGGTGGACCTGTATACCCTGACTCTCTCAGGCTGTTTGATTATAGTAGTCGTTTCAATCCTCTGAATCCTTTTCACTTTTCCTTTGCTGCTCAAATATCCTCTATTTCATTGATGTAAATATTCATCCCTCCAATGAAGTAGATTGCAACCCCATCATTCTTTAGTTGAGAAGTCTCCTTATGTAGAGGCATGTAGTATAAATAAAAGATTCACTTTCTGGGAGATCAAAGCAATTCTATTGTCAAAAAAGCAGATTCACTTTTGTAAGCACCAGAAATCAGCAGGTGAGCCAAAATAACTGCATACATGTCAGAGACCGACTGCTGAATTGAAAGAAAAAAAAATCGGTATCCCGGTAGCTAACAGTGTCCGCAATACTAATTTCGCGGAAAAAATGCTTGGTTCTGAGCGTCCCCTGTAGCTGGAGCAAACGGTTACTCAGCTTCTAGTTTCCAGCAACAACACTAGATTTCTCATCAAATCACTGACTGGTTCTATTAACCAGGCTGCAGAGAATACTGGCAGGCTGTCAAACTGAAAATGTGTGAATAACGAGGTTTGGTTTTAAAGTTTCATAGTTCATTAGGTTTTTGATTGTTGCCCTGCTCTACCTCTGACCAAAAGAAAAAGGTGCCTTTTATTTGTAGTCTAAGCATCCTTTGTACTTATGTACACGTTGTATCCAGCCAATGAGATTTAACTTCTGTAAAGAGATACCTTAATTTTTTCTTTTTCCTTAATCTGCCAGGGACCAGTGAGCTTCTTAATTATTTCTATCCTAAACCTTAGTAAGTCATCTTTGGATTGAACTGGATCCATCTAAGTGCCTGCAAATGTTAACAGCATGGGTTTGATAAATTGAGAGCAAGCCTTTTTTTCTCTTCAAAATATATGTCTTGCCATCCCTTCTATAAATTAAACTTGAATTTGATCCAGAGGTATAAACATGTTTGTTTTTAGAGTGCTTAACTGCCTAGGTTAAGTTAAATTAAATTTATACAAGTTAATTTGCTGCGAGAGTATCTAAACTAAGCTCTATATTCTCTTAACAATGCATTACTGTCAATGATCTGCTGTTTTCTTTTTTTCAGTAACTTGGGAAATAGATTTCTTCATATTCAGAAATACCAGAAACTTTTATAGCCCTTCATCTCTTTATCATGCTCTTTCTCCTACACTCCTAAACTTTTGGACAATTATTTAATGTATAATAGTCCTTATGCTTCAGATATGCTGACATCAATTTCGCTTGCCTGGTTGGCCAATAGAGATGGGCAGTTGAAGAAGGAGTGAATGTAAATCCTCAGAGGAGCATAGGAACTTTTTAAAATTAACTAAGATATGGCAAAGGGATCAGGACTCCATTGGTGCCCTTACCTATGATAAGGCAATAAGAGTGGTAAAGCAGTTGACCCTTATTCATCCCTACATGCATAATATTTACTATTATTATATTATATAACATACTACTATTAAATATTGCTAATATTTACTATTATCATGAATGATATCCTGCTGGGTCTAGATAGGATTCCCCAAATCCTCCTATTAACAGATAGCATTGTGCTGATTGCAGGGAGCCTCAGAATACTATAAATCCTTCTCATTTAAAGATGCCACAACAACAACATTCAAATCATCCAAAATTAGGGAGGAAAAGCCAAGATGAAAAACATTCATCCTTTTGGGACTTTAGTTTCCACACTTGTAAGATGAGGGGTGTAGATGAAATGATCCTTAAGATTCCCTCCTATTCTAACATTCTGTGATTCTCTGGTATTTCTAGAAACTATAAAAAGAAAAAAAGGAAAATGCCATATATTTTTGGTAAATTGACAAAGAAAGAGAGATAGGAAAAGAAAGAAAAGAGGTGAGGAAAGAAGAGGATGAGAGAGGATAAAAGAAAAGTGGAGGAAACAGGAAAGGAAAGAAAGGGATGAAAGGAATGAGAGGAGAGGAGAAGATATATATGTATACAAAGTATTCCCAAAGTCTTAGTGAAGTTTTTAAAAATAAATTTTTATTGCTGTCTTCTGTTACTTACATCATCATAGATATCTCCAGTAATTTGCCCTCCCCTATAAAAAAATATTATTAAATGAAAAAGAAGTACAACTAATCACTATAGTGGAAAAAAAAATCTCAATATGCAATGTGTAACATTCTTGGACGTTCCACTTCCATGAAGAGGTGGATTGGTGGTATCATTCTAGTTCTACTTAATCTTTACAATTTTTTTTTTACATTTACCTTTGATTTTTTAGTGTGAAGTTTTAGTCTCTGTTTACATAATCGTAATCATTGTGTATATTGTTTTCTTGGCTCTGCTTACTTCACTCTGCATCAGTTCATATAATCTCTCCATGTTTCTCTGTATTGTTCATACATATCATTTTCTTTTTTTATTAACTTTTATTTATTTTTAGTTTACATCGTTCATTTCCACAAGATTTTGAGTTACAAATTTTCTCCCCATCTTTCCCCTACCCACCACCCCAAAACAGTGATCCCACTGCATACCCCCTCCCCCCCACACATCATTTTCACAGGATTGTTGTGAGAATAAATTGAGCGGATTTTTATAAAGGTCTTTTTAATGCTAGCAATTGCTATTAACTATTACAATTACTTATAAGTGTTTGGGTTATTAACAAATGGCTGATTTTCTTTAGTCCTTCTGCAAGGCTGATGGAGAAACATTCTTTACCATGATTCTGTCAAGATATTATCACTTCAAGTCTTAAAATTGCTGGAAGGAACGTGGAAAATGAGGTTGTTACCATTTATAGATAGGAATATGGAGGAACAAGATGATGCCAATTCACTTGAAACCATTCTAAGAATAGCAGAAAATAGCCGAGTCTTATTTGTTGATAGGAAGCAAGATAGATATCTGAGGCAAGTTATCTGGGTACCTTTAGAATAAAAGCTAAGTATTGACCAGAGGGCAATGGAGGGATGCATAGTGGACATTAGCAAGCTACAATATATTGCAAAGAAGAAACTGCTAAGTGTAAATGGTGTTAAGAATATCATCAAGGAAACATATTAGGGAAAAATATGGGCTGGTCACATGGCACAGCAGGTAGGTGGTACAATAGATAAAAAACACAGAGCCTGGAGTCAGGATGACTTGAGTTCAATCAAATGCAGCCTTAGACACCCCTTAGCTGTGTGACACTTGGTAAGTCATTTAACTTAAATGGGAAAATTCATTTATCCTGAGGTGACTTGATGTATTGCCCTTCCCTGGGATAGTTTATAAAATTTTGAAGTTAGAAGGACCGACAGTGGTCATCCACTAACAGCAGGTCTATCTCTCACAGTTATTGTAAAGATAAAATGAGATTATATTTGCAAAGCACTTCTTCAGTTTTAAAGTACTCTATACATGTTAGCTATTATTATTAAAGGCTAGTTCATTTTACTGAAACCAGAGGGTATGTGACTACTCAGGGATGCTATACAAAGAATTTCTGCATTGGGTAAGGTTCCAAGATTCAGAATAGATGCTATTCTCAGGTTGAGGGGGAAAATATTAATTTTGGGACTAGGAAGGTTACCTATAAAATATGGAGCTTTCCCTAGGGCTGAAAGACTAGAATTGTGCTGTGGAGAGCTGAAGGCTCAGGGTTCAGCAAACAAGGCCCATGGGCCAAATCCTGTCTGTTATTGTAGGGCCCTGGAGCTGAAAAAAATGGCATTTGCATTTATAAATAGTTGCATTTACATAAATAGTCATTTTGCTCTTTGTAGTCAGAACATTTAAAAAGCATAAATTTTACAGAGTTGAGGAGAGAGCATTTGGAAGAGATTTGCTAGTAAACAATGGGCTTTCAAAAAAAAAGTTTGCCCTATAGCTTTCAATTTAATTTTCATTATTGAAATATCAATAATTTTCATTATTACCATCACTTTCTTAAATCTAGACAGACAACAAAGTAAGAAATTAAGCTCTGATTTTCTTTTCTTTTTTTCTTTTTGGGGGGGAGAAGGCAGGGCAATTGGGGTTAAGTGACTTGCCCAAGGTCACATAGCTAGTAAGTGTTAAGTGTCTGAGGTGGGATTTGAGCTCAGATCCTTCTGACTCCAAGGCCAGTGCTCTATTCACTGTGCCACCTACACCCCAAGCTCTGATTTTCGAGGTGTAAATTATCACCCTAAAAATAATAACAATCAATGGAGCTGGACTAAGCTAGCTCCAACACAGACTTAGGGGTGGGGGAGAGAAGTGTTCAGGGAGATGGTTAGAGATGGGAATGAGTGGAAGAGAAGGAAAGTGTGAGCTGCCTCCAGAAGCCAAACCACCTATTTCTCTGTTTTCTACATGCTAGACTTAAAAGAAGATAGTCCTATGTTTACTGTTTCTTTCCATTAATCCTAAATGGATTTTAAAGAATTGCTAATTCTTCCTTGTAATTACTTTTGGTTAAGCTACCAAGTAATTGTTGTCTGAGTATTTTGCAATGGGCTTTGGTTATTAACAGTTATAAATTCCACCTTGATTAAAGGAAGCAAAATCATGGCTCTTATCCACTTTATATTCCTTTAAAGTAGAGGAATATTTCAAGGATCAGTGAGTGAATTAGGGTTGGTATTCACTCCCCTAAAGCAGGTTGAAATCCCTCTATCTCAAAAAATGAAAACAAAACATTAGTAGCTGAGAGCCAACCAGAAAAAAGACATGTGATCTAAGATACCCCTAATATTTTATTAGGGAGAAATCAGCAAAATCTTGACATGTTTACCTCCCTATATCATATTGAATGCTACCTTGGGGAGTAAGTGAGGAGAGAGGGGGAGAAAATTTAAAACTTATGGAAATGAATGTTGAAAACCGAAACCAAATTAACAAATTAAAAATATATAAATACTTATAAAAACAGTAACTAAACTTACATACTGCTTTAATGTTTGCTCATAATATCTCTATATAATATATTATAATATGTATCTATATCTATAATATATCTATATATAGATAGATAGATATATAACATATATCTTATTTTATTTTCCCATCAACCCTTGAAGTAGGTGCTAATATTATCTGTTTTATAGGTGACAAAAATAGGATTTAGTGTGGCCTAGAGTCACATAGTTAATAAGTAAATGTAGAAGGTTTGGAAGTCAGGAATTCTTAACTCTCAGTCCAAAGCTTTCTCCACTGTGTCAAGCTTCCACTCAAGGATATGGACACCTATATTACATTAACAAAAAGAAGAATGAGATAAGTAAGGAAGGACAAAATGATCTGGAAATTTTGAAGGCAGAAGAATCATTTTGAGATGAGAAAATAGGGATCAAGAATAATGTAATTGGTGGAAGCCAGATTGGACCTCTGAGGATAAATAAGAGTTTGCCATGCAGAGATGACTCACCAGACATTCCAGCTTGAGTGAATTGTATGAAGAAAGGTCCAAAGGCAGGACAGTCCAGGGAATATTTAAATATCACTGAATTATCTAGTTTGGTAATAGTTTTTTGATCTAAGTGGAAAATATAACTAGATAAGTAGTTTAGGTTAGGACATGGAAGACTTGAATGTCAGGTGTAAGAGTTAGGACTTGATTCAAATGGCAACAGGGAGCTATTGAAGATTTTGAGATGGGAATGTCATAATCAGAGCTGCATTTCAGAAGAAAGAATGTGGCTTCTATGTGAAGAATGAACTAGAGAGAGAGAGAGACTGGGAGCATTTAGGAGGCTATCCAAAAGTGGAGATAATATGTAATAACGGAGGAAAGTGGATGGGAGCCAGGACAATAAAAGAGGAGGCTAGGGTAATCTATTCTATTCTATTCTTAACTAAGCCTTGTCCTCTCACTTCAGTTCTCTTTTGGAAATGAAAGTACAAATCTAATCAATGGAACCTTTTAACTGAAAAGGAAGGCTAAGGAACACAACTCCCTGTGTATCTGTCGTTCTGACTCTGAATTTCACAGAAGACAAAATCCAAGACAAGAAGCTATTAGGAGAAAAACCCATGGAATGATAAAACTCACATAGACAAACACCTGGGCACAAAATATAGGCAACTAGCATCCTAAGGTAATGAGACAAATTGGATCATGTTTATCCCTAAGACGTAATGGCACAAGACCCATGACTAGAATATAAGTCTGGGTGAGGATATCTTATCCAAAAGATATTGGAAAGGCAGAGTGAGGAATCATTAGATAGGGTTAGGGACAGGAGTTTTGATTTCAGTTATCATCCTGGCAAGCATCCTTATGGAGACACAGCCTGATATCTGCTCTGGCAAGTGCTACAGCCACTGCTGAAGTCCCAGGAATGAGTCACAGCCACCAATGTTCTTGGCACTGTGATGTGGTTCACCATCAAACACTGCTGAGATTTTATCAGTGAAAATGATCTTAAAGAAAAGGCATTTTTATCTGCCATGTATGTCCTGAGGGTCATGGGACCTTTCCATCTCACTTGCAGCTGAAACTTTCCAGGTGGTTTGTCTTATTCCGTTAGAATGTCTTACTTGCTTCATTCATTTATTCATTGGTAATCAGGAAGTGCTAAGGAGGAGAGGGAACTCGCCTTACACATGCGTGTCAGCATCTTCTCTGCAATGAATGGTCCTAGAAAGTTACTTAGCATCCAGTGGCTATGTAACCTGCTCAGGGTCACACAGCCAGTATTATATCAAAGGCAAGACTTGGCTATATGTTCCCATAGGTCCAGTTATCATATCTGTTCAGATAATTCAGAGATTTATAATATTGAATAAATACAAAGCATTTATTAAGCACTTACTGCATGCCCAGCACTGTACTCAGCATTAGAAATACAAATACAAAAGCAAAAACATCCCCTTCCTTCAAGGAGCTTACAAGCTAATGAGGAAGGTCACATAAATAGGGGTGTAGTGTTTAGAGAAAGACACCTTACAGGGAAGATGAGTGAACTGTAGCGGAATAGTTTGATATATCACTTCCAGGAAAGATGGCAGAGTTGACTTGATCACGTTTCCAGAACTGGAAGGAAGAGAGTAAATACCTGATGATAAGGCAGGTTGGTGAGGTTATCCGAGAAGATATCTAGGGAGTATGGAATGAAGCAAAACATGAATAGAATCTACCTGAAGTAGAGGGCCTGGTTGGGTAGATTAGGGCAGCAGGAATGCAAAACACAAGCTCTGAAGATGAAGGGGTTAAGGCCTCCAGAACATGATCTCTTGTCTGGTCAGTAAAGTGGCTGGTGAGACTTTGGCTAGGAAATATGTATTTCCTAAACTTTATTCCAGTTATGTTTAGAACAATACAGGATATGGAACACATAATAATAGTTGAGCCAGAAAATAATAATGCTAACACCTCTGTGGAATACAAATTATCAGTTAAAATATTCCAAATACGTTGCTAATAAGTCAATTGCTCACAAAGACTAAAGTAAGGTATTAAAGTATTTTGATAAATATGTAAATACTTATTTGTGATAAGAGATAGATTCTGTGATTTAAAATCCAAAATAAAATGCTATCATTAAATAAATTGTAGCCTACTTCATAAAAGCAGAAAATAATCATTAAAAACTTCAGCCAATAAATTGACTCATTCCAGTGATATCCACAGCATGAATGGTTCTGCTCATTCTTACGGCAAAACTTTTTTGCTTTGATGGACAGACGCTCTCTCACAATGACATACAGTATGATTATCATGTAATTCCATTATCGATATAATAGAATTGTTCAAATGATAATGACAATAGAACAGTACATGAGGAAGTATTGTTGTTGTTGGTGCCCCACACCTAAAGTCAATGTTTCTTAACAATTTGATCCATACAAGAGTATAATTGGTGGGTTCAGTCGGTTATGGGTTTCCATTTACTGTAGTTTTTCAATAAGACATTGGGTGAATTGCTTCTCAGGAATGTTACTAGAAGTAACTCTTCCCAGGCATATGTTAACATAAATGGTCTTTTGTACTTTCTAACTCCAAGTTTTTGTGATTTTGTGACCTGTAAGTTATAGGGAACTACAAATTAAATATGTATAAATAGTGTGACAAAAATAATGATTGCAATATTAAACTGCATTTCCAGGACTGAGAAGTTTAAGTTCATAGAATTTAGATGTGGGAGGGACCATAGTGATCTAATCTAATGCGCTTAATTTACAGATCAGTAAAATTATGCTCAGAGAGCTTAATGACTTGCTCAATGTGAAACTGCTGTTGAAAGTCATTATTGGAGCCTACTATTCTAATTCCAAAAGCTTTATGTGTGTGGAATGAAGGGGATGTTAATATATTCCTTCTCTGGTCATGTCAAACTGGAATACTAGGTCTAGTTGTGGAAAGCACATTTTAGGAAGTGACAAACCAGAGTATATAGGGTGAATTGTAATGATAGTAGTTTAAACTTTATCACTTGAGGATTACAAAAAGGGACTAGGATGTTTAGCCTGCAGAAGTTTAAGAGACACGTGATGATCACCTTCAAGTATTTGATGAATTGTCATACAGAAGAGGAATTATACTTGACTTGGACTTAGAGGGTAGAAGTAGAAGAAATAAGTAGAAGTTGGAAAAAATAGATTATGACTATATAAAGATTTATACATGAATTAGAGATGGATGAAAAACAAATAAGCTGTCTGAGAAAACAGCATATTCCAATTTATTGGAAGCCTTTAATTGGAGGATAGGTAGCAACTTGTCAGGATCATTATATAAAGGTAAGAGTTGGGAGGAGAAGGTTGATTAGATGAGGGTTTTCTTTTTCTTTCTTTTTTTTTCTTGTTCAGTTAGAGGTGGGATTAGGAGGGACAGATTATAAGTGTACATAAAATTTAATAAATAAATTTGTTTTTAAAATAAAACAAAATAAAGGGATTTATTACTCATGGTATTGGAAATATGAAAGTAGAAGAATGTCATAGGGGAATGAATGTAGAGTGAGAATACAAATATCTTTCCTGGCAATGTGTGTATGTGTGTGTGTTTGTGTGTGTGTGTGTGTGTGTATATAGATAGACCACAGATTGGAACACAGCATGATCTATTTTACTCTTCAAGCTCTCTTTAGAACTAATGTCAACTGTCAATGAATGAGAGAGAAGGAATAAAATAGTGGACTTTGACATCTGCTGTAACAGTTTTTTTTTCCTATGAGAGAAGTATTTACAATGGAAGACAGATCACTACAGCAAATATTTATTTAGAGGACTGGCTAAGAAATAGAGTGGTAGATCAGTGGGATAGATTAGGTACATAAGACACAGTAGTCAATGACCATGGTAACTTAATGTTCAATAAAGTCAAAGATCCCAGCCTTTGGGATAAGAACTCACTATATGACAAAAACTGTGGGGAAAATCGGAAAACAATAGGACACAAACTGGATGTAGACCAACATCTCACACCACATACCAGGATAAGTTCAAAGTGGGTGAGCGATTTAGACATAAAGGGTGATACCATAAGCAAATTAGCAGAGCAAGGAATAATCTACTGGTCAGATCCATGGGGAAGGGAAGAACTCGTGACCAAACAAGAGATTGAGTGCATTACAAAATGTAAAATAGATGACTTTGAGTCTATTAAAATAAAAAGCTTCTGTATAAACAAAACCAAGATAAACGTAAATTAAGACAACTCTGAGGTACCACCTCATACTTATGTGATTAGCTAATATGAAAAAAAAGGAAAATGATCAATGTTGGAGAGGATATGGGAAAATTGGGACACTAATGCACTGTTGGTGGAGTTGTAAACTGATCCAGCCATTCTGGAGAACAATTTGGAACTATACCCAAAGGACAACCAAACTGTGTATACCCTTTGGTCCAGCAATATAGCTACTTGGTCTATATCCCAAAGAAATCATTAACAAGGGAAAATAAATTACATATGCAAATATAGCCCTTTTCATGGTGGCAAAATATTGGAAGCTGAGGAGATATCCATCAGCTGAGGAATGGCTGAACGAGCTGTGGTATATGAATGTAATGGAATATTGTTATGCAATAAGAAATGATGAATAGGCAGATTTCAGAAATAAGCAAACCAACTAACCTGGAAAGACTTGCAAAATGAAATGAGCAGAACCAGGAAAACATTGTACACAGTATCAGCAACTTTGTGTGATGATCAACTATGAATGACTCAATCCTACTCAGCAACACAATGGTCCAAGACAAGTACAAAGGACTTATGAAGGAAAATGCTATCCACATTCAGATAAAGAACTAATGCACTCTGAATGAAAATCAAAGCATAATTGTTTTCACTTACTTTATTATTTTTTGTGTTCTTTTTTCCTTTTAATCAGTTTCTTCTTTCACGACTGTGATGAATATGGAAATATGTTTTACACACTAGCATATGTATAACCTATATGAAATTCACTCCCATTTTGTGAAGAGGTGAGGGGAAGGAGGAAGCAATAAAATTTGGGACTAAAAGTCTTGCAAAAAAAATGCTAAAATTGTCTTGACATGTAATTGGGGAAAATATTATGTACATATGCATAAATAAATAAATAATAAATAAAATAAATTTAAAATAATCACATGAAATAACATATGTAAAATGTTTTATCTTAAGCTCTTATTATTCTTATTATATATTATGCCATTTATGTCACACATTGAAAAATATAGATTCAAGCAAGACATTTAAATGGATCTAGTGCCTAGCACGTAGTAGATACTATGTAAATGTTCGCTATTATTATTGTTAGTTATTATATTTTTCTTCTCTTGGCTGCTTTTGATTGTGAAACGATAGTTCCTTTACTTATGGTGCTACAAATGAAGCCGGATGGGGTTGTAAAAAAGATCGTTGGCTCTGGAGTTATAGGTTCTGGATTCCAATCTTGCCTCTCATATTTTGTCATCTTGGGTCAATCACCTAAACTCCCTTTGACTCAGTTTTGTCATTTGATGACAGTAGCAACTACTAGTTATATAGAGATTGAGGGTTTGTAAAGGAATTTGACATTTTTTTAAAAATCACATTTATATTCACAACAATCCTGACTGGTAGGTGCTATTATTATTCTCATTTGATGAGAATACTGAGTCACAGGTTAAGTGACTTGATCAGGGTCACAAGTGTTTGAGGATATATTTGAAGTCAGGTCTTCCTGACTCCATCTACTACACTACTCAGCTGCCTATTTAAAAAAATGAATGGACTCTATGGTCTCTGAGATCCCATTCTGATCTGTAATCATATGAAATGATGTGAGGGCTGAATTTTTCTGGGCTGTTTATCAAAATAATCTTGCAATATACTAGAGAAGGAAAAAATGCTATGCACATGGAAGTATTGTTGTGTCAATGGAGAAATAATTTAGAATTTGTGTTTTGTTATTGTTTATACACAAAAAGTGTGCTTGTGACCATAGCCTTCTAGTAAATACCTAGTATATTACAAAGGCATGAAATTTTGGTAGGTAGTAAGTAATAAGGAAAAAATGATCCAAAACAGACCTCTTTACCTAAAGTTTTTATCTTGTTGGCAAGGAAATGTATTGTTTTACAGGTTAAGAGATATAGGCACAGATATCCCCCTTGAACAGCACATAAGAGGAACATTATTTTCTAGGACTCCCAGAACAAAGGGCTCCAATAATAGATACTTAGCGAATTGAAACAGCATTATCCCTTTTACAGATTACTCTTTAAATCTAAAGGACACCCCAATTTATCCAATTTTGCTATTCTTTCACTGAGGTACAGACAATGTTAGTGATATATTCCAAACCACAAAGAGCAAATGAGTGATATGATCTAGGGATTCATATTGACAAAATAAGTATCAGAATTGGAGCCTCTCCCCAGTTATTATTATAGTTACTCCAGGAGGCATTTTGTTAATGGGTATGATTCTTCATATCTGTATTCTATAGGAACTTGATGCTGCAATGATTCCTTAGAAGCTACTTGAAGTATTGAAGAGGACACCAAATTTGGAATTTGGGGCTCTATCTTCCAATCCTTACTTTACCACTTATTCCTCTGGTGACTGGATGAATTTCTTCCGTCCTGTTTTTCTTCATCTGTCAAATATAGGGGTTGAACAAGAAGAACAGCAGAATCCCTTTTGATTCCAAATTCCATGCTGACTATAAAGGAATTATCATCTCTTTTCTCCTCCCTTAAATTGCTATGGCAACTTGCTTTTCATGGGGCATACAGTCTTGCATTCTGATATTTGCTAAAAGTGGATAGGATAATCTATATAGAATAGAAATTATAAAAATATGTATCTCTCAGGGACCTTAGATGTCAGACATCAGAATGAAAACTAAAAAATGTGTTTGTATATACAGATTTTTTTTCTGAATATTTGTAAATAACTACACAGGTGGTAGATATTTTCAGTTTTCATTCAGAAGTTAGTGAACTTTCATCGCTGTGTGGAGAAAAATCTTGGTTCTGAAACAGGTCATGCAAGTTAAGTAAAACCTCTGAAAGGACGTACCTTGTTGGAAAGTCTTTATGTACAGCCCAGTAATTGACTGTCTACTGTTCAAGGACCAATTTAATATAAGAACTCTTTGGGGGTGGCTCAGTTAATAAGCAGGCCTAGCAAGGCTCACCCACAACCATCCTTTCATGCTAATGTTGACTAAATAAGAGAAATTCAAACTGCCTAATAACAAATCAGAGTATAATAAATTTTTTTTTTGGAGGGCAATTGAGGTTAAGTGACTTGCCCAAGTTCACATGGCTAGTTTTTTTTGTGTTAAGTGTCTGAGGCCGGATTTGAACTCAGGTCATCCTGACTCCGGGGCCAGTGCTCTATTCACTGCACCACCTAGCTGCCCAGCAATAATTTTTTTCAAAACTCCAAGCATTGGGAACCCGGTTGATATAAACAAATCAGTTTCCTCAGATTCCTTGCAATCGTTTTTCCTGACTTATATTCCCTTTCTGGTGCAGAATCCTTGATTTGGCATCCACTTTCTCTCTCCTCCAAGTTCCTTGGGTCTTCACTTCCAAAGAAGAGAATTGTTACTAATTCAACCTGGCTTTTTGGTTTGTGCTTGTTCTCCTTTTAACTTGGACATGGTCCCTTTGCTTACAAGTAGGAAATGCTCTACTTGTCCTCAATCTGAGGATTTGCCCAATTATTAGCATTCACTTTCCCTTCTCTAGATATCCTAGATAAATTCAGAGAGGCTTGTCACCAGGTGGTGAACAACAGTTGCTTTGCCAACAGCAACTCTAGAAACCAGGTCCTTAGAAATTGATGGTTATGAGTGGGAGTCAATTGAGGCAATCTAGATAATTGCTGAAATAATATCTCTTTTGAAATATAGAAGTACTGGATCTCTATGTGACAGAACTTATTGATCCAATTCTAATTAATCATCTTTTCTGAAAATTTCTCCATACATAAAAAGGAGCTTTTAGTTCTGTAGCTCTGTTGAAAGTTAGATGGGGTTTGGGGTATTTCTTCCTGCTTGATGAAAAAAGTAAGAAAATAAACAAAGCAGAGTAGAAAGCCATCATAAACACAAAAGATTCATTCACCTACTAAAGGAATGTGTTCCTAAAACCAAAATTTCAGAACTGTTTAGAGGCAATCAAGCGTCCTCCTATTTGGATGGTTGGCTGACACATGGCCAGTAGGAAGGTGCTGGCTGAGGTGTTGTAGTGCACACAATATTAGATTGAGGACTCACCAGCTTGTATGTGAAAGTAGAGGGTTTGACTACAGCATAGTGAAGGGGACAAAGCCATTATAAAAATACTAGAGGACAAAAGGCATGTCAATGTCATGTCGTAATAGCTAGGAAGCAAAGCAACAATAGGATTCAGGGACTGATCAATCAGTAAACATTTAGTAAGGGCCTACCATGTGTCAAGCACTGTGCTATCCTTTGGGGATACAAAGAAAGGCAAACGCATGGTATGTGCCTTCCAGGAACCCACATTCTAACGAATGAGACGGAACACAAACAGGTGCAAACAAGATATATGCAGGGAGATGAATTCAGACAGGAAGCTTTGATGGTTGGAAGTAGGACTGGAAAAGATATCTTTCAAAAGACACCTTTAAGCTGAGTCTTGATAAAATATAGGGAAGACAGGACATAGAGGTGATGAAATGAGGAAGGAATGCAGCCCAAATCAGAATCAGGAGCCAGAGCAGTCATTCACTGGGACAAGAGACATCAGAGACAACAGGGATTATGAGAAAGGTCCATAGTAGAATTAATAAGGCCTTGGAAATTTATTGTTGCCAAATTACTTATGTACTTTTTTTTTGTTATTGCATTTAAAAGTTTTTATTGTTATCTTTTCTCTAATATATAATTTTCTTACTCTAAGTGATTTCACTCTTATTTCCATATGTATTCTTCCCTCTATTTCCCTGCTCAGTGAGCTACCCTTTGTAACAATGGGAAAAAAAAAATAGAATGAATAAAACAAAAAGCAGTACAACAAAACTAAAGAGCATATCAATTACTCTGACAGTATATTCTTCCCTTACCTTGGCAAAAAAAATGAGGGAGATGAATTTCTAATTTCTTATTTTGTATCTCTATGGTTATAAATAATTATGGTTATAAATAATTAATTAATTGTTTTCTGTTCATTCTACTCACATTGTTGTTGTCATTGTGCATTTTGTTTTCCCTGTTCCACTTACTTAACTTCATATCAGTTCATATAAATCTTCCTATGCTCTCATGAACTCTTTCTATTAATTGTTTTTATAGCATTATAGTATCTTATTGAGTTAATACATTACCATTTAGTGAGTCATACTACCTAAATGGGCATCAACTTAGTTTCCAGTTCTTTGCTCTTATAAAAAGTATGATTAGTTCCATGTATATGACATCTTTCTCCTTGTCCTTGACCTCTTTTGGGCATATGCCTCTGCATCAAAGAGTATGGACATTATACTTACTTTCTTAGTATGATTACAAATTGCTTTCCAGAATGGTTGGACTAAATGAAAGTCCCACTAATATTGTATTACTATGCCTGTCTTTCCCCCTCCTGTCTGTGAACTTTGAATTTAGGATAAGTGGAGCTAATTTTGCTTGAATTCCAGGATGGGTGGTCACTGAGAATGATGCTGTCTTGGCTACTCCTACTCCTAAATGGGAGGTAGCTATGTTGGGATAAAGCTTGAAGATGATTATCTAGTTCATCTCCTAATATTTTAAGTGAGGAAACTGTGGGCTGGAGAATTCAAGTGACTTGCCTATGTCACACAGCTAATGGGAGAGCAAGGAGAAGAACTTGGGATCAGAACTGTCTAGAACTCTTTCTGTCATGACAATTGTCTCTCAGAAACATTATTATAGAAATCTGAGATATTATGGAAAAGAGATTACTCATTGAAGATATTCTCATTGAAGGAAATTCTTCCTAACTTGTTTGCTATAATTAGTGGCTGTTTTCAGGAAAATGCTGTTATTAATGGGAGGGAGGGAGAGAGGGAAAGAGAGACAGACAGACAGAGAGAGAGAGAAGAGAGTCTTCATTGTTTACTTTGATTTCCAGAAGAGGTCAAACAAACAAACAAAAAAAAGGTACAAGAAGCATTTTTAATTGAAATATAATCATTGGTTGAAGAACTTAAATCACTAATAGGAATGCATTAATGAGGAGTTTAATCACTGCCTTTTATCACTGTCATATGCTCACTGAAGTAAAAAATTATTTCTGACACATAGCAAATTCTTCCATTATAAAACTCATTTTTCATTCACTTTAGAATGTTCATTTGTTGTTGTAATTTCAGTTTGTATTTAGCAATGGAAAAATGTTACACTCTTATGGCATTGGTCTAAATTCTGCCTTCATTCCTGTTGCAAATGTAGACTAGAACTAGACAGCAAAAGAACAAACTGTTCTGGACTGACCAACACTAAAAACATCCCCTAACTATGAAGGACAGGGTTCAGCAGGAGAAACTAGGCCACTTCCTCTGTCTGATCCATCCTACCAATTAGAGAAATACAATTTCATAGTTGGAAGGGACTTCAGTGACCATCGAGTCCAAATTAGTGCTGACTTCGTCTGCATATAAAAGATCTAGCCAACACTAGCAGGTCATTACATAGATTGAGAAAAAATGTTGTCTGGTGACTAGAAAATTACATTTAGAGTCAAGAGAAGAATTGTTGTTCCAAACTAAATAGAGGAGACAAAGTTCAGGATTTCATCTTGTTCATGAAGATAAGGAGAATTGAAAATTTCAAAAATGAATAATTTGTCCCTTAAAGTGTGTGTAATTCTATAGTGGATAAATTCCTCCCCAGTGTTCAATTGTAGAACCAATGGAGACAAATGAACTCTCTTAGAATACAAAGATTTTTATTTAGTAAATTATTTCTTTTAAGGGCTAAGTGGTATCCCAGTGTCTGGAAAAATAATTTTCCTCTCATAATGAAGCATGACTTCTTACCATTATAGATTTCAGGATAAAAGGGAACCTAAAAGGCCATTAAGTTAAAGCTTTGCAGGTCAAATGACTTGTTACTCAAATAGATGAGAACTGACAGGACCCAAACCTAGATCCTCTGATTTCAATCCCTCACTTTTTCCAATGCACCAAAGAATTTTAGGATGTCTGGAAATGGAAATGGAAATGGAAAAATGCTGTTAAAATAGATTTCCCCCTAACCAAGGAGAGAGACAATATCTGTTGTGTAGTTTAGGCTAATTTTTCTGTAAAAAATATTGAAACCATAGTGGGTACTTAATTGACTCATGGAGCCAAGTCCCAGGGCATTGTTGTAGCTTTCAGGTGACCTAAGTACAAAAGACTAGCAGATAGGGCATCGACAGCTTCTTCCTCAGGCCAATGATTAGCAATTTGCATGGACGGCCCAAAGACAGGGAAGCCATGTCCAATTGAATCAACTCTGTATCCTTGTTTCATATCCATTTCCTTCAATGGCTAAGCAAACCTGATTTTGTTCATGGAAAGAGGTGAGAATGAAGATGTAATAGCACTTCATGACCAAAAACTATATTATAAAGCAACAGACATCAAAACCATTTTGTAGGAGTGGCTAGGTGGTGAATAGATCACTGAGGACCTGAGTTCAAATCCAGCCTCAGTCACTTAACACTTACTAGCTGTACGACCTTGGGCAAGTCACTTACCCTAATTGGTCTGCCTTCCCTTCAACAAAAAGCAAAATAAAACAAAGCAAAATAAAATATTTTGTATTGGCTTAAAAATAGAAAAGCAGATCAATGGAACAGATTAGACAAGGTAGAAGCAGAAATAATTGAATTCAATAACCCAATTTTTGATAAATCCCAAAGCATATTACCTAGGAAATAACTCCTGATTTGATGAGAAATGCTGGAAAAACTAAAAAGCAGCTTGAAAGAAATTAGGCTCATATCAACACCTTATATGATGTTCTACAATATTTTCAAAATGAATGTGACTTCTCTGCATTTAAGATCATTCTATAAAAATTGGAAGAGCAATAGGTCCCATATCATTCCTAGTCACGAAGAGGTAATGAATTCTTAACCAAAGAATAGAGGCATTAATAAAATATAAAAGAGAAGTTTAATTATGTAATTGAAAAGCTTTTATGCAAACAAAATGAATACATCTAAGATAAAAAGAGAAGTCAACTGGGAACATTCTGTGTCAAATATCTTTCATAAAGGTTTGTTATCTGTTAGATATGCATACATATGTATGTATGTATATATATATATGTGTGTGTGTGTGCGGATATGTTATTTTTCTTCATGCTTGAAGAGGACCAAAATGACATCATTATGGTGTGGTCATGGTACAGTTTGTTCCATGTGACTGATCAGATTAATATGAGCTCAGAAGGCTGTATTTGCACTTCTTCTGGTTCTTTTGAGCTATTGCAATTCTACTTTGCTCATAAAACACAGCACCTTCTTTGATGTGGGCATGCCATAGTGAGTAACCTTGTGCCAGGGTCTCCCATGTCTCACAATCAATTCCAGCAGTCTTCAGAGAGAATTTGAGAATATCCTTGTATCATTTCTTCTGACCACTGTGTGAGCATTTGCCTTGTGTGAGTTCTCTGTAAAATAATTTTTTAGGCAAATGGATGTTTGGCATTTAAACATGGCCAGCCCATCGGAGTGGTGCTCTCTGCAATAGAGTTTGAATGCCTGGCAATTCAACTTGAGAGAAAACCTCAGTTTCTGGTACCTTATCCTGTCAGGTGATCTTTAGAATCTTCCTAAGTGAACTTATCAACAGCATTCAAAATTCCCTCATTTGCTGTAACTGATAGTTCCATATATGGTGCTAACTGATGGAGAACCTCTGTTTTCTGGGTGCTAATTATAAAGTCTAAGTGAGTACAAGTGACAGGGAATCAATACATAACTCTATAGTATCTCAACCTCAGAGACTACATGTATATATATATATATATATGTACACACATATAATGGAAATATATGCATGTATATGTGTTTGTATGTGTGTATGTAGTAGAAATATGTGATTAAAAGTCATCCTCTAATACATGTGTTCAAAGGATATGAACAAACACTTCTAGAAAGAATTGCAATCTATTAAGCATGTCAATTTTTTTATATTGCTGTAATAGTCAGTGTTAGGGAGTTATGGAAAGATAAAGTTGTGGAAAGATAAACATAGTAATGTGGTGAAGCTGTGAATTGGTACAACCATTTGGGAATGGAATATGGAATTATGCACAGAAGTGACTAAAAAAACTCTTTGACTAAGGTTTCACCACCACATATGTGTATATACATATGTATGTGTACACACATACATGTATATTCTAATAAAAGTAATTAACAAGAAAGATTTTATATACCTTCCATATTTATAGTCACAATTTTTTAGCTAGCAAAGAACTCAAAACAAATTTTATATCTCTTGACTGAGAAATGACTAATCAAATTGTGGTACATGAATGTAATGGAGTATCACTACGTTGTAAATTAAAACAAACATAATGTATATGGAGAATTGTGAAATTATATATGAACTGATGCAGAATGAAATAAATCCAGACAAATATACACAAGAGTAGCAATAAATGGAAAGAACAACCACAAAAGTACTGACACTGAATGGTATGAAATGATTAAGAATAAGCTTGGTCCTAAAGAAGAAATATAAAAAGATACCTCTGCTATTCCTAGGCAGAAGTTGGAGGCCACAGTTATTGAACATTACACATAAGAAGAAATTTTTGCATTATATTAATAAAATTTGCTGATTTTTCTCCTCCCCTTTCTATTTATCTTTCTTTTAAAATGTATCTCTGGGAGTAAGGAAGGGAAGGGACATTGGGAAAATCTAGTCAAGGTAAAAGCAAAGTACAGCAATAAAATTCCTTCAAAAAAGATATTCCATGAGTTTCTTATTTCGTTTTATCTTAAACCTGAAGTATGAGTCAGGTTTGACTTAATTCTGGCCTAAAACAGTTTGATAGTTGAGAAAACAAATAAAGCTTTCACAATGTAAAACATTCCACTTCCACTTCACCTGCCAGAAAAGTGTTTATTGTCCCAAGTCATCTTTCCTCAGAGATGAGGCAGCTTCATTCAGTGGGTCTGAATTAACTTGATCTGAAGCTATAAGAACTGGCTTTGGGTTCTGTCAATCACCACTATGTGACCATGTGGGATGAGTTGATTATTTAATGTCATGGACTTGTTAGGTGTCAATGATGTGTTGTTTTCATTGATTGAGAACTATTTTGATAACAGCAATGGGTAAAATAAGTTTAGCATCACTTCACAAACCCACTAGAGCCACTTATTATAGCATGGGAAGTTGGTGAAAGGTATCAAAATGGAGAATAAAGAGTGGCATTCGCATTGACACCAAGCATTCAGTGTTTCCAAGAGTCCTGGTTATTTCTGATTGCAGTTAGATTCATGTCTATGAGCAAAAACAAAAGGAAGGGCCACTTTCTTTTTAGTCTTCTAGTGCTTTTTGCCCTTTTGTGCTATTCATCATCTTTTTTTTTCTTCTCTGTCTTTCTCTCTTTCCAGCCTTTTCCTTTCCTCTTTCTTTCTCCTTCTCTCTCTTTCCTCTCTCCTTCTTCCATTTCTTTCTTTCTTTCTTTCTTCCTTCCTTCCTTCCTTCCTTCCTTCCTTCCTTCCTTCCTTCCTTCCTTTCTTTCTTTCTTTCTTTCTTTCTTTCTTTCTTTCTTTCTTTCTAGTATTTTATTTTTCCCCAATGATACACAAAAATAATTTTTAGTGTTTGTTTTTAAAACTTTGAGTTTCAAATTCTCTCTCTCCCTCCCCACTCCCTCATTGAGAAAGCAAGCAATTCAATATAGGTTATACGTCTGTAGTCATGCACAATATAACTCCATATTAGTCATGTTGTGAAAGAAAATGGACAAAAAACTCAAGAAAAATAAAGAAATTTTTAAAAGTATGCTTCAGTATGTATTCAAGCACCACCAGTTCTTTCACTGGGGATGTACATCATTTTTTATGATGTCCTTCAGACTTGTCTTGGATCATTGTATTGCTGAGAATAGCTAAGTCATTCACAGCTGATCATCTTATAATATTGCTATTACTTTGTCACATGTCACTTTGCATTAGCTTCTATAAGTCTTCGCAGGTTTTTCTGAGAGCATCCTGTTCACCATTTCTTATAGCATATTAATATTCCAATCACAATCTATGATTTGTCCAGTCATTCCCCAATTGATTGGCAACCCCTCAATTTCCAACTCTTTGTCACCAGAAAAGAGCTGCTATAAATGTTTTTGTACTAATAGGTACTTTTCCTTCTTGCTTTTTTTTTTAAATCTCTTTTGGGATACAGACCCAGTAGTGGCATTGCTATGTAAAAAGGTATGTATGGTTTAAAGCCCTTTGGGCATAGTTCCCTATTGCTCCACAGAATGGTTGAATCAGGTCACAACTCCACCAATAGTGTATTAATGTCTCATTTTTCCCACATTCCCTCAAATATTTGTCATTTCCACTTTCTGTCTGATTAGCCAACCTAATAGGTATGAAGTAGTACCTCAGAATTGTTTTAATTTGCATTTCTTAACTCAACAGTGATTTTTGAGTATTTTTTCATATGGTTATAGATAGCTTTGATTGCTTCCTGTGAAAACTCCTCATCTTTTGACCGTTTATCAATTGGAGAATGGCTCTTATTTTTTAAATTTGACTCAGTTCTCTGTTTGAAAAGTAAAGCCTTTATCAGAGAAACTTGCTTCAACTTTTTTTTTCCAGTTACTCTTTTTAACTGTATTTTCCTCCATCCTATTTCCCCCTTTGTTTATTCTATTCTCTCTCCTTTCATCCTGTCCCTCCTCAAAAGTGTTTTACTTCTAACTACCATCTACCCCAATCTATCCTCCTTTCTATTATCCCCACATGCTTCACTTATTCCCTTCCCCTCACACTTTCCCATAGGGTAAGATATATTTCTATACCCCATTGAGTGGGTATGTTATTCCATCTTTGAGCCAATTCTGATGAGAATAAGGGTCACACGGGGGCAGAGCCAAGATGGCATCGTAGCAGCAGCAGCATATCGCAGCTCTCACATAGCCACCCCAAAATACCCATAAAATAGGACTCTAAACCAATCCTAGAACTCCAAAACGCACACAAGGATACTTCCCACTAAAGTCAGCTCGGCTACGAGGAACCATATCAGCACTGCGAACTGAAACCAGCCTGGCCTGAAGCCACGGCTGTGCCCCAGGGGCGGCTGGGCAGGAGGTGCAGAGAAGCCTTTCAGGTGAGTGGATTAGCACCAGCTGGGAGTGGGGATTGTGAAAGGGGGAGATAAGCATCCGGACTAAAGGTCTCCAGAGAGGAAAAGTGAAAGGCAGAGGTTTTGCACTGGCCTCCGTGTTGTAGCTTCCTGCCCATGGCCTGCAGACAGCAGGGGGACTGAGCGATTGTTTTCAGGCCAGTGCTCTCACGTTGAGCGGCCTGGATCCGGATCGTCGTCTTGGGCCTTGGTCTTGGAGTCTTCATTATCCAGTCAGCTAGAAGTCTAC